>JAHRHZ010000062.1:1013081-1025497 GCA_024137785.1 Ginglymostoma cirratum
CCCTTCATCAGAAAATTTTCTGATGAAGGGTTTAGGCCCGAAACGTCAAGTTTTCCTGCTCCTATGATGCTGCTTGACCTGCTGTGTTCATCCAGCCCCATGCTTGTTATCTCCTATTGCCTTCTCCAACTGCCCTTGAGGAGGTTGTAGTATACAGCATATAGTGGCTTGTTAGGCCATGGGACTATAAGAGCAGGAGTAGGCCATTCAGCCCATCGGCCCTGTTCCACTATTCATTGAGATCATGTCTCATCATCAACCCTTATGTCACTTTCTAGCCTGAACTCTATATCTCTTAATGTCATCAGTCTCCAGAAACATATTAATGTCAGTCTTGAATATGCTCAAATGGTTGAGGTTTCACAGACCTCTGAGGTAGAGAATTCCAAAAATTCATCACCCTCAATAAGTGAAGAAATTCATTCACATTTCAGTCTTCAATGGCCTACTCCTTATCCTGAGATTATATCCTGCAGTTCTAGACTCACTAGCCAGGGGAAACATCCAATCTGTATCCACCCTGTCACAGCCTATAAGAGGTTTGTACTTTTCAATGAGATCATCTCTCATTCTTTGAAATTCTGAAGAGTACAGGCCTAATTTCCTCACAGGACAGTCCCACCATCCCAGGGATTGTTCTGGTGTGAATGGTCATTCCACTGCATTTAGGGCAAGTGTATCTGTATCCCAAAGTGGTAATCCGACTGGATTTATAAAATCACTGGGCTACTAATCCCGAACCCTGGGCAAATGCCCAAGGGACGTGGGTTTGACTCCTACTTTGGCAGATGGTGAAATTTGAATTCAATAAAAATGTGGAATTAAAAAGCTTAATGTAGTCACAATCCATTGTTGTAAACCCTCAACTGGCTCACTAACATCTGGTAAGGAAAGAAATGTGGTGTACATATGACTCCAGAGTCACAGCAATATGGTGATTCTTAATTGCCCTCTGAAATGGTCAAGTGAGCCACTCAGTTCAAGGGCAATTAGGGATCGGGAACAAATGTCAGTTTAGCCCATATCCCATGTAAAACAGTGACCCCAGTGGGATTTGAACTTGTCTCCAGAGGGTTCTTCCAGGTCTCTGGAGTGCTAGGTCACTGCTGTTGCCACTAAGCTGTGGGCAAAGATTTTGTTAAAAATAATTCTTCAATGTACACCCCAACGAAGGTGGTGTTCCATTTAACCTCAATTCCATGTCTCAGAGTTCAGATTAATTCGAATGTTGGATTAAATAAATTCCAAATTATCAACTAATTTGATTTAATCAGTTCAAAAAAATGATGGGAATCTGTTGTTGAGTAATTCAGTGATTAATTCAAGTAACCTCGAATTAGGAAATGTAAACTGTATTTCCAGTATAATTTCCATTCCATCATTAGTGGGAAGGCTGTGGTGTGGTGTTAATGTGACTGGACTAGTAATTCAGTAAACCCAGGCTAATTTTCAGGGCACATGGGTTTGAATCCCAACATGGCAGATGGTGAAGTTTGAATTCAATTTAAACAAAAAATCTGGAATGAAAAAGCTAGTCTAATAGTGATCATTGAACCAAGGTTGATTGTCATTAAAAAAAATTTGCTCCTGTAGGGAAGGAAGTTGCTGCCCTTATCTGGCATGGGCTACACATAGCAATGTGGTTGATTGTTAATTGCCCTCTGGGCTATTAAGTGTGGGCGATAAATGGTGGTCAAACCAAAAGTGCTCACATCCCATATAGGGAGAGAATCAAATGAGACCCAAGTACATGAGCTGTCTGGGATTCCATTTGCTTTGTTCAGAAAATGAGGCGTTGCCAAAGTGTGCACACAATTTGCAGATGGCCTCATAACGTGTTTGTCTGGCCAAAATTCCAAAATGTTGTGCATGGCGGAATGAGAACCTTTGAACAGTGCCGGTGTGTGCTCCTGATCAGTGGGAGGAAAGCTTGGTGTTAACACTTTGCCTACAGTCACTGGTGGAAACAAGAACTTGAGCTCATACAGTTTTCATTTAAAGTATAGATGTTGCAAGCTTAAACATTTTTAAAATGCGTTGGAGAAACACAGTCGGTTTTGTCTCCACTGCAGAAAGTGATCTATACAGCTGTGTTTGTCATAAGATAATCAGGGCATTATATCATAGATTGGCACCTTTTTATGTGCTATATGCATTACAATGGACTTGACAAAAATTACATTATAAATGATCCCTTGACTTTAAAAAATATTGAAAAAAATGTGTGGAAACTATGAGCACACCCCAACTAACAGGGGTTCAGGAGTTCACCAGCTCTGAATTTAAAGTTTGAGGGGAGGTTAGAATTGAAATGCATTGGTTACCATGACCATTGGCTGATTTTTCTTCCATCCTGTTAAGACAGAAACAGGGCAGTCAGAAACACAGATGGAAGGCAAGGGGTGGCCTTTGAATAGCTACCACTACCCTTGCCTCTGACTCCCCCAACACCCCTTCTTTCAACGATCCCACCTCACAACACAAAGATAAAAGAAGACTTAGCTTCATGCTGCTGATCTCCCAATGAACAGGCGCTGTACAGGCGGACTTTAAGACCCAGAAACTGCTGGCCTCTGTTTGGCTGGCAACTTCGTGTTGAGGCCTGTGATAGGGTGGGAAACTCACCTGATCTCCACACATCATCTGTTCGTAGCTGGTTGGTGCATGATGCAGTGAATTTTCTCATCAGTGGAAATGGCATGTCAGTCTCCATCTCATATGCATGCCCCAACTAAAAATGGCAAAATTACACCCAATGTTTTTCGCAGTCATTTCATGATGAGTTTCACAGTCTTGTACACATTTCACTGAGTCCATCTTGTTACAAAAAATGTTCCCTGGGCAAGTATTTCTGCTTTTGCAATGCAGAGAATAAAATCGTTCCTTCAAACTGGGAAGGCAGAAATTCTGTCTGCTCCTGCATTATAACCATTAGCCTGGAAAACGTTAAATAATTCATGAATTTAGATAGAGTATTTTAGTGTATAAAAGGAATTGATGATATCTTGATGATACTTGAAGTCTCTTGAAGATAAGAACATCCATATGTAAAAGGGACACTTGCGCCTCAAACCTCCTCCACAATTCAATTAAGACCATGATTGATCTGATTTTAACCTCAACTCTACATTCCTGCATCCTCTCAATAATCTTTCGCCCCAATAGTATTCAAGAATCTATCTACTTCTGTCTTAACGAATATTGAACGATTCTGCACCCGCTACCTTTTGAAGAAGAGAATTTGAAAGACTCACAACCTCAGAGAGAAAAAAATTCTTTTTCGCCTCCGTCTTAAATGGGCGACCCCTTAGTTTTCTCCCACAGAAGAAAACATCTTTTCGACATCTACCCAGTCAACTCCCCTCAGGACCTGATATGTTTCAATGACATCACCTCTGACTCTTCTAAACTCCAGAGGATATAGGCCTAGCCTGTCTAGCCTTTCTCAAAGATGTTTCTTTGCCACATCCATCAAACACACATTTCAACAAGCAAATCTATAAGCTGTAACTTGAAGTTAAGTATCACTATCAACACCTGTCAAAAGCTAAGCAGTTTCAAAAGAGAGTTGAAAAACAATATGACCTGAACAATAAGCCTCACCTGAAGCTTGGAACAGTTTTTGAGTATGGGAGAACCGAACCAAAATAGACAAATCTGTTGTATTCTACATTACTAGCAGCATTGTCACATTCAACACCCAGGATTCCTTCATTAAATGATCATACAATTGGAATTTTGAAAGGAACTCTGATGGAAAACTGAAGTGAAAATGATTAATATGTTGTGGGTAACTTGATAGCTGACTAAAATAATTTGGAAAATTAAGATGATCTTAGTATCTTATCATTATGAAACTGGCTCTTAATGGCTAGGGTTCTGTTTTCAATTCTGTGATATTTAATATTACAACCCATTTATGATTCACTTTTTGTTTAACAGCTGAAGCTTTTGCATGCAAGAAACGTATTGCCAGATATTGATATTAATCATCCTATCTTGTTTTGTCTAGTTCTTACAGTCATTATAGTTGTCTCCTGTGTTCCACTTAAATCCTACACTTGTTTTGACTATTTGTCAATCTACATGCATTTCTTTGAGCTATCTGTCTGTCTTGTGCAATGTGTCATCTCCTTCCAATATGCAATCACTCTTTATCAACTATCATTCTCCTTTTGTTAATTTTCGAACGTTCTCTTCGTACACTTGCTTGCTTCCACTCAGCCTGTATTTTGTTTCTCACGTGAGCGATTTTCTCATGCTGTTTTCTTTTCTATTCTGCCTTTTTTGAAAGTTTGACCTTTGTTCACCCAGGTATTGTTCTGTTCCTGAACAGCTCAGAGCAGCCTTTAATCTCCAAACGTTGCCAAAGAAATATGTTCCACACTGTGTCCATTAAGTACTTAAACATAAAGTAGAAGCTGACCTTTAAAATGCTATTTATCTTAGTTATTTCAACTATGATCAATAAGTTAAAGAGCTTGTTGATTAATATGAAACTTAGAATTGAAAATGCACCAAAATATGTGTTTCTGAAGTCAATTAGCGGTATGTGTTACATTTCTTTAAATTTTCTGCACTAAACACTGCTGTGTACATATAATAAAACATTTACATGTTGCTATTTGTGAGAATTTATTATGTGTGCATCGATTGCTGCATTTCCTGCAGTAGCAACAAAATTTCAAAGGTAATTACCTTTGTAAAATCCTGAGGTTGCAAAAAGCACTATATAAACATAGCGTTTTTAGATAAAAGGGATATAGGTTCAAAAACTAAAAACAGATCTTGCTTTAATTTGTTTTATTGATAAATCACACATCCTTGTAACAATTGCAGTGATCCTGTGTCAGTCAATGTTCAACAGATTAAAACAAAACTCATAAAATTTGGAGCAAGTTGAATATTTAAGTGACAAAACTTTTTATATGTATTTATGGATCACTTTAACATTTGTACCTCACCATTATCTAGGTTAAATTACTTTGGTGAAAAGTCTTTCAGTTCATCTATCAGCACTTCGTTAAAATAATAATGGATTGAGAGGATTAGGTATTATGTTCTGTCTAGACGTCAGGCAAAACTAGCACGTCTTTGAAAAAAGTACTTAATCATTTTAACAAAGGACTGTTGGAAAATGCCAAGAGTTATATTGGCACTTCTCAGCTGTGCTGTTCTATAAACTGAAGTTTTTTTTCCACACTCTGTGTGCCTCCAGGTGTTTTTTTTCAACAGAAACAATAGTATATTGTTGTGGAAATTAAAGCTATCACTTATCTTTCTCTTTTGCAATTTTTAAAAACAGACTGTTCGGGGTCAAGCCAAGCACCAAGCAAGCTCCTGTCACAACAGCTGAAAACATGAAGAACTCCACAGTCATTTCCAATCCTCATGCCACCATGAACCAGCAGAACAGCCTGGACTCTCCACCATCCTGTTTAGGCAGTGGAGGCAGCAGCCCACTTTACAGCAAGACAACAGACATGATACAGTCGCCTCTGGCATCCAGTCCGGCGTCAGTCCATTCCACAAATTCAAATGGTGCACCGTGGGGTGTCAGTCAGAGCAGTTCTTCCACCATAAGTAAGGATGGTCCTGGCTATCAGTCAGTCAACAGTCTACACACCAGCTGTGAATCCATTGACATCTCCCTCAGCAGTGGAGGTGGTCTAAGTCATCACAACTCAACCAGTGGCTTGATCCCTTCTTCCAAAGAAGATTGTCTTACTCCCTTTGTGAGGACTAACAGCATTAAGACAGCTATGTCTGAGAGGTAGGAAACACAGGGTGTATTTTTTTTTGAAACTTTATAGATTTGCAGCAATCCTATTTTTACAAGTGAGCAATCTATGTGGTAGTTTTAGGAAGACTGAATGCTTGATGGATTCTCCTGATAGATCATTTACTTACATCACTCGTCTATCTAGTATGTCGCTGGTGTTGTCTTTTTCCTACTTCCTATTTAACTTCCTTGAGTAAAAATTTTAATTTGCTCAACTTTTATTTACTAATTTTGTAAAGCAAAATATCTTCACAACTTTGAGATATGAGTTTATCTCAGCTTCCCTCGTGCTTTGAAACAAAATTTAAACTTTTTTAGGTGATAACTGTTGGATGGAATGAGGCTGTGATGTTAACCCTGACCCACTGAATAGTCTTCCCTGAAAATCATGGAGATTTTGAGGAGTACCAATGACTGAAGATTCATGGAAAAGATTTGACTTAAGACTTGACAGAAAATGAGAAATTTGTGGTTGTTAGCAGTGGGAGAACATCAGGAGAAAGAAATAATGAATATATACTTAATGAAGTCTCAAGGAGTTAATCCCCAGGCTGAAAAATTGTCTCATGTTACTGTGCCACCCAGGATGTCGTGAGAGACACGATGCTAAATTTAGATGCTAGAGCCTTCACATCACTTCAGATTTGCAGGTACTACTTGATGGTGCATGTCTGAAGCACATCAACATCAATGTTAGCCCAATGCTAATGACATTGGGGTGTAAATTTGTATTGGATGAAGGATCAGAAAGCTTTTAAACACGGTAGTCAATTCACCATTGCCCACTTTGGGCTACAGACTAGCAACTAATTTGTACCCCATTATTTTGTGCTTGTCAGCTTTAAATCTCCGCAAGGTGAATAGTTCAAAGGAGACTGAGATTATTGGATTTTCTTAATTGTAAATTTTAACTTGCAAGTCATTTTATGTATTGTAGGCCACCTGACTATCATGATCGATATAAATGAAAATCTTGCACATCCATGTTGATGGAGCTCTGAAAGATATCACCCCTCCAATGTGTAGCAGATGGTAGATAAAAAAAAATTGCCCTTAATTGAGTGCTGTCTGTTAAGTTAGATATGTAAAGGAGTTTGAATGTCCAGTTGACTGAATCAAGTTTATAATAAACTAATTGGGTAGCGATAAGTCTAAAGATTTAATTGGCCCTTGTTTTATATGCTACCAAATTCAGTTCAGAAAGCGGGTGGAATGATCTACTCCTGGAGTTGACGGGCTTGAAGGAAGGAAGGGTCTTCATTAGACAGGATAGTGACATACCCAAACTCTTCCATCTTCCCACCTCCACCAGAATTAGGATCATGTGGGAAGGCCCATGGTTGACCAACCTGCACCCTCTCACCTCCCCCCCCATTGCCAGTTGATGCCCATAAGTGACCAGAGAAGGATCACTTAATGTTCTTAGTCACCATTGTCGTGATTGACCCATCCGCGGATACCATATGGCACCTCTGATAGTTGCTGCCCTGTAGGAGGGATAGGGTGACGTGCCCTCTCACTCAAAGGCAGTCAGTGTCTGATTGAGCAACTAGACATTAGGGAGATGTATACAAGCTGGGGGGCATGACCTGACCTTGCTTTACACCACGTTCACCAGCACACCAACCTCCCCACCCCACCCCCACCAATACCCCCATCCCCACAACCCGCAACCCAAGAAACCCCAAATCCCAGAGGTATCACAGTTCAGAGGAAGCCATTCAGCCCATTATACTTAGTACCACTGTCCTGCCTTTTCCCTGTAACCTACACACATTGTTTCTGTTCAAATAAGGATCCACTGCCCTCTTGACTGCCTCCGTTGAACCTGCCTCCTCCATATTTCCAGGCAGTGCATTCAAGACCCCAACCACTTGTTATGTGAAAATGTGACATGTCTCATCACAAACCCTCACTGCCTCACACATCACTTACCTTGATCCAATTTCTTAATAGAGCCGTGCGATGCGGGCATCATTTTCTCCGTTCAATGTTCAATGTTCATTCACTCGTCCATAGTTGCCCTTTGAAAAAGTGATAGTGAGCTGCCTTGTTGGACTGCTGCAGCCAATGGGCGATAGACAGAGCCTCGATCCTACACCAATCCACCATCCTGAGATTTGAGGGATGGGGCAGGGGAAGATGCTGTACCGGAGGCAGCCACAACCTCTTTGGGGCACTGTTGTGTGCAAGAGCTGCTGCCCGCTGATTGGCCATTAGCTCTGACTGACCCCTCCACCCCGCAGGGGTCTTGATTCCAGATGAAGGGTCCACTGGTGTTCTCACCAGCACCTGATTAGTGTGTGCCTTGGCGGAAACAGCAGCGTAGCTCTCTCACCAACTCTCCAACTGGTAGACCAGACCCCTGATGTGTCTCAACAACACTCTGTGCCACTGTCAAAAAAATCAACAGATCTGTTCAGGAACCTTAGCACTGATTTGAGCTAATGGCTATGTGTGTGTAAAACCTACACCCTCATCAGGGTTATGCATGTGTCTGAGGAAATCGTACACCTACTGACTTTAACTCTGATTAGAAATGCTCATTCAGTGTCACTCGGTCAAAACTCCCTCCCTAACAGCATTAAGGGCATACTCATAATAAATGGACTGCAGTATTTCCAAATGGCCGCTCACCACAGCACTTGATGGGTCAAATGACATCCTCCTACATCAGAACAGTTCTGTGGTTCTGCAATTCATAAGGGCAATTAGGCATGGACAAAAAATGCCAGCCCCTCCAGCGACACCCACAACCCATAAGTTAAGTAGAAAAGGTACCCAGATTGAAAATGTTTTCCGTCATACTGGTCTGTTGCTTTCTGTGGACCTGAGGCTATATTTCCATGGGTCTCCCACACCTATTGATTAGTTTAACTAATCTTATTTTCCAATTTTTCCATAGCTTGAAGCATGTGGCATTTCAGTTTACATCCTGTAATGAGAAAGAGGTTGCCCGTTGTCAGGCCACTGAGCCCACAGCCAATGTGCAACCCTCACCTCACCCGAGTGTTACTATACAGCAGGCCTCCGTGTCCACTGGTCATTCACCCCACTGCTGTCAGGGGAACAGCTTCATTCTACCCAACCCACCCTGCCAGACCTCAGCTGTCTGTCTTTTGCCACGCTTTGAAACAACTCACCCATGCAACACACTCCAACTCTTGATCGTGCCAAGCTGTTGCCCAGTCCCCCATACCTTCCACCTCTTGGCTCTGTACATTACTATTTATGTGCCAGCATTCCTTCAACAATTCCAGAATGATCATTGCATTTAACAAGTTCCACATGAGTCAAAACTTCTTTCCATTAATTACTAGTTTCTAAATTTACAAATTTTCCCTTTTCAGTAGTTTATTGAATTAATTTTCTGATCTCTTGCTGCGTTGTAGTGTTGAAATTGGAAATTTTAAATGGACCAAATGTCTAATTTTGCTGTTGGATGTTGATGTAATTATTCTTGGATCTGCTAATATTGTTTATCTTTTCTCATTTCTTTCTTTCCTGTGTGTTAATCTGTCTTTTCTTCTTTGTTCTTCCCTTCACTGCTTGATTCCACCCATAGCCCTCTCTCTTCCCCTACTGCTAGTCCCAAATTCAACAGAAATACATTACCAAGGAAACAAGACAGGTAATGCTAATGAATCAGACAAATAGTTTGGTCGAAAGCGTCCGTGATTTCAAGGATCATCTGTGTTCATCATTAACTCCTTGGCAAAACCTGTTCCCAGTGTTCTAAAATGGTACAGTTTAGTCCTAAGTTTGTAACGTGTCAACATCGACCACAAAAATTTCATCTTGTGTTTTGTTTGAGCAATGTTGTTTCTTAAATGGTGTATTGACTTTTAAAACAAACATTAGGATTAGGTTCCACTGTGCTTGAAATGAAAGGGCTATCATAACTTTTTTGTAAGAATTACTCCTGCGAATGTAGATTTGAGTAGAGCTCTAATAAATAGGTGACACTTTGAGTAAACTTTGTTTTAAATGGAAAATAGTTTGAAAGTGGCGCACAAGAGATTCTCTTGTGGCTCAAATGGGAAGAGAAATGGCAGGCATTGTCCTAATTCTATTCCCATCTTCACTCAACTTTCCAGGTAGGAAGTGGTCAGGATTATTGTATTTTTGGTTCCAGTGCTCTTCGATTAGGGATCAGGCCAAATCAATACGTGTTCCTTTTCCGATCGTTATCCTGTGACTTTTACTGGAAAGGTCTGACAACTGTCATGAACCAAGACAGGATGGTAGCACTCACTGAGCTGATAACTAGAAAGTGGACCAATTAAGCAGTATGCAAGGGCAACTGAGCCCATGGAGATTAGTTTGAGCATAAGGAGGGAAAAGTAAATGGAAGTGGAGTGCAAAGGGTGGAGGAGCGGTGATTCGTGAAGAGGGTGATGGTACAAAGATTAGTTGCCCTTGTTTTAAAATACGACATTTTAATATAATTAACAATATTGCTGCCGACAGCAAATTGTGCCTGCATTTGTACGTTAGTGACCTGGAATACTTACCATTTATTAATTATTCCTTGACTTTTTAAAAGAGGACATACTTATTGGAAAAAAAAAATCAAATCAAATCAAGTTGACATGTTCCACCCAATTATTTCCCTTAATCCTAAAATTAATCTAAGGTGATCCTTGATACATGGTCCAATCATATCCAGAATTTTGATCGATAGCATGTCACCGTGGTATGCTAGTGAGAAAACACATGTCCATGTACGTGTTACTGGTGGGAATTGCCAAGAGAATGTTCTGCTTCACAGGCAAAATAACCTCTTTCATTTAAAAATGGAAACTTATCAAAATGCAAATATTTGTGAATTATCCTGTGAACAAATTGAAGCTTCAGGTCCTCTGTAATGTTCTAAAAGTTCTAAACACTGGGGGAAAAAGTTTGCAATGTTTGAACTTGAGCAAGATTACCTTAAGGCCAAAGAACTTTATATCTATTTAATATTAATTGGAATCCTCTGCATCCATTGGCTTGTCCTCACTTTCCACCTCCACTTGACACTGCGACATGTTCTGTGTTATTCCCCCTCATTGTCACAGAATAAAGATACAAGCCATGTTTGTGCTATTGCTGTTAGATTATTAGTTGCTAGGTTACAAACGAGAACAACCTGGTATATTTCTCTTCACGGTGGTCTTTCACTTCTGACCATTATTCTCAGCGAAGGTCAAGGTGAGATTTTGGAACTTGGCATGCCATGCACGCTTGGCACATATCTGCACATCCATCTCTCATACCGAATATTTCTCAATTCTATTTGCCATCATTGACTAATCGCTGAGTTGCTGTGTTTGGCTGATGCTTCAAAAAGAAATGGTAACCATATGGTGCACCTGTAAACCAGCTTACAGCTGAGAATTTCCATGTAGTATTTTTGCATCAGCAATTCCCACCCGCCCTCTTAACGTGTTTCTTATAAGGATCTAGAGATATTTTATGATAAAGATCCACTACCTTTGCTGGTGAGGAGGAAGGTGAATATGAAGAGTTGAAGAACAGACTGTTTTGATTCAAATAATGCCACATGCAAATATATGGTTTAATTGTCACATAATGTTTTGCAGCCACTGCATTATGTCTGTAATTAATGAGTAAAGCAGGGCAAGGGGACGTGGTGGTGTAGTGGTAATGTTACTGGGCTAGTAATCTAGACACCCGACCACAGGGGTTTAAAGCTTGCCAAGAATTAAAATCACATTTAATTGTTACAATGAACCCGTGTGGTTTGCAAATGACCTTTAGGGAAATCTGCCACCCTTACGCGGTCAGACCTGCATATGATTCTGGACCCGCACTGATATGGTTAACTTTTAACTTGCCTCCAGTCAGTTAGGATTGGGAAGTGAATTCACATCCCATCAACAAATAAATGAAAAGGAATTATTTGTCAGGTCCTTTCCAATTGGAGTAGTGCCCCTTTCAATTTTACAACAATCTTGTGCCACTGCCTTCGATTTCAGAAAGAAAAGTTGTGAAACATTAATAAACAGGCATTGTAACTGGTTAAACATAACTTACTCAAATCCTTGTGTTTAAATGACTAACAATCATAGATTGTCACTGAACCATTTAATCTTAGAAGATTGACTGAGAAGCAGCGTGTTAGGCACTTATGTTTTTTGAAGTAATGCCTGATTTATCTATATGAGCAATCACACTAGTATTCCTTTATGTGGATTGCTTAACCATGGCATACCAGTGTTTATATACATCAAAGCTGATGCCTTGCCAATTCTAAAACTGAGTTGGTGTGTCTGAGTGTATGTATGTGTCGTATAAATTTGTAATGTATGTGTACATGTGTTGTATGTGTCTGTGTAGTGTATATCTATGTGTTTACATATGTACTTTGTGTGGTGTGTAGTGTTATATGTGTATGTGAGTATAGTATGTGTTTGTCTGTGTGTATAGAGTATGTGTGTATTGTGTGAGTAGCCTGTGAGTATGTGTATGTAGTCTGTATGTCTGTGTATTTGTAGTCTATGTGTGTCTGTGTATGGGAGTAGTTTGTCAATGTGTATACAGTATGTGTGTGTCGTGTGAGTAGTCTTTGAGTGTGTGTGTGTGTGTGTGTGTGTGTGTGTGTGTGTGTGTGTGTGTGTGTGTGTGTGTG
>JAHRHZ010000062.1:1025897-1064473 GCA_024137785.1 Ginglymostoma cirratum
AGGCCAAGCAGCATCAGAGGAGCAGGAAAGTTGACGTTTCAGGTCTAAACCCTTCTTCAGAAATGAAGAAGGGTCTAGACCCGAATCGTCAGCCTTCCTGCTCCTCTGATGCTGCTTGGCCTGCTGTGTTCATCCAGCTCTATACCTTGTTATCTCAGATTCTCCAGCATCGGCAGTTCCTACTATCTCTTATATAACATCAATTCATCTTTTAAACTTGAAGCACGTCCAAGTGATTCGGGGATAACATCTATAAATGTATTGGGTTTGTGTTTTGAACAAATCAATACTGTGTCTCCATCGAGAAATACACCAATATGTGAATCTCCTAAAAAAATCAGGGGATGGTTTTCTCACTGCAGTCAGATGCTTGCTGAAGATATGTTGCTCTATGTTTGAACTTGACACTGTTTAACACCTGAGATAAAAGGTACTGCAGATGCTGGAGAATCCGAGATAACAAGGCATGGGGCTGGATGAACACAGCAGGCCAAGCAGCATCATAGGAGCAGGAAAACTTGACGTTTCGGGCCTAGACCCTTCATCAGAAAAGGCCCGAAATGTCAAGTTTTCCTGCTCCTATGATGCTGCTTGGCCTGCTGTGTTCATTCAGCCCCACACCTTGTTGTCACTGTTTAACACCTGATTGTGACTAAGAACTGTTTGGTGCAATGCTCTATAAACTATGTGGGGTTACTAACTGAAAAATGAAATCCAGAAGGCCTGACTCTCAGTCATATCAAAATATCTTGTCTTGAAACTCATACTTACATTATTTCTGAATTAAAAATGTACATGTTAAATATTGCAGGGAAAATATTTCCTTCATTATACAAGAGGTGACTCCATAATGCAGCTCATGTGAAAGAGCACCTTGATTATTACCTTACTTCAAATATCAGTTGGATTAAATAGATTTACAGAGTGCTGTTTGAATGTTTACTCCTACATAATAAAGTGATAACACTGAGTGCAAAACGCCACCAGTAAATTACACAATGCAAATCCAGTGACTTGTATCAGCCAACAAACCCATAATTGAACAGAACATTTGTTCTCTGCAGTTTCTTTTAGTAATAATGGAAGATAATTCAAAGAAGCAAGGTGCCAGAAATCTGAAATAAAAACAGAAAATGCTGCTGGAAATATTTGGCAAGTCTGGGATCATCTACGGGGAGAGAAAGGGAATGAGGTCAGATGCTGGCAGACCTGCTGAATATTTCCAGCATTACCTGAAGTTAGTTCGATACCTCACCTTTCAAACAAAAGAAAATTGTTGGAATGTATTAATTTCCAATATGCAGTCAGTAGAAGCGTCCTCATAGTCTGTAGATTTTAAATTTGTGAGACTCGGGACTGGTTTAACGTACGATCTTTGTATTTGTACTACCACAGATCTGCTAGTCACACAGAAAGTTTCGACACTTTTTTTTCATGTCATTAACTTTGTCTCCATGTACTTAGTTAAGAACTGCCATTTTGTTTCCTGACACCATCTAACAAATCTCATTGGCGGGGATTTCAGTTTTGGTTGTATGTTGACATTGAAGAGTTTACATGTTGTCTCCACATTTTTTTAATACATACCTTGCTGTCTGTTAACCTTCAACCTGGTACTTTTCTTAGTTGTCTTCCCACTTTCCTACAGTGACCCGCAGCTTGATAGGAATACCCTGCCTAAGAAGGGATTCAGGTATCGGTACCTCCCTCATAAGTAATTGCTTTTTGTGTCGCTGGCATCAGGCACCACGTAAATGTGGCAGTGCTAGTCCATTTCCATTTTGTGCTAGCATCTCAGTATCTTTCTTTTACCGCTTCTATGCTTTTTTTGTGCAAGCACGTAGCTTGAACTTCGGAATATTTTGGAATACGACGCGACCGCAGCTTTTGTTTGACTGGCTTTTATGAGCATGAATGCTGGCGCTTTTGCGAAAGTGGCTGATGGCTGTAAGTCGTGTGTCTTGAGTCTGGTTTTTGTGTGTATAGCTTCCTGTCCGTCTGCTTCCCCTTAATTCTTCATTGCCGAGTTTCCTTCTAGGCCACTGAAGGCAAGGGATAAAACTGTTGACGACAGCAAGTCAAGGTTTGGGTTCACGGAAGAATCGATGCAACGTTAATGGTGGTACCAAGGAGCATTTTACTCAGAAGAACCAAGGACGGATCTTTCTGCTTCTTGGCTACAAGTGCAGGATGGGACTATTTCTGGGTGCAAGCCCTGCTTTTGTTGGCAGTGTGCCACTCTGGGAAATCTCTCAGAGGTTGCCTAATTCATTCAGTTAGAGAGAGTGGGCAGCTCTCTGAGGCTGCAGGCCCATTCCATGGGGGGAGAGAGCCTGTTGTCGCTCTGACAAGATGCAGCCCCATTGTCACAGGTGGACACAGGTAGAGGTTGCCAAAAGGGTAGGCAGCACATGGGCATGATGACTCCACCAGGAGATGTCCTCTTGAAGATGTATGAAACAGAATCAAGCTAACCTGTCTGCAGGATAATTGAGAGCAGCGGTGAGTGTTTGGTTGCAGTGGGGCAGTTCCAACAGGAGGTGCCATCGTGCTGTAGAGGGTAACAGTTCTGAAAGTGTTCATGTTGCATTTAGCTCCACCCATTCTCCTGATGTGACATGCAGTCTCCAGGTGGAGACATGGAGTTGTACTGTGGCTTTTGGAGGGAGCAGGTGGACCTGGACCAGCTCCCTAAAGGTCCTAGTCATTACACCTGAACAAATGTTGCTGTATTTATTGCTATCATGTTTCTTGTTAGACAGAATTTTAATCAGTAAAATGAATGAAGGATAATGGGGAAAAGGAAGGAAAGTAAAGTTGAGAATTATCAGATCAGCCATGATCTCATTGAATGGCATAGCAGGTGGTTGAATGGCCATCTTCTGAATCATAGAATCCCCACAGTGTGGAAACAGGCCCTTCGGCCCAACAAGTCCACATCAACCCTTGGAGCATCCCACTCAGATCCATCCCCCTATAACCCACCTAACCTACACACTCCTGAAAACTACAGGCAATTTAGCATGGCCAATCCTCCCAACCTGCATGTCTTTGGACTGGGAGGAAACTCATGCAGACGTGGGGAGAATGTGCAAACTCCACACAGACAGTCACCTGAGGGTGGCATTGAACACAGGTCCCTGGTGCTGTGAGGCAGCAGTGCTAACCGCTGAGCCACCATGCCACCCCATCTTTTGGTCTTATGGCTATCTAAGAACAGAGTCTCTACTGCAGCTACTCTATGGTGATGTGTCCTTTACCACCATTCACTAGAGAGGCCCAAAACAAACCAAAGACAAAACAGGTTTGTTGGCAGCATACATCCTCAAACAACCCCTACTTAGTACACGTACTGGCCGAGGTGGCAAATTCCAGAAGGTACCAGTGGTAGTCATTTGGAAAATGTTGCTCATGTGCTATCCATGTTCCCAATCGGCCCACAAAAGGCAATTTATCAGACATAAGAAATAGGAGTGGGAGTAGGTGACCTTAGCCTGTATGGGAATTGAACCCGCACTGTTGGCATTACTAACGAGACATCCAGCCAACTGAACTGACTGACCAACATTATAAGCTCTTGTACATTGCAGTGGAAGTTATTGGGTATTTGTTTAAGGAAAGTAGAGAGACTTTGCGCCAGTCAGCTGTTTTTCAATGGTGAGTCTGTCCCACATCATTTAGAGGAACAGGGCATTGCATAGGCTTGTAGATATTTACAGCACAAAAAGAGGCCAGTTAGCGCATCGTGTTCAGACCCATCAACAAAGATCTGACTGCACTCAACCTGCTATCCAGGAATTTTTCCAGCATCTTGGATGACAATCAAGTTGAAAGAGTTAACTACCCTTTTTTAGTTGCAAAAAATTGCTACATCAATTACACATTAATAACAGATAGCACTGTTAGCCCCATGGACATCTTTACCCATCAGTCTGGACCACTGTTTTCACAGGGAGGTGTATAGTATTGTAAAATTGAGGTGAGGCCACTTTTGGAGTACTGCGTACAATTCTGGTCACTGTGCTGTAGCAAGGATGTTGTTAAACTGGAAAGGGTGCAAAAATGATTGACAAGGATGTTACCGAGACTGGAAGGTTTGAGTTATAAGAAGAAGCTGGATGGCTGGGACTTTTTTCCCTGGAGCATAGGAGGCTGAGGGGTGACTGTAATGATTGTAACAAGGTCAACCAGGTGGACCTCATAGAATATGAGTTCCCTGATTGGGGCTGTTAACCTGGTCCAGTCAGGGAGCCCTGGCTGACAGATAAGAACAGGTGTATCAGTGGTTCTTTTCACTCTGAGAACTGGCTCTGAGGAGCTGCATCTGTGTCAAGGACTCTCGGTGTGTAAATAAAGGATGACTTGGTGACGGGATGCCCTTGTGGAGTTATTTCAGTGACCTTATATTGATTTATAAAGTCATGAAGGGCATAGATAAGGTGAATAGCCAGGGTCTTTCCCCTAGGGTAGGGGAGTCCAAAACTAAAGAGTGTAGGTTTAAGGTGAGAGGGGAGAGATTTAGAAATGACCTGAGGGGCAATTTTTTCACACAGTGGGTGATGTATATATCGAGTGAGCTGCCAGAGGAGGTGGTAGAGGCTGGTACAATTACAACATTTAAAAGACATACATGAATAGGAAAGGTTGAAAGGGATATGGGCCAAATGCAGGCAAATGGGACTAGTTCAGTTAAGGAAATCTGATTGTCATGGAGTTAGGCTGAAGGGCCTGTTTCCATACTGTATGACTAAAACTTTAGCTGTTTACATGTCATAAAACAACTTTCTGACTCCATCACTTGCAGTGAATGGTAAAATGTGACAACTCTATTCGTTTTAATGCAATGTAAGTCATTAATCTCAGAATCTGTTGCATGGGAGATACCAGACTGTATCATTGTGTGTTTTAAATCTTGTGACTGTTCCTATCTCCATTTGCATGCTGCACGATTCAGATATTGGGAATATTTGTGTGCACAATGAATGATTACTTGTATTGTTCTCAGCAACCTGGTGTTTCTTTACAGAGGCAACTTAATAAACCGCCTTTAGATGGCACCTTTGAGGAGGTGAACAGTAGGTTTATGGAGCATCTTGAAGGAAGGAGAGAGGTTAAGGGGCGGTTTTCCAGAGCGTTAGAATTTGTTCCTGACAGGACATCGACCAAGTTAAATTAGCAGTTGCATAAGGAGCTAGCCCTGCACTTTCCTCTCTCCACCAACCTCAATCTAGGCTTTGTATGTTTAGTATTCCTGGGCTGGACAACCAGCTCTCCAGGCTGCAGCAGGTGCCATTTTGGTGAAGTACAAATAAGAGAGGTGACCCTTACCCTTTGGGAATCTTATAAACGTACAATACAGAAGATGTCCTTCAGCTCATTGTGTCTGCACTGACAAAAACTATCATAAATCTACAGTAATCTACACTAGTCCCATTGTCCCGCCATAGCCTTGCATGTTATGACACTTGAAGTGCTCATACAAGTGCTTTTTAAAGGTTGTGAGGTTTCCTGTCTCACCTACTTTCCCAGACAGTAGACTCCAGACTATCACCACCCTCTGGGTGAAAACACTTTACCTCAAATTGCCTTCTAAAACCCCTGCCTTTTACCCTAAAATGATGCCCCCTTGTTAAGGCATTGAGCAGGCATTAAATTGTTAAGCATCTCAATGAAATAGCCCAGCTCGTACAATCCTTCCTTGTTTCCAAGATAGTAAGCTAGTCATTTTTCTTGACAACTAGGAGGGCAGCAAGAAGGAGGTGTCAAGTTGAGCTGCTTAAGTGGCCATTAATTGACTTTCTTCCGGAACTTAATTAGTGCAGGAGCATGAAAAGTGGAGTAGGACCACAGATGAAAAGACTGCAAATACTGAAAGCATTTATATCTTTGCAGCACACTTCCAAAACCTGACTGTTTCTATTGGTTCATATTCACTCTGTGCTCCTCATCCAGTTCAAACAGAAAATGAGCAACTTGCTCTGTGTTTGGCTTCTTGAAGGTATGACAGAGCCCCATGGTTCTCTTCACTACACCTCTTGACAACAATCAAAAAGAGCTCTCATTCCAGCAATCTATGCAGTGAGAAAAATACTGTTTTCAAGAAACTTGTAAAAATTTAAATCCCCTCAAGTGGTTAATCTGTTGTAAAAACAAACAATTATTCATTAAATGCAGTGGTATTTCCTTTAATAAGCCTTTAAACTGTCAATGAAAAAGTGAACAGGCCCTCTGTTGAGTTAGGTGGCTCTGTAGCTTTTGAAACCCAGCCAAGCATTCAAAATAGATATAGCTGTCAAATCAAACCATGTTCAAAACAAACAATACGAACGATTGAAACTGCAGGAACAGATACTGCTTTTTTGTTTCTAAACTACCACAGATGCGTCACCAAACAAACAGTCAAAGAGCAGATGGCTATATATTTTCTAAGTGAAAGCTACTGAAGGTTTCTTTTTCAAGTTAAAAGGATTCTGGACATTTAAGGACTCTTCAGGTCAACACCTTCAAGATCCCAAGTGGTGATTTCTTCAGTTTCTAAATGAATATGATTATTTTTCTCAGTAGAGAAGCCATTCTAGTCTGTCCCAACACTGAAACAATACTGGTTAACATTGTGGCTACCTTACAGTTTCGGAACAGAGCTCTACTTTAGATTAAAAACATCAACATCACAATACAGATTTTCAAAGTTGTCAAAACATTCAGTACTTGGCTGTCAGAAAGTTTCAACTCCAGTTGTGACCATGAATCCTCCAACAACGTATTTTCTTTGTGGGCTTTCAAAATGCACACTAGGGCGTGAAAACAAAACAGGACAGAAATTTTCTTTCGGGCGCACAGTGGTAATCCCAACTTTATAAGAGAGGTCTTTGGGACCACAATTCTAGCCCTCCCAACAAGGCCAGCCACACAGAAATAGTTTGTGGCCAGAAAGGGTCTGCAGTAACAAATATACCCAACTAAAAAGACTAGCGTTTGTGTGTTCCTGAACTCAATTCCACATCCATGAAGACAGCAAAACCCAGCCCTCAGCAGCTATTTGCTGTTTCTCCATTTCAAGCACTTTTGTACATTTCATCATTGAAATGTGCAGACTTTTAGTCTTGGATATAGTATAGAACCTAAGGTGATTATACTGTGAAAGCAGCAAATATGTTTTAGAGCTCAGGTTTAAAAGAAAGCTCCGATAGTTGTATCTATGGACGGCCGTTAAATAAATATCATTTATTCGACTGGGATGGAGCATTGAATTTGCTCATTAAAACGCTTAATTATTATTGAACTGGAAACCCGATTATTGAATCATTTATTTCTAAACAATGATTGAAAGTTGAATTCCTGTGTGCTTTTATTGTTTTGAGATATTTTGGATATTCTGGATTGTGCTTTACCTCTGCACTATTAATCTCGATGAATTGTTTCACCTATAGCAGTGAGTAACAGAGAAGGCCCATTTGGCCCAATGCCTATGTATGAGCTCTTTGCTGAAGCGATGAAAAGTAATTCCATTACCTTGCTCACTTTACATATCCTTGTATCTAGTTCTGTTTGATTTGGCAAGAAATTCTGAGGTGATGTCCACAAGCAAATGTAATGTGCCAAATGGCACGTAGCCTTGGTTCTTGGCCCTGAGGCACAGTTCACACTGGAAATAGCCCAGAATTTCAACTGATGAGTCCTTCTGCTTTATTTTATTGTCTTATTGTTGCGTTGCCTGATCTTCTATTGCCAAATTTGCATTCTCAAAAAATGCTGGAGTACTTATTAAAATACTTGACAACCGGGAAGTAGTCCAGTAAATGCACAAAGCAATGCTCCAGGAACCAAAATGAAGACAATGCAATAATTACCAGCTCATTTAGCGTGCTGTGTCAAATGTATTTGTTTAGCCAAATTTAAATGATCAATCTGAACCAACTAAAGGGAGCTGGAAATGAAGAATCAGGCATTTGAGATTAAGTCTTGCACCCCTTTTCAGTGACAAATGGGATGGTGTTACAAAACATTCATCTTGAAAGTGAAAATATTCTGCATGTTTTTGTTTTCAAAACTTAACTGCAAAGTGAGATCTAATTATCTTAGCATATATTAAAACAAAACCACTGTTTCTCTTTTAATCTTCACTTGCTGCATTAACCTGCAATTAAAAATGGAAGCTGAAGTGAAAAGCACTTTATGATAAAATGTAGCATTTTATAATTTTGAGTCTGAGTGCATGATTTTATGAAGCCGCTTGATGTTTCTGCAGGTACACTCCCTCATCTCAACTGCAAAATAATGAGGAGACAAAGGAGTGGCTGCGTTCGCACTCTGCAGTCGGACTACAAGAGAATATCAACAATTCACCATTTTCACCAGGATCTAGTATCACATCGCCCTCCACAACTAGGTTTAACTTTTCCCAACTAGGTGAGGTTCCAATCCAGAAGTTGGCTTGTCTATAGCATCTAAAGTCATGCCCTCAAATATTGGCAAAGCTACATCTGTGAATGTGCTAAATTACTGACATCCCACATTCCGGTGACATTAGTACCTGAAGGGTTCATAGTACTGTATGGAATTAACTTGGAAAGAATTGTTCATTCTACCCAATTATTTCCCTTAGCCATCTTTCATTGATAACAGCTCAAATTGGTCAGACAGTTTAGAGCAAAGTGATAGCTGTTCCATCACATCATTTCACCTGGTGTGCTGGTGACTAACTGTAAAATCTGTCTCAGTCATTACTGCCCTGTAATCTTCAAAGGATTCAGAAGAATGAGAGAGCGATATCACAGAATTGGCACAGAAAGAGGCCATTCAGCCCATTGTGCCTGCACCAGCTTGTTAAATGAGCACCATTACCAAGTGCCAATCTTCTGCTTTGTCTCCATACCCTCAAAGACTATTTCTAACCAAATAATCATCCAGTGTCCCTATTGAATGCCTCAACTGAACCTGCCTCCACCAAATTTCCAGGCAGAGAATTTCAGACCCTAACTACTGCATGTCTGAAAAAAGATTCTTGCTTTTTTTGCTCATTAATTTAAATCCCGTTGTTTTTTTTTCCTTTACGGTCAGGAAAAATTTCACCCTTTTCACTCTGCCCAGCCCACTCATGACTTTGAAAAACCTCTCTCTGATCTCCCGTCAGACTATGTTGCTCTAAGGAGAACAGTCCCACCTTCTTCCGTCTGTCCTCATAGTGAAGTTTCTCATTCCTGGAACCATTCCTGAAAATTGCTCCTCCACTCTATCTCCAGTGTGTTCACATCTTTTACATAATGTGGCACCCACAACGGTAGTACTTCTGAGGTCTAGCAAGTACCTTATACAAGTGCGAGGCACTTCCTTGCTGTTGTACTCTATGCTGAAGGAAGATAACCCATTTTACCTATTAATACATCTAGATAACACAGAATGCACACAAAGGCGTATCTACAGTGGGAAAACTTCCAATATTATTACTTTCTGCAGTTGGCAGTCCAGTTTTTGAGAAGTGATGTAAAGCTCAGCGATAAATACAGGTGTTAGATTGGGAAGAATTCTTTGTTGGAATACAGTCTTGTATTCTGGGTTTTGCTGAATTTCACAAATAAACTTTCTTTTCAACAGCGAGTCCAACGACAGCCACCCAGATGAGCCTGTCAAATCCCAGCATGCTACGCTGTCATAGCGTGTCCAACCAGGACGGGTCATATGATCCAAACAGCGATTCCAGGTTCCGGAACAGTTCCATGTCCCTGGATGAGAAGCACAGGACTATGAGTCGCTCCGGATCATTCCGCGATGGATTTGAGGAAGGTTAGCAGCAGCAGCATTGCATTCTACACGTGATACTAAATGAAGGAAGGCTTAACATTAACCTGATAGATACAACCTATACATGAGGAACAAGAGTAGGCCACTTGGATCTTTGAACCTGTTCCACCATTCAGTAAGATCAAGACTGATCTGATTTTAACCTCAACTTCACATTCCAGCCTATCCCTTGATAGTCTTTCCTCCCTTCAGTCAAGAATCTATTATCATCTGCCCAAAAAATATTTAAAGTTGTACATTCGCTGCCTTTTGAGGAAGGGAATTCTAAAGACACTCAAACTTCTAAGAGATGTGTTTTCCTCATCTCTGTTTTAAATGGCTGATCCTTAATGTTGAAACTCTTGACCACTAGTTTCAGATTCATCCACAAGAGGGACCATCCTTTCCAGATCCACTTGATCAAGTCCCTGTCAGCATCTTGTATGTTTCAATTAAGTCACCTCTGACTCTTCTAAACTCCAGAGGGCAGGGGCCTAACATATCTAGCTTCCCTCAAAAGGCAAACTACACACTCTAGGTATGAGCCTAATAACCCTTCTCTGAAATACTTTCAATACTTTAACATCCTTCCATAAATACAGTGACCAGTACTGGACACAGTACTCCGGATGCGGTTTCACCAATGTCCTACAAAGCTGAAGCATAACTTTCCTATACTTACATTCTATTCCCCTTGCAATAAAAGAAAGCATTCTATTAGCTTTCCTTATGACTCAGTGTCATCCAAATTTTGTTTCATGCTGTGTCAAATTATGTAATTGGAGAGGCCCTATCTAATGAAAATCCAGAAGAAAGGTACATTCAACATAAAGCACTCCTACATCTTGAGGGGAGATGGGAATATGGAATTTGGATTTGGAAACACAAACAAATCAGCCATGATCTTACTGAATGGAGGAACAGGGAGATTGAAAGAAGGGCTGAATGGCCTACTCCTGCTCGTAATTCATTTGTTTGGATGTTCATTCTTCAATTGAATGGAAATGCTTCATTTTGAATATTGATCTCCAGCCATCGGGAAACCTGGCATTTCAATAGATGTTACTATTTGGACAAATTCTGAAGGTCTTGCAAGAAACAGCCTGAACAGAAACTCAACCCAATTCTGAAGGAGAGTCATCATAAACTCAAAACATCAAATGTTAACTCTGCTTTCTGTCTCTCCACAGATGCTGCCAGACCTGTTGAGTTCTCCAGCACTTTCTGTTTTTGTGTTGAAAGGTTTCTTTCTCCAAAGCTATAAATTCTCTAGATTGGCTATCATGTCATGTGTAGCTATGCTAACAACTTGCCCTTTTTCTTTACAAACGCTGCACATAGTCATATAGAGATGCTTTACTTCTTTTTTCCCATTCTCTCAATCTCTGACCTTACAGGGGAGGCAGTGGCCGAATGGTATTATCGCTAGACTATTAATCTAGAAACCTAGGTATTGTTCTGGGGATCTCGGTTTGAATCCCATCATGGCAGATGGTGGAATCAAAATTCAGTTTTGAAAATCTGGAATTAAGAGTCTGATGACGACCATGAAGCCATTGCCAATTCTAGTTGTGATGAAGATCAACTGATTCTAATCGGGGAAAGTCTCAGACTCATATGCAAGAGCCAGATAAAGATTCTCATGGTGCAGGGGTAGTATCCCTTCCACGGTGCCTGAAGGTCTTGGTTCGGGTCACACATGCTACACAGGTGTGTCCAAACATATCTGAACAGGTTGATGCAAAAAATGTGTAGATAACATTCAGTTTACACATAGGGGTGGGGATCTAGTTTCTGGAAGAGAGAAGTAGTCTGCACTCAAGCTGTACTTGTTACAAACCAGTCCCTGCTTTTACCTTTATCACCTGAATGTTTTTGAGATTAACACGTTGGGCACTGCCCTGACGAACTCTTGAAGTGATGTCCTGGATCTGAGATGGTTGGCCTCCATCCATCACAACCATTGAACTGTGACTCTAAGCAATGGAGAGTTTCCACCCCATCCAACCCCCACTCCCATTCACTTCCTGTGTGTCAGAGCTCTTTGATCCAAAACTCACCAGCTAAATGGGGGCTGTTTATCACCAGCCAAGGCAAGCCCCCACGGCCCCAGTGACCTCCCTGTGAGTCTCCACCCCATGAATTCTGGTTTCTTTTTAACATGCCTCTTGGAGGCTCCAGGTTTCCTCTCCCTGTGCCAGCATCAAGAGCCTCTGCTCACCTTCCGAAATTGGAAGGCCCTACAGTCAGCTGTTTAGGAGCTCACTTGTAAATTTACCCAGTAATTCCCACTGCTGGCAACAGTGGGCTCCGGACCCGTTCTTTACCCTGACATTGGGTTCGTAGTGCCCTTCGTAATATTCTGTGGAGTCTAACACTGTGCACAGGGCTCAGGGCTCACTGAAGCTCCATACAGTTGTAAGAATTCTTCCTTGTTCTTATACTTCGGTCCCCTTGCAGCAAACCTTAAAAAGCCACTTGCTTGCCTAGTTGTTCACTCGACTTGAAACGTTAACCCTGCTTTCTGTCTCCATAGATTCTGCCAGACTTGCTGAGTTTCTTAAGCAATTTCTGATTTCTAGCATCAGTGATTTTTTTTTAATTTGCTTTTCTAATTGCTGCTTGAATCTGTATTTTTATTTTGAATTCCTGGTTTAAGTGTACCCAATTCAGTCTAAACATGAACCTGTAAAGGTTTCATGTCTTTTTTTTTAAGAAAAGATCAGACTTTCTGAGATAGCTACCTGAGTGAATAACTTTGCACTGCCCGATATTTTATTCCATCTGCGACCTCGTTACCCATTTACTCAACTTCTGTACAGCTTTTGGCTGCCTTTATGTGTCCTCTTGACAACTCATGTCCCAAACACTTTTGCATAAAATCAGCATATGTTGTAACATTGCTTCTGCTCTCTTCACCTAAGTCATCAATATGGCTGACAAATAGCTATGGTCTCAGCTCTGATCTCGTTGCAATTTATGAGTCACAACCTATTTATGCCTAATTGTGCTTGCTGTCTGTTAACCACTCTGGGTATTTCCCATCCATTAAAAGCTGGAGGTGAAAAACTGTGTTGACCTTGTCTGATCCGACAATAACTTGCTAAGTGCATGTTAAGATTTCCGTTAATAGTAGATGCCCACAGTTTTCTGCCAACTGATATTAGGCTAACTTGTCTGTAGACCTGTGATTTCTCTCTCCTTTACTTCTTGAACAGGAGAGTTGCACTTGTCAACTTCCAGTCTGCTGTGATCACACTATAACTTTGACCAAGCCACAGCCAATGCATGCAGTCTCACTTAAGCTACATCTTCTAGAATCCTTGGATGCAAGCCACCAAGTCCTGAGGATTTGTCGAATTTTAGGCCATTTGTTTTTTTACATGGAGACTAAGATTTGTTTGCATACAGGTCTGACACATTGTTGACTGTAAACTGTCCCTTGTGTTTCCCCTGTTCTGGTGGTGAAGTATTGCACAATAGGGGAACATTGCTACCAGAGAGATGAGAATCCGACCTGGACGTTACATTCTCTGTAAACCTTAGAGAGAGCTACAGGCAAGTATATGATGCTCTGGAGTAAGCCTAAGCTGAGCTTGCTTGCAAATATGCCACCATAATTTTATGGACTTTTGCTCCCCATGACAGATAGAACATAGAACAGCGCAGGGCAGGCCCTTCGGCCCTCGATGTTGCGCCGACCTGTGAAACCAATCTGAAGCCCATCTAACCTACACTATTCCATTATCATCCATATGTTTATCCAACGACCATTTAAATACCCTTAAAGTTGGCAAGTCTACAACTGTTGCAGGCAGGGCATTCCACGCCCTTACTGCTCTCTGATTAAAGAACCTACCTCTGACATCTGTCCTATATCTATCACCCCTCAATTTAAAGCTATGTCCCCTCGTGCTAGCCATCACCATCCGAGGAAAAAGGCTCTCACTGTCCACCCTATCTAATCCTCTGATCATCTTGTATGTCTCTATTAAGTCACCTCTTAACCTTCTTCTCTCTAACAAAAACAGCCTCAAGTCCCTCAGCCTTTCCTCATAGGACCTTCCCTCCATACCAGGCAATATCCTGGTAAATCTCCTCTGCACTCTTTCTAATGCTTCCACATCCTTCCCATAATGCGGCGACCTGAACTGTACACAATACTCCAAGTGCGACCGCACCAGAGTTTTGTACAGCTGCAACATGACCTCACGGCTCCGAAACTCAATCCCTCTACCAATAAAACCTAACACACCGTACGCCTTCTCAACAACCCTATCAACCTGGGTGGCAACTTTCAGGGATCTATGCACATGGACACCGAGATCTCTCTGCTCGTCCACACTACCAAGAATCTTACCATTAGCCCAGTACTCTGTATTCCTGTTACTCCTTCCAAAGTGGATCACCTCACACTTTTCCGCATTAAACTCCATTTGCGACCTCTCAGCCCAGCTCTGCAGCTTATCTATGTCCCTCTGTAACCTGCAACATCCTTCCGCACTATCTACAACGCTACCGACTTTAGTGTCATCCACAAATTTACTAATCCATCCTTCTACACCCTCATCCAGGTCATTTATAAAAATGACAAACAGCAGTGGGCCCAAAACAGATCCTTGCGGTACACCACTAGTAACTGAACTCCAGGATGAACATTTCCCATCAACCACCACCCTCTGTCTTCTTACAGCTAGCCAATTTCTGATCCAAACCGCTAAATCACCCTCAATCCCATGCATCCGAATTTTCTGCAATAGCCTACCGTGGGGAACCTTATCAAACGCTTTGCTGAAATCCATATACACCACATCAACCGCTTTACCCTCATCCACCTGTTTGGTCACCTTCTCAAAGAACTCAATAAGGTTTGTGAGGCACAACCTACGCTTCACAAAACCGTGTTGACTATCCCTAATCAAATTATTCCTTTCTAGATGATTATAAATCTTATCTCTTATAATCCTTTCCAATACTTTACCCACAACCGAAGTAAGGCTCACTGGTCTATAATTACCAGGGTTGTCTCTACTCCCCTTCTTGAACAAGGGGACAACATTTGCTATCCTCCAGTCTTCTGGCACTATTCCTGTAGACAATGACAACATAAAGATCAAAGCCAAAGGCTCTGCAATCTCCTCCCTAGCTTCCTGGAGAATCCTAGGATAGATCCCATCCGGCCCGCGGGACTTATCTATTCTCACCCTTTCCAGAATTGCTAACACCTCCTCCTTATGAACCTCAATCCCGTCTAGTCTAATAGCCTGTATCTCAGTATTATCCTCGACAACATTGTCTTTTTCATGTGTGAATACTAACGAAAAATATTCAATTAGCGCCTCTCTTATGTCTTTGGACTCCACGCACAACTTCCCACTACTGTCCTTGACTGGCCCTAATCTTAGTCTGGTATACCAGCTTGTTTTCTTTAACAGCCACACACCTCTGTCAACAGCAATTTTGCTGCCTCTCTGTCGGTATCAATTTGATGCGGGTTTGGTGGGGGCATTGTGGATTGTGGGTTTATCTCAGTCAGCTGGATGAATGGTTTGCCAAGCAGAGTGATGCCAACAACGTGTGTTCAGTTCCACACTAGCTGAGGTTACCATGAGCGGCTCTGCTTTTGAACATCTTCCCTTTTCTGAGCCATGGTGTCCCTTAGGGTTAACTACCACCAATTGTCTCTTCCAACTGATTTGATCTGTATTATTATCGTAACGTCTACTGAGATAGAGTGAAACTATTGTTTTGCATGCTATCCAGACAAATCATACCTGATGCTAGTACATCAGGGTAATAGAACAGAGTACAGAATAAAGTGTTACAGCTACAGAGAAGGTACAGAGAAAGATCAACTCTAATAATTGAGAGGTCCATTCATAAGTCTGTTAACAGGGGGGAAGAAGCTGTTCTTGAATCTGTTGGTACATGTTCTCAAATTTTTGTACCTTCTGCCTGATGGACAAGAGTGTAACCAGGAAGGTAGGGGTCTTTGATTATCTTGGGCTGCTCTCCCGAGGCAGTGGGAAGTACAGAGGGAGTTAGTGGAAGGGAGGCTGCTTTTGGTGATGGACTGGGCTGTGTTCACAACTCTGTAATTTCTTGCAGTCTTGGGCAGAGCATACCAAGCTGTGACGTGAGAGAGCCAACCCTGTGGCCTGGTAAAACTATGGCAACTTTACCTTCCTTTTAGAGTAGGCAAGTCAGATCTTAGCAGCAATCATTTTTTTTCTGTTGTAATTGGCCTTCCCAATTTTCTTTCGCAGTTTCTGCTCAGGTTTCTGAGATGACTAAGGTGCTGAAACTAGTCAAGGGAGGTTTAGCAAATATCTTGACGAGAGAAGTCCACAAAAGAAGGAAAACCTCAGTGCTGTCAGTCAGTTGTTGATATTGGAGGCCGACCCTTTGTACTGCAGAGATTGTGTGTGACAAGCAGTTAACATAGTCACAAACAAAGGAGACCTCCTGGGTACCTCAAGTCAATACACACATTAGCATTTAAACCCCAATAAGCAGTCAAATGGATTCCCCCTAATCATTGACTGTCATATAAAAAAATTAATTCTGGGATGCTTTTGTTTAAAATTATAATTTAAATGTCATAGAATGGGCTGGTTTTTATTGACCATCCCTAGTTGCCCTTGGGAAGGTGGCAGTGAGCTGCCTTCTTGAACTTCTGAGCCCATGTGCTGTGTAGTTAGACCCACAATGTTAAACTAAAGCAAAGAACTGTGGATGCTGGAAATTGAAGCGAAAACAGAAATTGCTGGAGAATCTCAGCAGGCCTGGCAACATCTGTACTGAACTGAAGAAGGGTCACTGGACTCAAAACATTAACTCTGGTTTCTCACCACAGATACGGCTAGACTTGCAGGGTTTCTCCAGTGACTTTGTTTTTTTGTCTCAGTCTTACAATGCTGTTGGGTTTGCCAGTTGGTCTGTCTAGTTTCATTTTTTTTTGTGATTTTCTCATGATTGATACAATTGAGTGGTTTGCTCAGCCATTTCAGTTAAGAGTCCTTTCGTACACAGGGTAGACTATCTAAGGATGGAAGTTCTTCTTCCTTAAAGGGCAACAGGTCAGGTTAACTAGACATTAGCGAACCAGATGATTTTTAATGACAATCATTTGACTTTTAAAACAGATATTTATTGAATTCAAATTCCATCTACCATACCTAAGACCCAACTCATGGCCTGGCAGCAATAGAACTAACTATCATTTCCTACAGAGAAAACAGCATTGAAGTAAACTATGAATTGGAGAACAAACTGAGAAATTTCCCAGGGTCTTAGTTCCACAAAGGAACTCAACTCAACTCAACACAGACCAGGAACGAAACCCCTGAGAGCTCCCTTGTCACTGTTTCAGAGATTCTCCAATTAAATTACAGAATCACAGGAGAGTAACGATGCAGAAGAGGCCATTCAGCCCATTATGCCTGATCCAGACTACACCTCTTGACTGATCTAAGCAACAAACATAGATTTTGTTACAGACTCTCACTTTTGAAGAGTCGAGCAGGGTTTAAATACGGTGGAAGTTTGCAGGAACTCAGTTAGTGACACCAATATTTTTAGAGGCTACTTTGAAAAGGACAGTAGGAATTATCAGTGAATTACGATAACCTGCAGATACTCTACAACCAAAGATGGCGCCTACCTCAAGTAAATAACGAGACCCTTGCAATACCTTAGGCTGTGCTGCCTGAAGACTTTTTAATGTATATAAAGCCTAGCTTTGAATTTCTATCTTTCAAGAAACATTGAATTGTTGTATTGTCAGGTGCAAATATGACGGGGTTCTGATACCATAATTATTTAAATTACAAAGTTTTTTTTTAGAATGAAGCTCACAAATAGTTTGTAACTACTTTTCCCTTAACTAGTGACATTACTGAACAAAGTAGACTGCATTTGTGATTGAAGAGATCAACAGAAAAGGTGCCCATTTGTTTGCCTAATTTTGACAGCTTGGACTTGTCAGTGATGCAGGAATTTGCCACTTGTGCTACCCGCAAAGATTCAGCAGCTCTTCCCTTTTCTGACATCAGTTTCAATTTGATGTATTTTATAGCAGAACATTGTACTCCAGTGAAACAACAGGCAGCAGGTTAGATTAGCAGCAACAGCAGTCAGATTAAGAAGCTCTCACAGACAAAACCACAGACTAGAAAGGCAGGGAATACAAATTACATATAAATATTGTATTGAAAGCAAAAGAAAGTTCAAGATGTGCATGAAGTTTAGGGGAGAAATGTGGATATCAGAACGATCATCGTTTTCCTGAAGAACAAATATTTGTTTAACAAAATGTCTAAAATGTTCTATGCTCTTCAGAAGGAATGGTATGTAATTGGTTTTTGAGGGGCAGAAGTTTGGAGTTAACATGATTTAATGCACCATTAAATGTTCAGCTAGTCCTAAATTGAACAAGGCTAAGCACTTGCGCAGTTGTATTTTACGAAGAAAATGATGGGAAAATTTTTGAGTTCAAGTCAAATCGATGATTTCTAAATGATCTGTCTGTAAAGACTGTAACAGTGCACCCTATGAAAGTGTAGGATGTTATTGACTGCAGTGTTCGTATTTCCACTTTCTGTTGTGCATGATCAGTTCCTCTCAGCTTTACAGAGGAATAATGGTGACACTAAAGGTTTTGCCACTATTAATATCTCACATTCTGGTTCATTAGCCAATATCAGTTGCGTTGAATATTTACTGAAAAGCCTACCATAACTAATTGTTTTTATTTTTCTTTTCTTTCGGTCTGCTAATCCTGCCACAACCTGAAATCTTGTACAGTTCATGGCTCTTCCTTATCTCTGGTTTCCAGCACCTCATCTATATACTCAACGGTAAGCTCCAGCACCTTAACTACTTGGTACATTCCTTCTCCCTACGTAGTTAAAATATGATTTAAAAAAAAGAGATTTAGCGGGGGAAAAACGTGAAGAAGTCTTTCCATGTCACAAACTTCCAAATAATTTGATGTTTTCTCTGGTTCTCCTCATAACAGCTTCAAATCTGAAATTCCTGCTTGAAAGATACTGTTTTCACTGAACACACTTTGCTGTTCTATTGCTACCATTTAGAAAATTAAATAGCACTAAGGAATTATTAGAGACAACTTTAAATTAAATGCAGCATTGTCAGGGGTGGTATTAGAGAGCTCTTTCTTACCCTCTGCATCAAGCAAGATTAATATGTCACAATATTATGTTCCTGGTTGTCATGGAAGGGGGAAGTTTTATTCTGAGCAATGACTCATCACTTTTAAAGCATACTGTTTTGGAAAAAATATTATTCCATCATCAACTCACTCTAACAGGATTTAATTTTGACTTGCATATATGATCATTAACATCTTGTGACCACACCCGTGATGTCACTTTAGCTGGGAGTTGCGTGCAAGCTGTTATTTATGTTTTGACTCACACTTCAAATGCTTCTGTCCAATAAGACTGCGAGGTGGTTCAGAAATGTGATAGCTTGGCTGGTGTCTTCTGGTTTTGTCCCTCCGAGCAGTTCTTATCACATCAGTGACAACGACTATTGACTCAGCCCCAGTATGATGGCAACGATAGCTCTCACCAGGCCACTTACACCCAAAGAGTTAATGGTAGGTGATGGTCCTAGTTTTGGTCAGTTATAGTGCTGAAATTGGAGTGTTGAATCTTGTATTCGAAAGGTGAAGAATTTGTGTAGATCCTTGTACAGGATTTTAGTTCCATTGTGTGGCTTTTATTTGGTTAAATGTAGATCAGTGAGATAAAACAAAGAGTTGCGAACGCTGGAGATCTGGTACAAAGAGAAACAGAAATTGCTGGAGAAACTCAGCAGGATTGGCAGCATCTGTGAAGTGAGAAACAGAGTTAACATTTTGAATTTTTTGACCCCTCCTGAAAACGTTCTGAGGAAGGGTCACTGACCTCAAAACATTAACTCAATTACTCTCTCCACAGATGCTACCAGACCTGCTGAGTTTCTTCAGCACTTTGTTTTGCTATATAAATCAGTCAGAACTAGCGTAACGTATAAACCAGAAGAGCAACTTGCTGAACTTACTGTGGTACTTCATTTTACATGAGCTGGTTAATTATCAAATTTTTTAAAAAATCAAGAGGTGTTCTCACTTTGCAGTAATTTGATTAATAAATTAATTTTATGTGAATAAGTATTAAATGTGCACAAAAACAGAAGTTGGTGGAAAAGCTCAGCAGGTCTGGCAGCATCTGTGAAGAGAAATCAAAATTAATGTCTGGTTCTGAGGAAGGGTCACTAGACCCAAGGCGTTAACTTTGATTCCTCTTCACAGATGCTGCCAGACCTGCTGAACTTTTCCAGCAACTTCTGTTTTTGTTTCTAATTTACAGCATCTGCCATTCTTTCAGTTTATATTTATTATTAAATGTGCAAAGTAATGCTTACGTTAATTGTATCTGTGATATGTTTTAATTTAAACTTTTTGTAGTGTTTGCATACTGGTCTCAATGAAGGCGCAGAAAAGCATAGAATGGCATGCCAGTTGAGCTAATTAACTTCTAGTGTAAACATTAAGAAAAATGATTCATCATAAGTTAAAATGACCCTGTTGGATAAATCTTTCTGTTGCCTTTCGAAATAAAAGTTGTTATTGTCAAGTGCTTGAAGGTGTTTTGGATGAGGTACTGAAAAATAAACTGATTAGGGTGTGGACAAGTTTTGTAACCTTTGTAAGCATCTAATCTGAGCATTACAATTGCAGGCAGAGTTGTTTCCTGGTGTATTTGTTCAATGATGCATCAGTTATTTATATCATCGTTTGTCTTAATTTTCTCTACTCTTGGCGTAAAGGGCGTTCATTCATTCTAATGCGACAGAATTGCAGCAGAAGGTAATTACGTTTGGTGCAAAACAAGCAATAAAGTAATGCCATTAAATGATTCCTTCCAAAATGTAGTGAGTCATTACTCATAGCTTGTAGCCTTCAGCTAGCTTGGAGCTGCAGTCTTAGGACTGTTCCTAATTTAGTCTAGTCACTTAATCATTTGTTAATTTCTCTCATGCACCAAAGGCAAAGAAGAGCAAGAGAGATCTCACAATGTCCGGGGTCAGCAGTTATGACTGTTAGTACAACAGACTATCTGGTCACATTGCTCACCACGGTGTGTAAATCAGCTGTTATGAGTACCCATACAACCACAGAAGTGCTTAATAGGCTGTGACATTTAGGATGCCCCCAAGGCTGTGGATGCCATTTCCTATATATATTTTACAGGGGGTCAGTTGGCTGGATGGCTGGTTTGTGATGTAGGGTGATATTAACAGTGTGGGTTCAATTCCTGCACCGACTGAGGCTCCCATAATGGTTTTGCCTTCTCAACCTTGTTCCTCATCTGAGGCATGGTGACCCTCAGGTTAAACCACCACCAGTCATCTCTCTCTAACGAGAGAGTGTCCTATGGGACTTGACAACTTTACGCTTTTTACCGTACTTAATATGTACACACACATATCTATATCTACCAGATATATCTTGGAACATTATGTCCAGATATATCTTGGAACATTATGTCCAGATATACCTGGAATATAAAGATATATAATGTGCACATACGTTACATGCCTAGTCTATTTAGCAACATGCACCACGTTTTAAATTTGTTCTCGTTTCTATATTGTAAGTTGCTTTTGCATTTGTTTGTAAGTGGGAATCAGGTAATCAAACATAATCAGGTAACATAACCACCGCTCAATATCCCTGTCTATTACATGGGCTCATATCTTCATAGATTTGTCCACGATTGCTTACCACAATCCCATAATATTAACAGAGGCAGGTGCTTTGTCGGTTATGTTCATTTTTCACTTACGTTTCGGGGATCATCATTCTCAGCAGTCATGGCGGACTGGAATCAGACTGCTTCTATAGAATGATTAAATGTTGCGATTAGTCAGGTTTATACATGTTTATGCCATTGGATGTTCTGTCCCCACCCTCCTTGAGAAATGGAGCACTTCTTTGCCTGCACTGATCCCCTTCAAAAGCCAAGTGAACAGGCCTTGTATGATTCCAACTGGAGTTGCGGAGCTGGATTCTGAGTTGTATGCATTGTGGGGTATCAGTGAGGGGAGATACCTGGGCACTTTGTTCCAGGAGTCAGTCTCAGCCCTTAATGTGGGCAGAACTCTGAAGTTAATCATTGATCAGGGAGAGGGGGGTATGTGGCTATAAGTCAGGGAGATCCAGGGAATCCGTTGTGATAGAGGGGTCTGAACTCCAGACTGTCTCCAGCAGATGTGAGGTGCTTCCTACCTGTGTAGATAAGGAGAGAAACTGCAAGGAGGGTGAGCAGACTGACCATGGACCAGGAGAGAGGATGCCATTCAAGTTGGGAATGTGAGCAAATACGGTAGTGATAGGGTAGAGTATAGTCAGGGGAACAGAAGCCAGCTGATGGTTGTGTTTTGTTGCTAAGTTATTTAATTCTTTCTGTAGATGAAAATTAGCAAACTTCAGCATATCAAAATAGCACAGTGATGCACATATTTTGCTCTAATTACATAGTTGTGTACTTTTGCCATAAGAATAGGAAAGCAGAATTTTTTTTATTCAAGACTCTTAAAGTCTCTGTAACTTCCTCCAGCTACAATCACTGCATCCACCACCAACATACAGACTCTTTACTGACCTTCCACAGCAAACCCTCCCGTTGCCCCTTCACTCTTAGTCGGTATCTTGCACACTCAGGAAATCTCCCCATCAGTACTTTTGCTTATCCACCTTCCTCTTCTGTTAAAACCATTCTTAAAACTTAGCTCCTTGACTAAGATTTTTTTAATCTCATATTTACACTGTTTGCTCAGCATCTTATCTTCTGGATTCCAGAAGCCGACTGATTTTGTGTTTTCTTCATCTGGTTTTTAAAGTACTCACACTTTGTAACAATATTACCTCCAGCTTGCAATACCGTTGTAGTGGGATTTTCAGTGAGAACTATACAACAGCTGTGAAGATTTATTGAGGTGAAAATTTCACAAAACTGATGCAGCCCAATAGGGTTTTGAAATTTGGTGATAAATTAGCACAGCCACATAGATTTGCGCATAGAATCGCACGTCAGCTGAGCAAGTGAGGTATTTTCTCTGTGTAACGAATGAAACAGCATCTGGAACTCCTCATCTCTGTTGACAGACTCTATTCAATGGCAGGCTGTGAAAAAAAAATTAATTGCATTTTAAATAAAATATGAATAAATGTGCTGCCAAACACCATTGATCACTTGGAAATAGCACTTAATTTGTTTCAAGCCAGTAACTCGGTCCTTCAGCAGCAAGGTCTAAATTGGTCGGTATTTAAATGTCATTCCAACGAAACATTTGCAAATTAAACATGAGCTGCACACCCCTTCTCATATTGGTCTTTTTTTCAAGTCCAGACCTTCCCTATACCCTTATCCGAGTCCCGGTCTTCCCATCCCCTTTTACTAAGTCTCAATCTCCCCTATTCCCTCTTCCCAAGTCACGATCTTGCCCATCCCCATTTCAGTTCATCAATGACAGGCTGTGAGATGAAAATTAATTGCATTTTAAATAAATTGTGAATTAAAGTGCTGCCAAACACCTCTGTACACTTGGAAATAGCACTTTCTTTCAAGCCAGTAACTTGCTGTTTGTGCAGCAAGGTCTAAATTGCGTGTTTGAAGTTGGTATTTAAATGTCACTCCAATAAAACATATGTAAATTAAGCCTGAGCTGCACGCAGCTTCTCATATTCCCCCTTCCCCTAAGTCATGAACTCTCCCATCCCCTCTTCCCAAGTCCCAATCTCCCTATTCTTTCTTCCCAAGTCCTGATCTCCCCCATCCCCTCTTTCCACTTCCCTATTGCTCCCATTCTGTTTTTCCCAAGTCCCAGTCTTCCCAATCCCCTCTTCCCAAGCCCTAATCTCCCTCATCCCTTCTTCCGAAGTCTCAATCTCCCCATCCCCTCCTCCCAAGCCCCGAACTCCCCGTCCCCTCTTCTCAAGCCCTGATCTCCCCCATCCCCTCTTCCCAAGCCCCATTCTCCCCATTCCTTCATCCCAAATCCAGACCTCCCCCATTCCCTCTTCCCAAGTCTCTCCATTCCATCTTCAGTTCATCTACGGTAGCTTGATTCAAATTGAAAACGGATTAATTTTAAATGGCTGAAGAGGCATTGTTTTCTCTAGACTCATTGAAATAAGTCTGATCAGTGGTTCTTTAAATGCTGCATTTTCAATTCCAAAAGGCAGATTAATCTGAATTAACAGTAGCAGTGTAAACCTGTTGTTGTTTGACACTAAACGTTGTGGAAGGTTTGAGTGTGTGGGACATCAATAAAAATGATATGTGGTATCGTGCAGAAGGCAGGAGATAATAGCGGGGTTGGGGGGGAAGTTGCAGGGATGCAGTGGTCATCTGGGCAGATTCAAAAGAGGACAGCCATGGACACACAAAAATGCTGGGAATTTCAAGTGAACCCGAACTTGAACCCAAGGCAGTGTGCCTGGCATGGAAACAGACCGCCTGAAGGTGATCATTCATTTCAGTCCCTGCCTCTTTTCTTTCTTCATCTTTCAGCAGAAGCAATTAACCACACTACTGTGCTCCTGTTGATTGAACTGAAGGGAATACATTGTGTGACTTCTGGGTTCGAAATTGCACACTATTATGGAACGTGGGAACACGAGTAGACCGTTCAGCTCCTTGAACCTGTTCCACCATTCAGTGAGATTGTGGCTGATCTGTGGTTTAACTTCAAATACCTGCCTTTGGCCCATTTCCCTTTAATACTTTTGCTTAAAAAAAAAACTATCTCAGGTTTAAAATTAACAACTGATCCAGCATCCGTTGCCATTTATTGAAGAGAGTTCCAAACCTCTACCACCCTTTGTGTGTAGAGTGCTACCTAACATCTCTCCTGAACAGTCTAACTCTAATTCACAGACTATGTCCCATAGTTCTAGAAGCCGCAACCAGTGGAAATACTTTATCTTTGTCTACCCTGTCTTTTCCTTGAAAACTTTGCTTATATCACTCCTTAACCTTCTAATTTGTAGAAAGGACAGACCTAATTTGTATAATCTCTCCTCATGCCTGAAGTCATGGTCTCAACCGTGGTAAGGAATTTAATGGGATCATTTATAAGGGCTACATACGAAGTCAGCCTGCACCATTTTCCAAATACGGCAGATTTTTGTCAGCTTAAAATCATACACATTTTCTGAATTTGCAAAGGATGCATTGTGCTATTGGTATATTTATTTGTTTTCTGCAAAAGAGAGTGCATCTCATAGTTTTATTGTGAAAATTATTTCCAACACAATTTTCTCTTTTAATGCCTTGCTAAACATGCCTTGAAGTTAGGATTGCAGCACCATGCCCAAGGGTGAAGAAACATTGGGCAGAATTCCTCTTTCTGATCACCATCTGGTGACTCCCAGCTGAAAGTGTGTGTGAAAGTGGGTGTAGCGTGCAGGCAGGCTTGGCTGAAGTTGGTTGCCGCCCACTACAGTTGAATAAGCATCAACATTCACAGTTCAGGTTCCATGCAGGAGGTTTGGAAAACTTGAGTGAGATGCGGAAATCTTGCCGATATATCTAAAATTGTCGCCATTTCTCAATGATGAAGCCTCAGGGGACATTAAATTATAAAAGCCATTAAGGTCATTGTTAAAATTGTGAGAGCAATTAATTACTAAATAATCATAGTCATAGAGTCATATAGTACAGAAGAAGTGTTTCAGCCATCAAGTCTGTGCCAACCCATTTACACTAATCTCACTTCCAGCTCTTGGTCCATTGTCTTGAATGTTGTGAAATTTCAAATACTCGTTCACATATTTTTTGCGAGTTTTCCTGACTGTACCACCCTCCCAGACAGATTCCCAGCTCACTCTGGGTGAAAAATATTTTCCTTAAATTCCATGTAAACCTCCTGCCCTTCACTTTAAAATGGTGCAATAGTCATTGCAGATAGAGACTTTTCTTGCATTTAAATATTTTGCAATAACATTATACTTAGTTTTACTTTACTACCTTTTTATATACACTGCTTTTTTTAAAAAAAACTTTTTTTCCTTGTTTCAGCCTGAAGAAAAATCACAGTCAGAGGTAAGTGTACTTTAAAATCAAGATTCAAATACTTGAAATCGCTGGTTAAGGTTCATGGTACGGAATGGAATTGCAAAGCAATAGCAGAAGGATGGGTTAGTGCGCACACTTGTAATAAGATATTTGAGTTTTAATGAAAATTGATATGTTTTGTTGAAACCTTTTGTCACTCATCGGAACATTCCACATGAATACCGATTGAGGCGAATCTTGCTATTTCATGTTGCTACTGATGTGGCCATGAGGAGAAAGCCAAGAGAAGTCAAAAAAATCCTGTCTGGTTTAAAATTTAATAAACAAAGCCTGGCAGTTAACTGTCGATCAATATTAATATTACTCTTCATGGCAACACCTCTACCAATCAGTGTCCAGTAACCAATCAATCAGCACTGTTGTCTCATGCAGTATGGATGTTGGTTTTGCCCTTTAATTGGTATTCTTGCAAAATGTCCTGATGTTTGCAGTGTAAAATGCTAAAAAAAGTGTATTTTTTCAATAATGCTCAGTGAGTTGCGCCAAATAATTATTCCTATGATACTTGTCAAATTCATTTTACAAAATAAGATCAGCAAAGGAAGTATAGTAAATATTAATCTGGATTTTCAAAATTTATTTGTTAAGGTACCATTCACTTATGTTACTTAGAATTAAAGGCACGTGTGGATACACGAATGAAGAAGTGGAGAACAAATAGTAAAAGGCTCGGGTTGGTGAGATGTCGGGGGAGAATATTTCTCCGATTGTAGTTAGGTGTGATGTCCCACACGGCGTGCTGGAGGAAACTATTTATTGTTACAAACAATCTGACTTTGAGAGTTGAGGAATTTTTGTCAAGCTATAGCAGCACCAGACTAGAATGGGAGTGTATGTGGGGAGGGGTCAAGAAAGGGACAGTACACCATATTGTCCCAGAGATCTTCAAACACCACACAAGGAAAAGACAGGCCAGAAAGCTACGAATGCGGTGCTGCGTAGAGCAATATGAAGCTCTGTGTCTGAAAGTAAGTCACCAAAAGGAAATTCATCTTATAGAGTAGGATTATAAATGATCATGATGCATACATACATAAACTTTGGAAGGTGATAGGATGTAAATACAGACTTAAAATAAACAAACAAATCTATATTGTATATTAAATAAAACATGCAATCATAAATTTTCTGAAGAAGGGTCCAGACCTAAAACATCAGCTTTTCTGCTCCTCTGATGCTACCTGGCCTGCTGTGTTCATCCAGCTCTACATCCTGTTATCATGCGATAATAAAGAGGTAATATTAGCTAGTTCCTTAAGCAAAATCAGGGCACAGTAATAGCATCATATCATTTTGGCAGCTCACTTTCAGAAGAGCCTCCACAGCTGAATGCTGTCAAAGAAGAATTAAGGATGAGGTTAGAAAAATAACTTTTTATAAATAACATGTTTAGAAAGTACAGTTCTCTACTGTGGTTGAAGCAGTGTTTGAAGTCATTTTAGAAGAGAATTAGTTTTTTATGTGATACAGCAACATAAAGACGAGATGGAGTACAAAAGTGTAGATTCTCCTGAAATGAAAACCACTGGATGATGCGCATAACCTGTTTGTGAGGTATCAGACTGTGTCAGAAAAGTGCTAGGTAATTCTCTTGAAAGTGGCTTGACTTTTCCGATCAGAATCGAATGGAGACGATAAGGTTTAACTTTTGTAGTGTTCTGGCCTGCAGATCCGCAAACTTCGGCGGGAGCTCGATGTTTCCCAGGAGAAAGTGGCAGCCCTTACGACGCAGCTCACTGCTAATGTAAGTAACATCTAGGGGAGCAGGGTGTGGAGTCTTAAAACAGCAACTACTGAAGGTGTATTATGGTGCTCAGGAGAATTGATTTACTTAAGTGTGTTGAAAAATTGCTTTTGCTGCTGTACATCTCTCTGGCAAGCAGAAAGATATAAGCTGGCAAATGGAATATAGAGTGGGAGTATATGAAATTTTCCACTTTGATTGGACAAATAAAAACTAAAGCATATATTAATGGCAAAATATTGTGGAGATCTGAGATGCAGAGAGGATCTCAGTACACTTGTGCAGGGATTGCAGAAGGTTGGTATGCAGGTACAGCAAGTAATTTGGAAGGCTAATAGAATTCTGTATTTGTTGTCAGGGGAATTGAATACCGAAGTAGGGAGGCTATCTTCAGTTATACAGGGGATTGATGCAGCCACAACTGGACCACTGTGTGCAATGTCAGTCTCCTTATGTAAAAAAGAATGTAAAGAATTAGGGGCGGTTCAGAGAAGTTTCATAAATCTAAAGGTGAAGAGTCATCTAGATTCAGAATGAGGGCTTGCTCTGTCTCCACGGATGCTGCCAGACCTGCTGTGATTTCCAGCACTTTTTGTTTTCAGTACAGAATCCAGCATCTGCAGTAATTTGCTCCTTCATAAATCTAATATCTTGAATGAGTGGTTGTCTTGTGAGTGAAAGTCAGAACAGGCTTGCATTGCATTCACTGGAGTTTAGAATAATATTGATTGATTGAAACTTGACCGATTGATTCAACTTGAAATATTTTCAGGGGGTCTTGACAGAGTAGATGAGGAAAGAATGTTTCCTCATGTTGGAGAATCTAGAACTACTAGGGCTACTATTTTAAAAGAAGATGTTGCCCATTTAAGTGCAGTGATCCAATCAGTCATGAATTTATTGAATGGTGAAGTGGGCTGGAAGAACTAAGTAGCCTACTCCTAATTTGTATGTTCCTGTTGCTGTGCTCAAGTGGAGGTGATGGTGTAGCAGAGATGTCACTGGGCTAGTAATCCAGCATCCCAGTTTAATATTCAAGGGTTGTGGGTTTGAATCCCACCATGGCAGATTGTGAAATTTATATTCAGTAAATACGATCTAGAATTAACAACTCAATTAATGGTGACCATGTAACCACTGTCAACTGTAAAAGCAAAACACACCTGGTTCACTAGTGTCCTATAGGGAAGGAAATCTGCCATCCTTATCTGGTCTGGACTACATGTGACTCCAGACCCACGGCATTATGGTTAACTTTTAACAATTAACTCTTAATAATAAATGCTCCCCTAGCCAATGATGCCCACAGCCCACAAATCAATCCAAGAGAGCTCATAAATTCAAGTGTTAACAGTGAGTAGAGGAATGTTTCTCTCAGGGCAATGTTTGGTTACTCTTTCACATTCAGGTTTATGGTCAAGGTGATTTTGTAATGACATTGTTGATTATTGATTGAGTAATATATCAATCCAGCTATTATTTCTGACGAAATAAAACCAGTGCTTGTAAAGATATTGCAGAATATAATAAGGATTGGTTACTAAGCACACAGGAAATATGCTGCTTCAAAAAAAGTATTTGTTTCAAATGTATGACAGTTATCCACACTTAACCTCTTTAGAAACTGCTTTCCAATTTATTATAAGACCCTGTTCAGTGAATAATTTTACAGATTTTGTAGAAAATGCAACCGAACATTTTCAAATAGCAACGCTATTCTTCTCCCTCAAATGATTCTCTTACAAATAAATTACAACATTTTCAGGATTAACCCGCACATGACACATTCCAAATACCATCTCAGTTTGACTAATCGACTGCTAGGAAGTGCCAGTAAGCTGACGAGGATGACATGACCTCTTGGCTTTTCCTTCCTCCTTTATGGGGATTATTTGGCCTCTGCTTTATGTCTTCCATTGATGGCAGTGATAAATTGGGAATGTGCTTATTTATTTGATGCTACAAGGTTAAGGGCCAAAGCCCGTATTGTACTACAGTGACAAGGTTGCGAATAGTAGTTGTGAAGACTAAATAAATCACTAACAGACAATTAGTTAACATAGATTTATGGCATTCAAAGTCTACTGGAGCGAGTCTGAAGTCCTGGAAAAAAATGTGAGTCTAGGAGAGAGTGTGCTGAATTGTTATTTTTGAAACACAGGCCAATGCATTTGTTGGTGTCTAACACACCACAACATTACGCAGTGAAATACCAACGCTCTAAATGGTGGTACCTGTGACCTCTCTTCAAAAGCAAAGTCATTGCTACACACTCTCATGTTTTCACTGTAACCTTAGGCCATGATGCAACTGTGTCTGCATCTTCGTATAATAAACGTAGATGGTTCAAATTAAGATTATTTAATATTTGTCACAATGAAAGATGAGGCAAATTATGAAAGATTTTAAAAATGGATCAAGTATTGAGGTCAAATATCAATCATGGGTACAGAGTATTTTTCTTACAAGGAGAGGTTGAGAAAGTTGGGCTGTACTCACTGGAGTTTAGAGAAGTGAGAGAAGATCTTATTCAAACATACAGGGTTATTACGGGACTTGACAAGGCGGATATGGAGAGGTTATTTCCCTATGAGAGAGAGTCTAGGACCAAAGGGCGTAATCTAAGAATAAGGGGCTGCATACTTAAGACAGAGGTGAGGAGAAATTTCTTCTCTGAGGATAATGAATTTGTGGAATTCTTTACCGCAGAAGGCTGTCGAACTGAGTCATTAAGGAAATTCAAGGTTGAGATAGAGATTTTTAATCAGTAAGGGAATGAGGGGTATTAGAGAAAAGGCAAGAAGTGAAGTTCAGGATTACCGGATCAGCTGTGATCTCATTGATACTCATCCCCTTTATTCTCCTGCCAAACGAGAATCTATCCCCCTCCACCTTCAAAATATTCAATTACTCTGTTCCCGCTGCCTACTGAGCCAGGGAGTTCAATTTACTTGACCATCAGAGATATAGGTTTACTTGGGTAAATAAACAGAAAATCTCGATGAAGTGTGTATAATTTTTGTGTTCTCCCTGTAATCTGTATCCCTGCACAACAGAGGAAGAGCATTCAGGTTGCTAGGACTTTGGATCAAATGTGCTCCTTCTATGCTATAATAAGTGTGTGATTCTCTTCATTATTTTATAACTGGTTCCTCGTTAGTGCTTAGAACTCCATCCTGTGGGTCCTCCTTCCGTATAGTCGTTGGCAGGTAGTGGTCTTTGTGGGTGGCATTTTGGTGTCTTTATGTTTTTACAAGAATGATTCCAGAATTAAGAAACTTCAGCGATAGATTGAAGATGTTAGGACTGTTTTCTTTGGAGAGAAGAAGTCTGAGAGGAGATTTGATTGAGGCTTTCAAAACCATTAGCAGGCTGGACAGAGCCAATGCAGAGAAACTGTTTCCATTTGTAAGATGAGAGAGCATAGTGTTGGGCAACAAAAAGCCCAATAGTGATGTGAGAAGAAAACGTTTTCACTGAGTGAGTAGTTAGGGTATGGAATACGCTGTGTGGGAATGTGGTGGAGGCAGTTTCAGTGAGGCATCCAAGTGGGCATTGGATGGTTATTTGGATGGAAATTGAAATAACTCCATAGAGGCCAGTATCCCATCACCAAGCCACCCTTTACTTACACGTGGAGAATCCTTGACACTGAGCCCTCATAGTGGACAGAACCTCTGACACTCCTGTTTATATCTGTCAGCCAGGGTCCCTGATTGGACCAGATTAACAGCCCCAATCAGGGAACTCATTTTGTATGGGGTCCACCTGGCTGACCTCATTACAATCACTACAGAAATACCCTACAAGGGTGCAGAGAGGAGAAAGTAAGAGATTAGCACTGGATAATGATACTTGTTTGAAGAGTCAATGAGAATACATTAGGTCCAATGTGCTCCTTCCATGCTATAACAAGTGTGTGATTCTCTTAAGTATTTTTAAGGGCAGAACAGGACCACTTACAGGACTTATTTTCCAGGCCCTAAATCCAGTACTTTCTGAGGTCCAGCTGTCTTTGTGATGTTCCCAGCGGTGGTGGGCTGGTGGAGGAGGGCAATTCACAGACTGACTCTTGAAGGACAGCATGAAGGAGGGCCAGTAGGTGTGCTCCTGGCCGAGAGTTTCTACCAGAAGAGATAAGTACTTCCTCTGTAGGTGGGCAATAACAACAGTGTCTCTAGCTAAGGGTCTTCTCTGAAGTCGGCCTGACTAAATGTGACTAAAAATGCTATCGCGGAATGGGAGCCATTCCACGTATTGGCCTGTAGCCACAGTTGTGGTCCTTAGGCACTCGGATAGGGGAGTGTGTTGGGTATGAAAGGACACCTCAACAGCACCCCAAACAATCCACGGACTCCACCCCACCCACTGCGCTGTCACCCCATGCCCCCACCCATTGCCAGAACCTGCCTCGAGGCACCTGCCAGGCTTCATCCTCAGCTGGAGACCCACATTCCTGCAACGTCACAGGTCTGTTCCTGTGTGGACACTGATAAGTTAGCTACCCTGTATCTCACTCATATCCCACGCCTGCCTGGGAGGAGGAACTGCTGCAACGTGAGATTTTCTGATGATCTTTGCTCACCTGCCTGCTGCTTCAAAGTGACCTCAACACCATTGGTAAGATTGTCCTGATGGTCAATGCTTCTTTCCTCACTCTGTGAAAATGACTACCTAAACATTGCAGTTTGTCAATGTGATCCCCCTCCCCCACCAACTTTCTGGTGGCCCCCAACTACAGAGGGGTCACAGCTGAAAATAATATGCAGCCAGGCCACATTTTCAGAGGAATTCGTGGGACACTTCTTCGAGTGGAGCTAAATTCTTTGACAGTGAACAAAAAGTGGGAGGTGATTGTGCCAAAGTTACTTACCTGTTCTATGATAAAATGCAATTATCTTTATCTTTATAATTACCGTTATCTCATCACTTTCCTGTTCAAAAATGACTAAATTTATTACACATTTTGATCGTGAAACGTTGTCTGATTTGTTGAGTCTAAAATGGGGAGGTAAGTGGGTAGGTTCAGATTTAATCTTTGAAGTACATCTTTGAATCACTTCTATTTGTGTTGGCCTAAACCAGATGCCTCAAGTGTGTGACCTTGCTGATTTACTTGTTAGCTTTGTGTCTGGAGGGGATGTTACATTTTCTGCCAGCTTTCTTCGGCTTAAGTGCTGTTGTAGTGGTCATTTATTTTTATTGGGCCTTCAGTATTTTAAAAAAAAAATATTTCACACTGAGAATCCAAACCCGTGACTTCTACCACCGAGGTCAAGAGTAGCAGAGACACAGGAACACCAAGACCATTCCCCTCTGCTCCACTCACCATTCTGTCTTGGAAATAGTTTCTGTTCCTTCAATGTCACTGGGTCAAAATCCTGGAACTCCCTCTCTAATGGCATTGTGGGTGTAAGAACAAAGATTGCAATATTTCCAGAAAGTAGCTCACCACCACCTTCTCTGGGGTGATTAGGAAAGGGCAATAAATGCAAGCCCAACCATTGACCCTCATCCTATGGATGAGTAAAAGTCACTGGGTTGAATCTTGTGGTCTTTCTAGTGATGACTTTGGGGGTAGGGAAGGTATGCCATGAGGTGGAGTGGTGATATACCTGCTTTACTGCCGCACCAGCAACTGAGACGTGTAACTGGCCAACTAAGGATCACTTAAAAGAGTTTCATCCCATTCCTGTTGGGATTTACACAGTTGCAAGTGGGCCTGTTGCCTTGTGGCATTCATGACAGCTAAAACCTTGTATCCCCAGTGCATGAGTCAGCTATCTCAATGAGAGACACACTCAGTGTCTTATCGAGGGATTGGACATTGGCAAGGGCTGATAGCCACCCCCTTTGGTCTTACTGCCAGTTCCCCTCGAACCCCCTCACCCCTCAGTGCCTGTGCTAATCCACTCCCTCCCCCATCACCACCACAAAGCTCATTATTTCTGTGTTCCCTTGGTCACTACGTGATCCCAGGACTCCAGTGGTTGTCTTTTAGGTATAAATCATGGATGTAGGTATTGCTGGCTGGGCCAATATTCATTGTCCATCCAAGAGGTTCCCTGCAGCAACCATTCCCTTTCCCCACCGGCGCTGCAGGGCATAAGAACTCTTTACCTCTGACTGGAGGCTCCTGCCTCATGTGTCCTGAATCCGCCTGAAGGCCCCATGGTAGCCTCACTACTGCCTGATTGGTTTGTGGTTTGATGAAGCCTTCCTGAAAAAAAGGGAGTTCACATCTCTCACTGTCCAATCAGTGAATGCCTATTGGCCATGACTGTTGTTTCCTGTTATCATTAAGTTGCTTTCTTTGCAAACAAGAGATGACAAAGGTACCAAGATCCTGGCAAGTACTAATGAACAAGTGCGGGATGGTTACAGTTGGTTGTTTGCCAGTTGTATTGCGATTTTGTAAAGACACTGATGTAGAAATAATATTGAATGGAAGTAGAGAAATACAACTCTCTATCTGTGCCTTTAGGGCGAAGTGTGAATACATGTCTAACAAGCCAGAAACAAAAATGAAAGAATGATGTTTGAAGTAGTAGGATAGTTAGGAGGGATGCAATTTACTCAATCATAAAACAGAAGGATGGTGTCAGTGCCATTGCAATCTACTTTCTGAAACCCAAGGACCTCTGGGGCAAAGGCGGGCAATCTGAGACACATTCTATGTTGGATAATGTAGGCCAATATCAAATATTGTGTGATATAGAAGCTAATGTGGGAAAATCGCAGCAGTGGAGAGAAATTTGCAGATCAATGTGAAATAATTGCAAATGCTTTGTATTCAAAACCCGTGCAATGTTTCCTTTCAGCGAAAGTACTTTATCAATCTGGATCATGTTGTTTTTGACAATTAGCAGTAAACTACACTTTACATGTAATTTTCCCTGGGGAAAGCATTTCACTGTTTGCAATTTTAACCTGTATAATTCTCACTGAACGGATTGTGAAGATTGTACAAGCATGCTTTATTCCCAAAGGTTTCAGAGGTATATATACAATTCAAATTCAGGCTCAGGAATGAGCGGGAAATTGTTAGCTTACAGCCCTGAAAGATTTTAATAATCTGTTTTATGCTTTTGTATCATTGTGAGTAAATGCACATTTCTTTGTCTCTGAACTCTTTAGCCTTGGGTTCAATGCTTGATATAGGTTGGGTTAGCCAGTACTAGTTTTGATGATATCGAAATAAGGAGAGTGGAAGTTACTCGACTTTTGTATCAATGTATAGTTTTAATCTTGTTGTGTTTTTGTTGAGTGAGACCGGGAGTAGCTGCTGTTATGTTAGCCACCTCAGTCAAATCGTTGCTAAAGTTTATTATTGAGACCTATGGGAAATGGCTTGGGATCACACTCAGGAGGGCACCCTAATGCATCTCAACGTTTTCAAAAGTAGAAAGTAAAAAGGAGGAAATCAGTGGAAAACTGATCTGTTTTGTCTGAACTGCTGCTCAATTCTTCTTCCAATGTCATTTAAAATGGCAAATTGCACGCTTAATTGTATAAAAAGGCTCAAATTCCAAGCTGGTAATACTGCTGAATGGTGTTTTCTTTCCCGGGGGCTTGTTGGTATTGTGTTCATTCAAAGCATGATATGTTTGGCATTCTGGTGAAAAATGTTTGCAAGACAGATAAGTGCAGTGTGTTTTCTATCTTATGTTTAGGAATTACTGGAGACACCAAGATGGGTGATAAAGTATGACTCCCTTTGCAACAAAACAGCGTAAAAGGTTCAACATCTGAATCAGAATTAAATGTGTTACTACATGCTGCAGAAATAGGCTCCAAGAACACTTAGTAGCTTGACCAATCATTTTTATCATGTAATTATTGGTTTGGAAACAACTGTGAAATTTAGGATTGACTTGATGCAATTTGCATTTTGAGCAACACTAGTTGATAAATTACAAATCAGAATACTGCAGATGTTTGATTTGCAAATTAAATATAAAAAGCTGGGGAAGGAGTTCTTGGCAGGTTGGGTAGAATCTGTGCCATTTTTTAATTTTTAAAATTATTTCTTTACAATTTAAGACCCAAAAGGTATATAGGTCGTTGATCTCACACAGGAACCTCCCTGGCCAACTGCCCAGGCTGATACTTAAGCACTCAAAATCATAGTTGCTTAATAATTGCCTCATAACTTGTTTTTAAATGGTGGTGTCTTGTTAATTGCCATGAGATAGATTCCCAAGTCTGAGATTTTGCTATTGGACATTTGACAGTCAACTATAAACACACTCGAGTCATGACTTGCTAGTTAACAAAATTTGTGTTCTGGACCTGTACAGCAAATTTTTGTTGCTTCCAGTCTCCAATAACCTTGCCTTATTTGGTTCAGTAAAGCAAATCAGTTGTTTCATTTCTCATTCAACTTTTCCACAGCAGTAAGCTTTGCAAATTACTAAAGGCAATCTTCAGAATTAATTAAAATCCATTTCATGTAATGTCCCATTCATTTGACCAAGTTTTCTCCAAAGAAGTGTCAACAAGGTTAATTGAATTGTATGACTGTTGCAAAGTAATGCACTGGCGAGAAAAAAGTGACAACTGAGAAATGCCCTGCTCCTATTATTAAATCCAACTTAATTGAAGGTTTTGCCTCGATAGTTTGCCAGGAAATCAAAGGAATGCAGCAGCAGTCAGAGGTTAAGAAGAAGAGTAGGATCTAAATGATTGGCACAGTATCTGAATAACAGCTGTACAAACACAATCTCTCAGGATTAGGTGTCAGCCTTCCTGAGCACTACTGTTCTTTACCTCCGTTTGGCAATGAACTGATACCACCTGTGCTCGGTGAAGCCAAAACTTTGCTTCATATTTAAAAATTGGTTATCCAAATCCTGCAGTGTGTTGCAATTTATTTGGTCACATTGGCTACTGGAAGCTCTGCTCATCACTTGAGAAAGTGCATCTAATTTTGGGGGAAGATGAAAAGAATTATCAAGTTGTTTTGGCGAAAGCCCAAGACCCTGTTTCAGCGTTTTGGGTTGGCATCATTGTGGGAGAGTGAACACCCACAAGTTGATTTTAGGACTCCATAAGAAATAAGAACAGGAGTAGGCTGTTCTGCCCCTTGAGTCTGTTCCATCATTTGAAAGGATTTTTTTAAAAATAGAATCCCTACAGTGTGGAAACTAGCCCTTCATGCCAACAAGTCCACACTGACCCTCAGAGAGTCCCACCCAGACCCATCCCCCTATAACCCACCTAATCTACACATCCCTGAACACTATGGGCAATTTAATGTGGCCAATCCACTGACCCTGCACATCTTTAGGCTGTGAGAGGAAACCCATGCAGACATGGGGAGAATATGCAAACTCCACACAGACAGTCACGTGAGGCTGCAATTGAACCCTAGACCCTTGTGCTGTGAGGCAGTATTACTAACCACTGTGCCACCATGCTGCCTTATGGCTGATCCAACTTTCATCATATCCACTTTCCTGTCCTTTTGCTGTAACCCTTGATTCCCTCGGAGATAGCAAGAACTGCAGATGCTGGAGTCAGAGTCAGAGCAGGAGAGTCAATGTTTTGGGTTTACACCCTCCATCAGGACTGGGGAGAGCGTAAACCCAAAATGTCGACTTTCCTGCCCCTCTGATGCTGCCTGATCTGCCGTGTTCCTCCAGCTCCACTTTGTATTGACCCTTGATTCCGTGACTGATCATGAATCGATTTATCTGAGTCTTAAATATACAAAGGACTCTGTCCCCACAGCTCCTGTAGCAAGGAGTTCCAGACTCACAACACTTTGAGAGAAAAAATTCCTCTTCATATCAGTCCTTAAATTGGCACCCTTTATTCTGAGATTATGCTCTCTGGCTCGAGGCTCTCTCATGGGGTGAATCATCCTCTCAATATTTAGCCTGTCTCAAGCCCCTTAAGACTGAATAGGATTTTCTGGCATTATTGTAAGTTAATGCCTTGCTGACAGAACTTGTTCTACTTTGTGGCGAAATCATTCTTCTATTTTCCCTTCTCAGAAGACGGTCATAGAATCATACAGTATAGAAGAGGCCGTTCAGCCCCTCACGTCTGTACCACCAAAGCAATGCTAAATTTAAACTAGTCCTACATTTCAACATCAGGCCCACAGCCTAGTCATTTGGTTGTTCTGCCAGTCATGACGCATAAAGCCGAATTGATTTGAAATCAGGTTAGTTTGGCCTTGAACTGATGTACTTGTAGTTGAAATGATGAACTCTAGTTAATTTATGGGGAAGGGAAAAAGATGTGAGGCAATGCTTGTGTTTCTTGCAATTCCCTTTAAAACTTCAGGGGCTAATTTAGGTTCCAGAAATTGTGCAGCAGGATCTCAATAGCCTGTAAATATGCACACATTGATTGAATTGCAGTGAGCACCCAAACCATGTGATCAGGTGATAATTTGTTGTTCAGTAGCTCAGGACAAAGCCCACTTGATTGGCGCTCCATCAACCAACTTAAACGTTTATTCCCTCTCCCCCGAGGCTCTGTCTCGACAGTGTTTACCTTCTACAAGAATCACTGCAGAAATTCTCCAAGGTTCTGTAGACAGCACCTTCCAAACCTACAACCATGACCAACTCACAAAATTGCTCACTGAAACCTTGAGATAGATATGGCATTTAGCTGTGAACCCATACTTTTACCTCCTTTTCGCTCTACTGGCTGCTTCTCCTGTTGTGCCTGGGCTCTTCCTATTCGCCAAGATTTACTGTCTATTAAGGAGAATACAAGACCAGAAATCACACAACATCAGGTTATAGTCCAAAAGGTTTATTTGAAAACACAAGCTTTCAGAGTCTTAATTCTTCTTCAGGTGTTTACCACTATCACCTGAAGAAGGATTAAGACTCTGAAAGGGATAGTAGGAACTGCCGATGCTGGAGAATCTGAGATAACAA
>JAHRHZ010000062.1:1064873-1075005 GCA_024137785.1 Ginglymostoma cirratum
TCCTTTGTTTTTGTGTTGAGCATGACTTGTTAATAAGGTCGTTATGTTTACTTGTTTAAATGGGAAACCATCTTAAAGTTCTCATGTTAAATTGTCAGTATAGTGATTGATGTGGGCTAATTGCCTTGGTTAATTGATGACTTTGCCAGCATCTGTGAGCCTGTTTATGTCATCAGGGAGATTAGAGAGTGCTTCCTCTCACCAGCATGTAGAAGCTGTTTACGTACATTTGAACCTCTGGGTTCTGCCTGACAGAACCTGATGCTGCCTGGAGCTCTATCTGTTTAAGTCAGGACAATGTTTTTGCAGGGGTGAGGTGTGGGGGTTGATACTCGAGACCTGCTTATGTGTGATACTGAGAAGCAGCAGAATAAAACCCTGGTGACGCTTTTACACTCCCCTGATTCTTCTGCAGCAGAGGTGAACCTCAGAAGACAGCAGAGCTGCTATCTGTTAAATATGAAGGGCAGTGTTCTGATTTACGTTTGAAGTAAACGGTGGGAAATCATTGCTTTGAGAGTCTTTTTGAGTCTGGCGAGTTACCTGGGACAGAAGCTCATCTGATTTGAGGAATGGCACATTGAACTTCCTGGAGATAAAGTCGCAAGCAGTTTGGAGTTAGCAACACAGTTTTCTTGTTTTGGTTCGGATTGTTCGCTGTTTGTTTACTTTGGCACTGAGCTAGAAAGCAGAACTGAAATGTCCATTGTGAGCTCGCCTAACAAGCAAGCCAGTATTCTACCCTGGCCTAGCCTCAACCATTACCCCTCTGTGCAGAAAAGGGGCAACAAAAATGAGCTAACCAGTAGAACACAGAGTGGTGATCAGTGCATCGAAAATTCCAGCCTTCCTTCACCTTATCCGTTTGCAAATATGAATGAGGTGGGATTATTTGTTTAACGTAAATTGATTTGTCCATAACAGTATGCCTTTGGTCTTTTTTTTAAAAGTGAAATGTTAGTGATTTGTTTAGACATAGAGATTGCATGCTTACAGGAGGAATTAAAAACTATGTTGATGACTCTGTGAAAGAACAAGCCTTTGTTCACCCGTTGAAAGAGAACAGTGGAAACTTGTTTGAATGCTTTGTTACCAGGAGTTTGCCCTTTAGATTGGACAGAGTTAGTGTGTTTGAAAGACTCCCTGAATTTGCTGGGAAAAGTGTTTGAGAAGTCTGAGTCAGAAGTTGCCTACATTGACTTAGCAAATGTTGCAGAAATGGTAACAGAAAATAAAATTTCAAAATGGTACATGATTCAGGTAATACATGTCTAGGAATGTTACTGGTGATAAAGGATCAGCAATGCTTTAAAGCATTGCACTATAAACTAAACAAGAAATGGTACTCAACTGTACAGTCATTGTTGTGACTAGTTTAATTTTGTGGTCTATTGCTGAGATATTTCTATTGATTTGTGGAAGATGAGATTTTTCTTTGAAGTATAATGCACAATGTCAAGAATAACACTTTTTCCACATACCCTCAATGTATTGCAGCAGAGTTGGTGAAAAGATGGGTTAATAAAGAGGGAGATGGTGATGTGAGATGTGTGATAGCAGTGGGACGTGTTTCAAGGAGGAGATTGTGACACTTGTATAAATGAAATGATGGCCTGCTGCAAGATAGGACTGGGAGAGAAATGGTCAGCGAGAATTATCAGGAGTGCTGTTTCATCGGTGATGTGATGTAGACTTTTGCCTCTAGCAGGGTATCTGTACCTGATGGAGGATACTCATGTTAGCCCCTGTAGTGTAAGAACTATGTGTGGGTAGCATTGTACTGAAAAATTCAATCGATATTTGTTGCAGGTCCTGATGTATACATCCAGCCAGTCGCTGGGAGGGGAACAGGTTCCTTTCTGAAGTCCTTTCACAAGTCACAATATATTGCAGGATGATATGAAGGAGCTGTTTGTAAATGCAGGAAATGTTAATAGGTTGGATATTTAAAATTATGCCCCTGTGTAGGGTTGTGCTCATTAGCACAAGTGCTCATATGTTGGACATTTGTAAATCAGAGATTCCGTGTATGTTATAGTCACGTTTTGCAATGTGACAATTATATCATGAGTGTGTCCCTTAAAAACACATTGCATCCTAACCATGAGACACAACATACCACCAATGGAGCCATGAGTGGCAATGTATCAGTGAGGTAATTGTAAAATCACAAGAGCAAACATGCTCCCGGTGTTTTGATGATATGCTCTTGAACAGCCAGACGGTTGTAATAATTCCCCCTTTTTGTCGAATTATCTGGGTTCCACAGGGTCCCTTTCGTAACCACCACAAGGGCTGAAGTTAAATCCAATGGACCCGAAGACTCTGAATTCACTTCTCAATACAAGCTATTTTAACTGGTTTCAACCACACAACAGCACAAGGTAGCACAGATTGTAGCTAATTGCATGAAAACGTAAATGGAAAGCCATAAACAGAATGAAGGAAATCACAACTTTAGAGCTAGTTAATGTTAAATTCACGTATTACTGTGGGTGGAGGAGGTCTATCAATTTTTTTTTCTGGATAGATGAGCTAAAATGGAGGTGAATTAATTTCTGCATCCAGTTATTTTCCAGACAGAGTGAGAGAACTTAGTAAGGATCATTGTTGACTGATTGATGGTGCCGATGACTCAGTCGTGTGGACAAGATCCACTCCCTGAGTTAAGGATCTCATTGGGCTGACTTTCCAGTGTGGTGAAACAACAGTGTGTACACATCTGATATAATTGCACCAAAGCTCATTCACCAGATGAAAAACAGGACAGTTTCCTGAAGTCCTGAATTCTTTCAAACACCTACAAAAAAAAGGTCATCAGTCGAGTGGTTTGCGGGAACACTGGGACAGAGTAGCTGCTGAGCATGCATATGTAACCAGAGAAACCTTTCTCATTCATTCTTGCACTATAAGCACCCTTTGGCAAGTCGAGTGATTATTGCTCATCCTTAACAGTTCTCGGGAATATGGCTGGTGTAAGACTGTAGCCCAAGAGTTAGAGAGTACCCGAAAAGCATCTTGGAAGTTGAAATATCTCTACAGTGGCTGGTATCCTGTCACCAGGTCACCCTTTATTTACACATAAACAGTCCTTGACTGCCTCTTACAGAGTCAGGTACCAGAATGTCAGTATCTCTTGACACTCACCCTTTTTTATATGTCAGCCAGAGCTCCCTGATCGGTCCAGATTAACAGCCCCAATTAGAGAACTCATATTCTATGGGGTTCAGCTGGCTGACCTCAATTTGAACCTGGATCTTCTTCCCACAGTTGGGGACACTACCATGGGACCATAAGAGTCCCTCACAGCGTTTTCTAATTGAGCAATCAGACTGAAGTTATCTAAGAAAGTGAGATGAACATAAAAGGATGAACATAGGTAAGAACCCTTGGTCAGACTTTCATCATGGAGGCAGGAAGCAGGAGTTGACAATTTCCTTAGTGTGACCCAGCAGTGTCAGCCAGTGGAATATTCATCTAATGAAGGGCATGAGGTCAGGCTATCAGTGGAGGCATGGAGAGAGAGGCTGCTGGATGCTAGGATGGATTCACTAATAGGCTCACCTAGATTCACAGGCACATTGGCGCAATTTCTCAGTTTTGGAAGTGCTGTTTTCCAAAGGAATATGATATCCTCGCCCATGAGTTACTAAAAGCTGGCATGTGGATGCTGCAATCAATTAAGAAGGTAAAAAATATGATGGCATTCATTTCGTGGAAATTTGAATACGGTAGGGAAGACGTCTTGTTGCAATTGTATAGATCATTGGTGAGACTGCACCTGGAGTAGTGTATACAGTTTAGATCTCCTTTTCTGAGGAAGGATATACTTGCCTGGAAAAACTTCATTGGATTGTCATCAGATTAATCCCTGTGATGGTGAGATTGTTGTGTGAAGAGAGATTGAAGAAAATGGGTCTGTCTTCCCTTGGACTTTCAGTACATGAGAGATGATCTCATTGAGACTTCTAAAATTCTTTAAAAGCCATGGCAGGGTGGATATAGATAGGATGTCTCCCCTGGTTGATCACTTTGGAATCAGGGACCAGAATCGTAGGAGAAGGGATAGGCCATTTAAGACTGAGATGAGGATGAATTTCTTTACACAGACGATGGTGAATCTTCAGAATTCTTTACCCCAGAAGGGTGTGGAAGTTCAGTCATTGAGCAGTTTTAAGACAGAATCAGTAGATTGACATTGAAGGATATGAAGCTAGTACAGAAAGGTAGCATTGAGAGATGTTCTGACATGATGTAATTGAGTGGCACAGAAGGCTGAAAGGGCTGAATGGTCTATTCCTGTTTCTATGTTCCCCTCACCTTCACCCTCTTAACCCTATACTCACCACCCCTACTCCGTCACCCTGCTTATAACACTGATTCCCCATCTTGCTTTCCCCCATATTTACCTTCTCTTACCCTTTTTACTTCCTTCAATCCCTCACCCCCAGTCCCTTCACCTCCTTACTCCTTTTACCCCCTTACACCTTCCTCCTTTACCTGCACACTTCTTTACTCCCATGCCACCTTTACCCCTGCACTTCATTATACTTTAACACCCCTTTTACCCCACTCCTCCAACCCCTTCACGTCCATGTGTCCAGCCCATTCGCTCACTATCCACTTAAAAACAGAACTCACAAACTCACAATAACAGTTGAAACTGATTGAGACTCATTACTCTGATAAATAAGCATTACTTGATAACTGTCTACACATCGCTTCCTCTTCACAGGGTCATAAGTCTTTCAATGCCATCAAACTCAGATTGCCCAGTAAAGCTGAGGAACCAAATGTTGTGGCGTAGAATTAATTTTGTGCCTTTGAAGGAATTTAAAAGATCCTATATATGTTCAAGCTTTTAAAAGGCCAAAAAGATAGCTGAGCTCTCACGTAAATAATGAATTAAAGGAATGGGGAGAGTTTAGACAATTAGCCACATTGGGCTAGTGATTTTAAATCATATAATTCAGAATAGCACTTTATCCAGTTAATAATCTAATGCAACTGAAGATTGATAGCTTTTCAATTGTCAGAGGAGACAACCTGGCCACAGATTATTTAAGGATTTGTTGTCTTTTCCAGTTACAGAACTGGTATCACTCACTTCAGTAAACACAGATATAACTCAGGCTATGGCATTTTTACTCAAAAGTTAACTTTGATAAAGTAAACAATATTTTTATTCTTCACATATTATGTAGCATTGTGTATATATTCCAATACATAGCTTTCTGAAAAGTGAATGACCATGGTTCTTTCGCATAACAATGGTACAAGAATTAGCCCCTGTGAAACCAAAAATATCTTCTATGCCCCTCTGAGATATATCACCTCAGAACTACAAAAAAACTACATTTCCTGTGCAGCAAAAGAAAATGCTAGTTCAGTCTTTTGCTTTTCTATTGGTGTGTTTTGTGGTCACAGTTGCATTTGGAGATTTGGACCTTGTGATGACTGGTGACACTGGATGATCCATTTACAAAGATATTAGCATGCCATCATTCTTTTATGGAGTAGCTCGCAAACCCCTTTGGCTGTATCGTACAGATTATTGCCTGGCACATGGTTTGAGATTAAAACGTCATTATTGCCTTTTTTTGGGCAGTTGCATATTTGTGGCTATTTGATGATTGATGCCAAACTGAGGCAGCAATGTAATTATTTTATGAATATTATGCACATCATAGGCTGCTTACATATTGGAGAAGTCTGAAATTGCAGACCTCAAGCCTGCAGTCCATCACTGGGCTGGTTAATACTGTGCTTTACTGGTAACATAGCCAATTATCTTAATTAGTGTTTGTTCCAAAGATTTCTTTGGCTGCTTCAACCAGTCTAAGTTACTTTCTATCTCTTTAAACATTCATAGTTTCTAATTGTTGTTAGTTTCTCTTGCCAATGCATTTCTTCCATTGTCCATTGGCTTCTGTCTGCCCACAATTCACTCCGAAGAATCTGAACAGAGTCAGTTTCATCGAATCACCACAGTGCAGAAAGAGGCCATTCAGCCCAATGAGACAGCATTGACCCTCCAAAGAGCATTTCACCCAGACTCACCCCAACACCATAGCCCTACATTTCCCATGGCTAACCCACCTAGTCTGCACGTCGCTGACACTATGGGCAATTTAGCATGGCCAATCCACCTGACCTGCACATCTTTGGACTGTGGATGAAACCAGAGTACCCAGCAGAAACCCATGACATGGGGGGAAAATGCAAACTCCACAAAGACAGTCACCTAAAGCTGGAATTGAACCCGGGTCCCTGGTGCTGAGAGGTAGCAGTGCTGATCACTGTGCCACTGTACTGTCCAAAATTTCAGTTTAGTTAAAACAAAGATGTGATGTACGTTCCCCAGTATTGGCAAAACTGCTCCCGGGCAATGGAGAGCTTCGTACGTGGAGTAATAAAAAGGTCAATGCTGGTTATTGGATTTGTGATGCCGTTTGTATCTTTTAATTGTCTGGCTTTTGTTTAATTCATTCTCAGGATGTCGGCATCACTAGCCAGGTCAGCATTTATTGATCACCTCTGTTTGCCCAGAGAAGAACCCACATTGCTCTGGGTCTGGAGTCACGTGTAGATTGGGCTGAGTAAGGACTGCAGTGTCCTTCTCTAAAGCACATTAGTGAACCAGCTGTATGTTTCTGACAATTGACAATGGCTTGATGAATATCATTAGACTCTTCATTGCAGACTTTTTTTAACTGAATTTAAATTTCAAAATCTGCCAAGGATGAATTTCGAGAACATTACCTGGACCTCTAGATTAATAATCTGGTGATTATGTCACTAGGCCATTTCCTCCCCTTTTGGTCTAGTGTGTGCGAGGGTGACCACCTTCTGGTCTAATGGGAACAGTTTTGTAGAATACACAAGATGTAGGTTATTTCACCTCTGGTACTGTTGACAGGTTACAACAATAGGCTCTACATTACTATAAAGACAGTTGGGAGGATTGAGCCTTAGTCTGTCTCCCATCAAATCCTATCTTTCTGTCCCACCAGATCCTCATGACAGGACCATAGATCCTTCACATCCTTCCAAACCCATAAGTAATGGCAATAATAAGTTACAAAGTAATACAATAAATTGAAAGTTGACGTTTTGGGTCGGGACGCTTCTTCAGTTCTGAAGAGGGGTCCTTACCCGAAACGTCGACTTTCCTGCTCCTCTGATGCTGTGTTCCTCCAGCTCCACACTGTGTTGACCCTGACTCCAGCATTTGGGGTTCTTGCTATCTCACAATAAATTGAAATCCTTTGTTAAAGGTTCCTATCTTATTAGATTACAAATTTGTGAAATCACAGCAATGAATTTTAGCTGAAGTGCTTCAGCTGATTGTAAAGGTTGAAAGTGTTGTAGCATTTTATTGATATCAGCAATACCCTGGTATATAGTTTGCAATACAGTGGTGTTGGATCAACAGGTGAGACTGTAGCTATTCAGCCTCTTGAGCTTGTTCTGCAGTGCACTTGTATTAAATAGGGTTAACACCGTTAATAAAAACCGAAAGAAACTGTGGATGCTGTAAATGAGGAACAAAAACAGAAGTTTCTGGAAAAGCTCAGCAGGTCTGAGGAAGGGACGCTGGATCCAAAATGTTTACTCTGTTTTTACCTTCACAGATGCTGCCAGACCTATTGAGTTTCTCCAGCAACTTCTGCTTTTGTTAACACTGTTAATACTTGACTGCTGAACCTGCTCCATAGTTTAATGTGTTTCCTTTCATTACATGATAACACAATGTTTTCTTTGCAGAGTTCACCTCTGTCTATGTTTGTCATTGGCACTCATACTCAGATTTTTGTCTGTTGAAACAATGACAGGCCTAGCCCACAAATGATGGGCAAAGTTTGATCTTAATCTACACAGATACAATGAAAATTTTGTTTAAAAGCATGCAGCCTTGCTCATCCGGTAAAACTTTTATGCAACATTTGTTCTATTTTCTTTTGTGCATTGGTCCGTCAGGATTGATCACCCGTAAAAATTTGTCTTTACAGATATAATCAAGTGATTAAATTACTCAACAACAGAACTGCAAATAGAGAGCATGAAAGAAACTGCGATTATTTAAAAAATGTCCATGAGCAAAATAAAAACAGTTGTTGAACTGGAAAGAGTGGTGAATTCCACGGTAATTTCCAAATCTGAATTGATCTAAGGGAGCACAGCTAAAATCTACTATCACTATCCTTTCTACCATAGGTGCAACGGCAACTATTTAATGGTAGGTTCAGGGCAGACCACATTTTAACAAAATTGTTCCACAATATAATTCACATTTAAATCATTGGGGAAAAATACAGCTCCGCATCTAATGTTGCATTCAGTTTAGCCTAATTTTACTTAACTCTGAAGCAAAAGCAAATCACTGAGATGCTTGAGGACTGAAATAAAAACACAAGGATCTGAAGAAACTCAACAGGTTCGGAAGCATCTATGGAGAGACAAACAGCTTTCATGTTTTGTGTTCAATACCATTCTTCCGCAGTTCCCCATTCTGAACAAAAGTCATAATTGATTTGAAATGCTAACTCTGTTTCTCTCTCCACAGATGCTGCCAAACCTGTGAGTTTCTCTAGCATTTTCAGTTTTTTTATTTTACTTAATTCTGGACTTCTTTCTTGGGTTCTTGGATTTTTGAGAAGGAATCTTTGGAGTTGCAAAATAAAAGAGAGTTATAGTTTACCCAATGTTTGTTTATCCAGTCCTGGAGTTTACTAGTTGTGTGTGGGATGATGAGAGATAAAACAAAGATTAACAAGATTCAAAGGCTTGTTGCCTAATTTCACACAAATCAATACAGAAAGTAGGCCAGTTTCACATCTGTGATCTAAGTTTTGGTATGAGAATCACTGTAGCAAAGGAAATATAGATTGATATATAGATGTTCTGCAAAATATGAAACAGACTGCTGGCAGTTTGTTAAAGAATATATTCAAAGGCTGTGGGTGTTACTGGCTATACCTGATTTTTCGGTCATTCCTAATAGTCCAGAGGGCAGTTAGGAGTCAACCACATTGTTGTGGATCTGGAGTCACACTGGTTCACTAATGTCCTTATCACTGATGGGCTTTTCTGACAATTCACAATGGTTTCAGTCATCATTAGATTCTTAACTTGAGTTTTGTTTAATTGAATTCAGATTCCAGCATTTGCAGTGGTGGGATTTGAAGCCAGGTCCCAATAAGTCCCCCTAGATTTCTGGATTAATAGCCTAGTGATAATCCTGCCAGGCCATCGCCTCCCCAGAAAAAACTACCTGGCGCCCTCCGACAAGACAAAGTATGAGGTGGCCATCCACACAAACTATAGAGTCATAGCCATAGAGTCATACAGCATGGAAACAGACCCTTCGGTCCACCAGTCCATGCCGACCATGTTCCCAAACTAAACTACTGTAATGACCATTGAGATAACAAGGTGTAGAGCTGGATGAACACAGCAGGCCAAGCAGCATCCAAGGAGCTGGAAAGCTGACGTTTGGGGCCTAGACCCTTCTTCAGAAAAGACCATTGGTTTCTAAGACAACGTATCAACTGTCTTTCTTCCCAAGGATAGTCCCACAATGGAACAAGATGTCAAAGGAAATATTCACAGCCCCATCACATGATATCTTCAAGAGTTCATTTCCACTGAAGGTTTCTTTTATTCATTCACAGGATGAGAGCATCACTAAATAGGTCAGTATTTATTGCCCATCCCTTATTGCAAAGAGGGAGGTTAGGAGTCAAGTACATTGCTGTGGGTCTGGAGTCACATGTAGGCCAGACCAGGTAAGAATGGCAGTTTCCTTCCCTCAAGGACATTAGTGAACTTGGTGGGTTTTTCCCAACAATCAACAGTGGATTCATGGTTGTTAGATTCTTAATTCCAGGTATTTATTGAATTCAAATTCCACCATCTACCATGGCAGGATTCAAACCTGGGTTCCAGGAACGTTAGAGATAATAGGAACTGCAGATGCTGGAGAATCCGAGATAACAAGGTGTGGAGCTGGATGAACACAGCAGGCCAAGTAGCATCAGAGGAGCAGGAAAGCTTGACATTTCGGGCCTAGACCCTTCACTGATGTCTAGGCCGGAAACGTCAAGCTTTCCTGCTCCTATGATGCTGCTTG
>JAHRHZ010000062.1:1075405-1161604 GCA_024137785.1 Ginglymostoma cirratum
GCATCAGAGGAGCAGGAAAGCTTGACATTTCGGGCCTAGACCCTTCACTGATGTCTAGGCCGGAAACGTCAAGCTTTCCTGCTCCTATGATGCTGCTTGGCCTGCTGTGTTCATCCAGCTCCACACCTTGTTATTCCATGAACGTTATCTGGGTCTCTGGATTAACAGTCCAGCAATAACAATAACAGTCCACCTCCTCGATATATCATTGTTAGGATGACCATCTCAGTAGCTCTTGCCTGGTATAGCCAGCACGATCTATATAAATGTTAGTAGGATGTGAATGTTAGTCTGTGATGCTGACAGAACTAAAGCATGAAATGGAAGTAATATGACTGAGAATCCCCACTTTGTGAGCTAGTCTCTGCTTCATTAGATGCAGATAACATAAGAACCAGGAGCAGGAGTATGCCATCATGGCTGATCTTTTTATGGACTCAGCTCCACTTACCCATCCTCTCGCCATGACACTTAAACCCTTTACTGTTCAAAAAATTATCTTTATCTTTAAAAACATACAATGAGGAAGCCTCAACTACTTCACTGGACAGAGAATTCTACAGATTCACAACCCTTTGGGTGAAGACGTTCCTCCTCAATTCAGTCCGATATCTGCTCCCCCTAATTTTGAGGCTGTGCCCTTCTGTTCTAGTTTCACCCACCGGTGGAAACAACCTCCCTGCTTCTATCTTATCTATTCCCGAAATAATGTTACGTCTTTCTATAAGATTCCCCCCTCCTTCTTCTGAATTCCAATGAACATAATCCCAGTCGACTCAGTCTCTCCTCATAAGCCAACCCTCTAAACTCTGGAATCAACCTACTGAATCTTCTCTGCACCCCCTCCAGTGCCAGTATATCCTTTCTCATGTAAGGAGACCAAAACTGCATGCAGTACTCTAGGTGTGGCCTCACCAGCACTTTGTACAGCTGCAACATAATCTCCCTTCTTTTAAACTCAATCCCTGTAGCAATAAAGGACAAAATTCCATTTGCCTTCTTAATTACCTGCTGCACCTGCAAACCAACCTTCTGTGATTCGTGCACAAGGACCCCCAGGTCCCTCTGCACAGCAGCTGCTACAATTTTTTACCGTTCAAATAATAGTCCATTTTGCTGTTATTCCTACCAAAATGGATGACTTCACATTTATCAACATTGTACTCCATCAGCCAGGCCTTTCCCCACTCATTTAAACTATCTACATCCCTCTGCAGACTTGATGAAAACAGTAAAATGTCTAACTCAAAGACGTGACCTTAGCTCCGTGGCATAGATATGGTATTGGCATGTACACCCAACCAAGTAATAAATCATGTTTGTGGATGCCTGAAGATGAAATGAACATTGGTAAGATACATGACAGGATCAAAAATTACAGCATTTACCAGGAATCCAGGCATACCATGAAAACAAGCGTACATTAAGATCAACAATGTCAATGATCGCAAAGCAGGGAGTGTTTTGCAAGAATCAAACGATTGTAAATCATTCTTGCTTTCCCCACTCAATTTCTGATGCCATTCTGAATCTCGCACATATATCACCTCACTGACATCTCTAACCAGCCACAGACAGAAATACTTTCCAGTCAATGACCCTATCCAGCAGATTCAAACAGCTCCCTGAAACAAAGTATTTTCCAATCCAAAGCCATGTGATCAATCCATCAGGATGTTTGTATATGAATTAAAATGCTTAACTCCACCCACATGTGACCTCAGTTAGGCAAAACAACAATTAACAGTCTGTGTGGGCCTGGTTTCTGTGAGTGTAGCTGTTATTAAGCTTTTACATTATTGTGACAGAATTCAAATAAACAAGGTCATGCTAAATTTTCACGCAATATTACACTACCTGATACTGCGGTATGATAACCATTGGTCTAACTGAAATGAATGGAGTCCTTACACGTGAATTAACTTAGTGTCTATTATATCTATAATGGTGCCCCCTGGAAGGGGAGCTCTTGTGGTGCAGTGGTAGTGTCCCTACTGCTAAGCCAAGAGGCCCGGGTTCACGTTCCACCTGCTATAGAGTTGTCCGAACATCTGTTATCAGGTTGAACAGAAAATTTCTGAGGAAGGGTCACCGGACCCAAAACGTTAACTCTGTTTTCTCGTTCACAGATGCTGTCAGATCTGCTGAGCTTTTCCAGCAACTTTGTTTTTGTTCCAGAAAATATCTTTACTTGGGAGAGACGTTTTGCTGTATTCAATTCATGATACTGATCAAGGAATCTACTGATCCTTTTCAAGTTCTAAATTTTTATTGTTTGGGAGCTTACATAGTGAGGGGATGGATCTCAAATCCACAAGCCAACCTCAAATCAGAGCGACAGCAGACATTTGAACTCTGTTGCCCTCTACACTGTTTACTCAGTTTTTTCATCTTTCTTCACTCCTTGCTGTTTTTCTTGATTCCCCCCCACCCCCCCAACTGTTTTCCATCAACCACTTCTTCCAGCTTCTGAACAAAGATTAGCTGTTGTGGAGACAGTGACATCGTCTGACAAAGATGTGCAGGTTAGGGTGGATTGGCCACGCTAAATTGCCCTTTGTGTCCAGGGATGTGCAGGCTACATGGATTAGCCATGGGAAATGGAGGGTTACAGGGATAGGGTGGGGGGGGATGAGTCTGGGTGGGATGCTCTTCAGAGCGTTGGTATGGACATGATGGGCTGAATAGGGATTCTATGATTCTAATGCGGTAACTTCACATAAGTAGTATTCCAGCAGTTTGGAACAATAAAACCACGATTGTCTCAAATTTGTGTAGGTGATCTCAGAGCACTCCTGAGTGTGGTTAATTTGTGTTCTGGTGGCACCAGTTGGGATCTCACTGCGGCAGCTGATGGAATTTAAATTCAGTTACTGGATCTGGATTTCAAAAGTAGGCTCAGCTGTCATTGAGTGTTGTCAAAAACTTATCTGGTTCTCTAATGTCCATTGCAGAAAGTCTGGCCTACATGTGACTCCAGATCCCAAGCAACGTGGCTGGCTCTTAACCGAAACATCCGAGCGAGTCACTCAGTTTAGGGCCAATTAGATATGGGCAACAAATGGCTAGCCGTACCCAATAAACACCACATACTCAAGCAGCACCTCAGCTAAACCTGCTCCATTTTCCTGATTAAAGTGTGGCTGTGTATGGAATGCAGTAAAGGGAATGGGGTGGACTAAGTAAGGTTAAGTCATCATTGTCACTATAGGGCTGCTCTCATTAGAGCGAGAGACACACACGTACACACACAACTGGTATTGATTTAATACAAGGGTCACCACACCTTAGGAGACGGTAATAGTTGAGAAGCTGGGATTTTGATAGTAATCGCAGCCAGTGCAGGAATTGAACCTGTGCTGTTGGCATCACTTTACACTGCAAGCCAGCTGTCCAGCAAAATGAGCTAACCAACCCCCACTGACTACATAGGAATGGAATCGAAACATCAGATATCAATACTTTCTCTGTTTGGTCTTCTGAAAATGATAGGCATTTATCATCTTATCTGTACTGTGAGACTTGTGACTAAAGAGTGGTTGAAAAGATGGACCCTCATGTTTGAAATGGAGGCTGTCTCAAATTTGTGCACCTTGCCTGGGACCACCCAGAGTGTGTATCTCCAGCCTCTTGGTTTCAGCTGCAGGCTTGTTGAAAGTGTTCAGAATGACGGGAGTGTTCCTGGGAGCACTCACGTATCATGCTGCAGACGTGGTGAAACTATATTTTCCACAGACATCATTGTGTACGACCTTAAGGTCAGGCAGCGCGAATGGCACGATTCATTCATAAAGTGGAGTGTCATGGTGGGAGGGTGAGCGACATGGGGGTCTTGTGGGGAAGCTCAACTGATTTCACAGGTTCTTGATTTAAGATAAGTGAGCTCTCTGTGTTCTCTCTGTGATAGTCACCCACACCACCAACATGAATGACGAATGCAAAATTAGAGTCACAGAGTCATACAGCATGGAAACAGAGCCATGGGTCCAACTAATCTACCACAACCATGCTCCCAAACTGAACCAGTCCCATCTGCCTGCACTTGGCCCATATCCCTCCAAACCTGTCCTATTCATGTCCTTATACAAATGCCTTTTAAACGATATAACTGGACCTGCATCCACCACTTCATCTGGCAGTTCATTCCGCACACTTAATCACTCTCTGTGTGAAAAAGCTACCTGTCAAGTCCTTTTTAAATGTTTCTCCTCTCACCTTAAGAATATGCCCCTTAGTTTTGAACTTCCCCACCAAGACCCTTGCTATTCACCTTATCTATGCCCCTCATGATTTTGTAACCTCCTTTAAAGTCACCCTCAACCTCCTATGCTCCAGCGAAAAAGTCCTAGCTTATTTCTATAACTTATACCCTCCACTCGTGGCAACAACCTACTACAAGCTCTTTTGCATCGTTTAATGAGCCCCACTGCCTGTTTCCACTGGGTGGGAGGTTTCAAAATCTCTCCTTTTATTGCATAATTCTGACTAATTTGATGACACATTGTTTTGATTCAGTGTTTATCATGGAGTAATGGCAGTATTTTATCACCAACAAAGAACAAGTTGCAACATTTTGTTTTCAAAATATTTTATGAGGTGAATCTCAATGACTAGGAAAGTACAGTATATAATTATTTATGGGAGTGTAGGAGTGTGTTATGATCCCAGCTGATGGTACGACTCGACAAATCAGATCTCGGAAAGAAATCTGCCCCGATTGATCACAATCTTTTTTAATTCTAGTTAACTTGGTACTCATTCATTGAAACATAGTCAAACAAGACTGCAGTGTTTCCTCAACAAAAGGACAGAAAGTTTTTACACAAGAGGAAACAAAACCGCACTATCTAGATATTGAACAAAGTTGGAAAAATCTTAAAACACCAATTGAAACAACTGATTGTCCAACACCATCTCGTTATATTGATTCAAATCCAGATAAATTACATACCTGTCAAACCTTTAAGTTTGATTTAACTGATGGACCCCAGTTTCTATCCTGTGAACTATGACGTTTTCTCACATGAATACTGTCAAAAGTGAATTTAGACTTCTTCAGCATCTAATATCCTGCAGATTTCTAACCAAATACTTTTGGTTTGAAAGTTTCACAGGCTAAGCTTCTACGCTGAGATAATTTATTTCTTTGATTGCCCTGAAAAATCCCTTTTCTAGGTGGGAAAGTATATTTACTTCTGACCATGGTCATCTCCTCTGGATTGCTCTAAAAATTTTCAGTCTCGAGTTTCCTAACTAAAATCAATCCCCGATTATCTTGAACCAAAGCAAGGCTAATGGTGTTCAATGTTTACCGCACCCTTCATAAACCACTACAGTAAAAACAATTTTTCATTAATATCCAGGAGTTCCCTGTTTTCTGACATATAAAGGAGTAGGTCATTGTTCCAGAATGACCTAACTATTGTTTAAAACATTTAGAAAAGTAACCAACCCGAAAATACAGCTTTAAGATCTAAGCTCTTGAAATGACATTAATAGGTGTAATAAATCAGGCACCTTTCATCACCTTCGCACCTTTCCCAACTTCTGGTACTATCAAGTCACTCTTTCACACTCTCTTTTGGTCTCTCACTCTCTCTCTCTCTCTCTCACACACAATCTCTCTTGTGCTATCTCTCTTACTATTGCATCTCTTTTGTAATTTGTCTCTTGTGCTATCTATCTCTTGTGAACTTGTGTCATGTTGTTCCTCTCGCTCTCTCTCTATCTCTTATTTGCCCTCCCTTGCTTGTACATTCTCACTAGTACTATTTAACACTGTATCTCTCTCCCTCTCTCATTGCTCTGTTTTTTACTATTTCCCTCATTCTATCTGTTACACATCCGATCTCTTGTACTTCTGTCTTGCTCTTGCTCTTGTGCTGTCTCTTTCAGGATTTCTTTAGCTGTCATGCTATTCCTCTCACACTTCCTCTCATGCTTTCTCTCTCACACAGCCTCTCTCCCTCACACTATTTTTCATGCTCTCTCTCGCTTGTTCTCTGTCTCCTTCTCTCACTCTATCTTTCACATGTTCTCTCATTTGTTATCTCCCTCACCATATCTGTTTCACATACCCTCTCTTTTGCATTGTTTCCCTTTATCTCCCTCATTCTCTTTCTCTCTAGCTCACGTGTGCTCATTCTTGCAAGTTCTCCCTCACTCTGCCCTGTACACTCTCTCATGTGCTGTCCTTCACATGTTATCTCATGCTCTCACCCTCGCGTGTTCTTACTTTCACACCATCTCTTTCACGTGTTCTCTTTCCAAGTCTATCTTGTTCCTCAAATGCAAACGGCAAATCCAGCTCCATTTTAAGTGCCTGCATTCTAATCCTATCTTCAGTGACAGATTGAGGTGAAAGCATTTTGTTGTTGATGACTCAGACAGAGTTAATAAATCGTTCATTTATTCTCAGTTTCGGTTTTGCATCCTCAGTCTGTACCATTTTTATAACTTATGCCAAAACAGAATAAATGCAGCATTTAAAATAGCGTAGTTTCCTAATCTGAAAGATGTTGAGGTGATGATGTTGTTTCAACTCCTCACACGGGTTGTATTGAAGACCTTCCTCTGGTTCAGGGACTCTTCACCTCTCATTCTGTCTCCCATCTAAACCATTTCCATCAACTTAATTTAGTTAATGACAACACTGATTCATGTTTGATGTTCTGTCTTTGTGTTGGGTTCTCTTGACTCCCAATGTGTACCTAAGAGGCATCCCTCTGACTCTGAGTTGGGACACTGAGTTCTGAGGAATGGTCACCAGACCCGAAACGTTTTTTTCCTTCACAGATACTGCCAGACCTGCTGAGCTTTTCCAGCAACTCCTGTTTTTGTTGGGACAGCTCCCTTTGTTTTCCCTCACTCTGCTTCCACTTGATGCTTAGAAAGTTCGACTAAATTCCATTCTCACCAATAGATGTTGGACATTTCGACATTTCTTGAAGCTAAATATAAATATCTGTGCCTATGTCCTGAGGTCCTTGGAATGGGTGTTCGTTTGTGTTCCACAACCCAGAATATGCCATTTTGGACTTACAGTGCAGGACGGCTCTGATTTAACCAAAATGGCACTGGGATCTGGACTCTGGAAGCCTCAGTCCTAGACTCAGAAGCTACCATTTTCTTCAGGGTGGAGGGGAGAGGTTGTATTTTACACATTAGTGAGGTAGTTGCACATTGAATATTACAACTGCCTTTAGGCAGGTCCAGTATGTGCTGTTGTAACATCCCCACCCTGACCTGTGGACTTTAGACCTTGCAGGAACATGTTTAAAGCTGCCAGTGTATTTTGAAGAGGTAGGGCCAGTTTCTGGATAGATCCTATGGACACCTTTAGGAGAGGTCAGGTGCTTTTTGGAAGACACAATGTGCTCTTTAGGAGAGGTCATTGTCATTTAAGATTTTTAAAGTAAACATGAATATGTGTTAAAAAGCCATATAAAACTCTCTGAAACTGAGATGCTCATTAGAGCTGTCACATTGTCAAATCATTTAAATTACTTGACCTTTAAAGTTTGAGAAAGTTTTGCAGTGTTTGGAAAAGAAGCTTTTGCTGTTTCACTCTGTCTGCTGATATAGGTCGAATGGTTATGAGTAAAGGATTTGTGCTCCATGACTAATATCCAAACCTATCGCTATCACAGTGAGGTGCCTGTCAGTAGCTTGATTGGCTCCTCCAAGTGCATACAAAGTTTTTGAAGTGAGGCTGTCAAACAAATAGTTGACTTTATAAGGGGTTAAGTCATTGATTGAAACTGAACATAGTTGACAGGCCTTTATCAATGAGAATGTTTTTTTTATCACTGGACACTTAGAATGCTTTCGATTTCATTTCCATATGTGTCCTGACATTGGCACATAGGAGACACTGGGCAAATTGGCTTGGAGGCTGTAAAACCACAGAGAGTTGGGTGAGAGACATGTGTTGGCATTTAACTCATACAGTTTTATTGAGTTTATAAGGGGCAAAAGGGGTGAGTGGAATAAGTTGGCATGGTACACGGAGAGCTGTTTTTTTGTTCATTTTTTGGAATTTCCAGAGCACCAAAGCTAGCTTTTCCCAAAGCCCATTTCTGCACCCAGCAACCCCTTTGGTTACCTCCGAACTCTTTCTGGGACAGTGGCAAGCCAGCATTTGTTTCCCATCACTAATTGTCCGTAAACTAAGTGACTTGCTAGGCTATTTCAGAGGGTAGTTAAAAGCCACATTGTTGTGGGTAAGGAGTCACATGTTGCCCAGATCGGGTAAGGATGGCAGATTTCCTTCCCTAAAGGACATTCATGACTCAGATGACAACTGATAATAGCTTTGTGGCCATCATACAGACATTGACTTTCAGGTTGTGATTATTAGTTGAATTTCACTAGTGTTCCTTAGATAACACCTTCTAAATCCAAAGCCTGTACCATCCAAAAGGACAAGGGCAGCAGATACTTGGGAACATCATCACCTGCAAGTTCCCCTTCATCCCACTCTTCATCCAGGCATGAAAATGTACTACCATGTCTTCCAAATAGTCTGTAGCAGTTCAAGAAGGCAGCTCACCACCACCTTCTCAAGAGCAACTAGGGATGGGAAATAAATGCTGACCCAGTCAGTGACACCTTGTCCCATGAATGAATTAATTTAAAAAAAACTGACTTTACTCACTCCTACGGTAGGATATGAACGCATATCCCCAACATTCCAGTCTTGTATTCTTGGAATCTAAGTCCAATGACATTCCCACTACTCCATCATGTCACCTGCTGGCTTGCTGATGTAATTTGCCGCATGAATTTTATTGGAAACTCTTTGTGCTTCAAACAAACAGGCTCACCTGGTGGCAGCCTTTGAGCAAAGCCTCGCAAACATGACAGGAAGATTGCAAAGTTTAACCATGACTGCTGAACAGAAGGTCAGTGTTGCTTGTGACCAGTTTAATGTGTATTCTGGTGTATTAAGCTTTGAAAACATTGGGGTACTGAGAGGATGGCTAGTTTTCGGACAAGTTATAAGGGATAAGTGACTTCCAGGGTAAATTAGACAAGCTGTCTTTGGTATTTTCTAATTAACCATTTCATAGAATATTATTACACTCCTCTGGAGCAGGTGAGATTTGAACCCAGGTCACCTGGCTCAGAGATAGGGACACTACCACTGTACCGCAAGAACCCACCGGGTATCTTTAAGTGAACCATGTGGCTATGAGCAGCTGCTGGAACAACAGTGGATCAGACATTGTTTCCCACGCCCAAGGGATTGTTTTGTTCTTGTGATGTCAACAAATGTTATACCTTATGATTACACAGCCAGGAAACAGAAGTTTAATTCCAATGAGACTACTTTGGGTAATACAGTTTATAATTTAATTTGTATATGTTTTCCACAGTAAACAGTACTTCAGCTTTGAGAAAAGCCAGTGAGTCATTACAATTAAACAAGATAATAATGAAATGGAGTTTATTTTCACTTGTAAGGAATGACTTAATGCCTGCCGTTTTTCTAATGTTTAGGATTCTGAACTTAACGAACTGAGAAAAACCATCGAACTGCTCAAGAAACAGAATGCTGCTGCCCAAGCTGCGATCAATGGTGTCATCAACACACCAGAACTGTCCTGTAAAGGTAGGGAAGCCTGTCGAAGTGTTATCATGTACTGCTTAAAGAGTTCTCGGCGAGGAATTGTTTGCGATGGTCTTTCTCATGCTTCGTGATGATATATAATTACAGATCCAACCATGTATCAGTGCACAATTGTAATATGTAAGGATTGTAGAATCTCTCCCTTTGTCATCAGGAAGCAAACTGAACTACACTTGAACCACCATTAACTCAGATGTGCTTTAGCATCAAACTATCTCCCTGGTTTGAGCTCAATGGAAATGCATTATAATTAGCAAAGTTTTACCAAGATCATGCATGCTGTAGGCTTTTAGGCTTTTATTATATTTGCGTACAAGTGAACATTACAACAGAAGTGAAAAGGTAAGCAACACACATTTATCACTTTTTTATTAACAAAGATCCATATCTTTCCTGGCTCAGTTAGATCTGTTTTGGTCTTTTTTGATGTAAGCCTGCAAATCATTCACAAGGATTGGTGAAAAAAAACCATTGTTATTTGAAGATAAAACTAGATAGATAATGTTCACTGGGGGACTGTGAACCACATGTCCGACTAACGTGGTTAATGATTGGACAGTGGTTTAACATTCAAGCCCTTTAACAAACAAGATAAACACACACCGTGTCACAATGTTGTCATTTCATTCTTTGCCTGTAGCTACATACAGGGGAGGAAGTGGCATCATCGTAATGTTACTTGGCCCAGTATTCCAGAAATCCAAGTGAATGCTCTGGGAATATGCGTTTGAATCTCACCACAGCAGACAGTGAATTTTGAACTCCATTAGTAAATCTGGAATAAAAAAACCTTATCTATGGTAACCATGCAACCGTTGTCAAATGTTGTAAAACCCATCTGGTTCACCGACATCCTTCAGGAAAGGAAATCTGCTGTCCTTACCTGGTCTGACTCTTAACTACCCTCCGCAATTGGACAGAGTGAGTTCTGATGCCTCTGCACTTTCTTCACAGCAGGAAATGGTACATCTCAGTCAGCAGATCTGAGGATTCGGAGGCAGCATTCATCAGATAGTGTGTCCAGTGTTAATAGTGCTACCAGCCATTCTAGTGTGGGCAGCAGTGCAGAGGTGGATTCCAAGAAAAAGAAGAAGAAGAACTGGGTAAGTCCATGGCTTTAAACTTTGAGGATGTTCTTAAAATCAAGCTTCGGCCCATAGTGCCCTTCACAAATCTACAAATGATCCAGGCCGTGCTTACAACTCAAGGGAGTTTTATTTTCCTGGACATGGTACAAGGCATGAGCATAGTATAAAAGAAGGAGATTGTTATAATTGTGAAGCGATGTCATGTTCAGCAACAAATGCAATGTCTGGTGCTTTCTGACAATACAGTGATTATATATATCACCCAGATATTTTTGCATAAGGCTTTAGCTCAAAAATGGAAACTCATTTCTTTGGTGAAAAAAAGGCTTACTCTCTTTCTCACGTTGATACCTATAAGATTTCCTGATTGACAGTTTCTCCAATTTATGATTAACAAGCAGGAATGATCAGTGAGTGAACGCAAAATAGATAAGAGCAAGCTAATTTAATAATTATTTTAGTGTGTTAGAATTGAGCATGTTTGGTCTGTTGATAGTCTCCAATAATCTGCAGTGAATACAAAATGCTAAACAAAGATCTGGTAAGAACAAGGTATCACAAACTAATTCAGTGAATCCTATATGCACTATTGGCTTGTAGGCTGCATGCACAAGCACTGGATTCTGTGAATTAAGTTGCAGTATCTCAGCACCGTGGTTATTCTGTTATTTTAATGGATACCTCAGTCTTATGTTTGTTTTCTTCCTTGCACATGTAACCAGGTACTTCCGTATGCAGATATAGATGTAGATTATCTTCATGGTTGTTCAATAGATTTTTTACTTTAATTTTACTGGGTTTCTGAGGCTCCTGCCCATCCTCAATATGATTTTATGGTTATGGGGCTATATCTCTACTCATCATGTTGTCACAAAACATTGACCCCAGCTTTCTAAATGGTCCCACTTGTTCAATTTGAGCCAAGACCAATAGCCTGAGAAGTTGCAGACACAGATGGCACCTCTCTGTATGGATCTACGGCTCTCTGACTCTTTCTCATTCCTTCAAGGATGTTGGAACATGAAAATGTTAATCACAGAATTCGGGTTATTTAGTCTCTTTAAAAAGTTGAGTTTCTGATTTAGGAAATTGTTCAGCAAGATGACATTGTAAGAAGGCATTCCAGGTATCTGCAAAGGACCTGTTAGATGGAGTGTGGGGGGTCTATAGTTATCAGTAGTCAATGTGATCACGTGTTTGTCGAGACCACTATAATACATTTTGCTGAAAGTTGAGCATTCATTATGTTGGCTATGTTTGCTGCCTAGCTTGTGTGCAAACTCTGATGTGAAATTATAGAGTGACATTTTTAATGGTGAGCATTTTAGGTCATTAATAGTTCAGAAAGGGTTCATAGAAAAAAAAATAATGTTTTGATATTCATTTTATGGTTTATTTTGTCTGATAGTAAACTTCATCTTGTTTCATGTTCTTTAGTTAAGACCCATTCTGTCTGTTAAATGATTGTTTAAGTAGCTATAATAAATGCCACTAAAATTTCAATAGTAAATAATATTATTTTGATGTATGTAATTTAAGAACTATTCTAATCGTGTCCTGTGAGTGTAGCTCTGACCACTTAGAATATACAGTTCATAATTAAACCCCCATAGCAAATTATGTACTCATTTCCCTTCTGGTAATAATTGGTCTGCAACTTAGTACTGCCAGTTCTACATTGCTGCAAATAAATTCCAGAAAGGTTCCCAAGTTTTCATGGCACTGTGGAAACTAAATCTTCATTTGTCCAAAAGCGAGATACGGCTGATGCCGGAAATCTGAAGTAAAATCAGAAAGTGATGCAGATGCTCAGCAGATCAGGCACTATCTGTGAAGCAAGAAACAGAATTAAGGTTTAATAAACTCTTGATTTTCTCTGCACCGATGCTGCTTAACCTGCTGAGTATTTCCACCACTTTCTGCTTTTATTTTGTCAAGTTCGCTTACTCGCAGCCTCTCTCACCATTGGCATTTTGTAGAATTTATTTATCAAATAGATTTTTTACTTTGTTCAAAATTAAAATTAGCTTGTTGTCTTCTCTTCTTTTTCCCTGTGCTTGCACACTTCATGGCAGGTTTATGAGGTAAGTATAACCTTGTACTTGCAGATCACCTTAAATCTAGCATGACATAATAAACCCTTGGTACAGCACAGAAATCAGGAAACAGTTAAAAAGAGAGGTTCTCGCCAACTTCCCTCTGTGTTTCCCTGATGATGTGCCCCCTTCTGTACTGCTGTGGCAATACTACTTACTTCAGCATGCCTTAATTATCACATCATAATTTCAGATGAGTATTTCACACAGATATTTCATAAATGTTAAGTCATTCCTTAAGGATACTGTTGTGTACTGTGTGGCATGTAATAAACTTTTAATAGGAGCTGCTTCGAAGTGTTACAGTGGAACCCAAGAAGTCTTTTTATTGGGTGTGGAATATGTCAGACTCCCCTTCTTTGGAGGATGGATTGTTAGAACAGGTCCTCTTTGTGAAGAAGTGCAAACAAATGAAAATGCTATACTCTATAGCATTGAATATAAGATATATCTGTCTGCTGGTTGTCTTGTGGTGTCTCCTGAGTGGTGCGATGTAACAAGGTCAAAGAAACCTGAAATAATGGTGAGAAAGTGAACGAAGTTGAGTGTAGTCTTCAGCTTGTTGGTTAACGGAAAGATTTTGGAGCAGTTTGATCATTTAGTGTAGAATAATATTTGGAAAAATAGTTTTGAATGATAACTTATTGAATACTTTTTATGATATTTAAACCTTAACCTTGTAATTGATTTGGTCTCTTTCTATTCATTCAGGGGATGTGGGCTGTGCCTGCATTTATTGCTTATCCCAAGTTGCTACGGTGAAGTTGGTGATGAGCTGCCTTCTTGAACGAGTTAATTAAATCGTGAATAGCATTTCTTCCTCTAATAAAGATAACAGAGTTAGATGAATGCTGATTTTTTTTAAGGCAGGGAGGTCAATTTTATCCCTAGAATAGAAAGGGTGGGAATGGGTTTGGCTGGTGATGAGGGGCGCGTTGGGTTGTAGGGTGGGGTACAGGTCCACACAATGGGTAAGTCAAGTGGCAAGGTTTCTGACGCCAGGAATGAGTCTCCTGCCTGGAAAGGTCCTTGAGGAGGCCCCAGGAAAGTGTAGATGGTCATGTATGGCCCAAGGCTTTAGACCATGATTGCCCAGTTACCATCCGGCGGACGAACAAAATAGAGTTGGCTTTTTTTTTGTCAGATTAATGCCCCACGAGACATATTGCTGTAGTGTTTGGATACATTTAAGTCTTTGCTGACTTTGGTCCTCACCCAAACACAACACAAAAGTCAGTGTTGTTTCTGTGAAGCCATGTGTTGGTGAGTAAGGCTGTGAAAATTCACCGGACTCTAAACTATAAAACTGGAATTTCTAAATCCCAGCCTCAACTGAACACTTTGTACTTTCCTGTAAGTACACGTTTGAAAGTTTTTGGCCAGGTGAGAAGAGAATTTGTGTTGGTGCGTGAAGATCCGTGTCTACCTTGCAAGGTGTACCTTCTGGCTATCTCAGTGGGTGACAGTACCAATCACGATGCATCCTTAGATATCTTCGGTACTGGTCTTAATTTCAATTCTGGCTTCTGGAGTGAATTTTCTCTGAATCATACGTAATTCCAGGCATTATTAATGTTGCAATTCATTTCAATGTTGCCGTTTTCAATGCTTCTTGTTTGTTTGGAGTGTGCTGTAATGTGTTTCTCATTCTGATGTGTTTTCTTTTGGTTGCCTGTCTAATATTCTAACCCAGTGGGAACTTTCAGAGGGATTTAACCTACTCACCTTGGGGAAAATGATGGTGAAATGCACTTTACCCATGTTATGATCAGAATTATCAGAAAAGGTGGTACACAAAGTGAAAAATACTTTGAAATAAGTCGTTAAGGTTGAAGTGTGGTCCACTTTAATAATGCAGCAAGCTGTCTGTAGCCAATGTGAGATTCAAACTTAATTCTTTTCTCCCAGGTTACAGTACAAGACAAGCTACTGAAGGCAAATCTTTCTTGTGATATTCTGGTTTATAAAGTTATGGTTTTAAGCAATACCTTAATATGAGGTTAGACTCAAGGCAATCTTGTTGCAAGTACAATTTCGTTATTTAAGAAACATTTAGACAGGTATATGAATGGGTTAGGCATGGAGGGATATAGACCAAATGCAGGCAAAATGGGACTAGTTTAAATTGCGAAAACTGGACAGCATGGGCAAGTTGGGCCAAAGGGCCTTTTCCATGCTGCAGACCTCTATGACTCCAAGATTCTGTATTGAAGACATTATCACTTTTTATGTCATGTGCTGAATCAGGTTTTAGAAGGTTGGCGAATCTCCCCGTAGCCACATCATATCAGCGGGAGATTGGTGGCAAGCCTGAGAATGGTTTTTGACATGGTTCATCCGTGATTTCCATTGATGTGGAAGCAGGAGATTGACACCTGTTCTCCTTTTGCCATGCTTCCTGTAACTGGCTGATGCAAGAAAGGGAGAGGTATCTTTATTCATGCCAGAGAGCCACCTGTAAGCATATTACAATGTGACATATGCACAATTTCTAATCTATTCTGCAAAATGTGTGTAATGTCTATATGAAGATCTTCACAAATGTATTTCCATGCAAATACACACTTTACATCGTTTATAAATATTTGTCTTGTTTAGTTAAGAAGTTCCTTCAAGCAAGCATTTGGCAAAAAGAAGTCTCCTAAATCAGCTTCATCTCATTCGGATATTGAAGAAATGAATACACCCGATTCTTCCTTGCCTTCATCCCCCAAGTTTGCTCATAATGGATCCACTCCCACAACCCCATTGATGAGGACATCGCACTCCAACTCACTGTACGTAGACTTTTACTTACCGTAGGTATGCAAACACTCAGGTGGTTTGCGACTGTCGGTCAGACGTGTATTCCTGATGGAGGACTATGCAGCAATGGTTAATTGTAACATGTGTACCAATAATTCAGGTCCCATAGGCTATACGTTATAGGTTTAACCCATAAGATACAAGCTCCACATAACCATTCAAGCAACAAGGTGATGCAGTCAATCTCACCAAATTGTACCATACAGCCATTGTCCTCAACTCCTCATTGACCAGCTTTGGCTATGCCTTGTCTTGCCAAAGAAGAAAGTGTGACATTAAGGAACTCCAGCAAAATAGAAATCAGTTGGTATCAGGGAGGTAAATAGAAAGGTAGCACAGTAATGTCACTGGACTAGTAATCCAGAGATCCAGGCTAGTAGGAATTTAAATTCAATTAATAAAATTTGGAATTGACAGCTAGTGACCATGAAACTATCACTGATAGACATAAAAAATCTCAGCTAATTTGTTGAGGGACTAAATTTACCTACCCTGTGAAACACTTAAAAAGTCTGTCAGCTAAAGGGCATCAAATGTTGGCCTTGCCTGTGATAACCACATCCCATTGCTCAAAGGAAGATGGTTGTGTCTGTTGGAGGTCAATCACCTTAGTGCGAGGACATCTCTGAAGGAGTTCCATGACCTTTAACAAAAGGCCAGAAGTGAGAAATTTCACTAATAATTGCACAATGACCAGTGCCGTAATGATGCAGATACTGTCTGAATTTGCGAGACCTGAGTAACATTCAGGCTTGGGTTAATAAGTGGCAAGTGGTATTCATGACACACAAGTGTCAAGCAATGACCTTCAACAAAAAAATCTAGCCATTTCCTTGTTGATGTTCAACTACACTACCAATTCTGAATCCTTCAACAATTCCTAGAGGCTATCATTGACCAGAAACTGAATGGTAACAGCCAGATAAATACAATGGCAACAAGAGGAGGTCAGTGACTTGGAATTCTGTAGCCAATAACTCACTCCCTGACTCCCTAATGTCTGTCCACCGTGAACAAGAGATATCTTCAGGAATGCTGTCCTCTTGTCAGGGTGAGTGCAGCTCCATTAACGCTTGAGAAACTTGACACCAAGAACTTCAGTGGAAGTCCCTCCATTAGGTTCATTGGGAATTGGAGAAATATGTTTGAACTGCACTTGAAACCTGTGTTTTAATTCAGTTTATTTCTCTTGTTTACAATCACTTACATGTGTTTTGCTGTCAAAGATATATCAGAAATGATACATAATTATTCACACAGATTAAATATTGAGCTGTGCCAAAGCAAACACCATGTTGTTAACCATTTTAATCTTTTAAAAATTTGCCTATTCACTATTAAAGCAAATTACTCTTCCTCAATTGATGATCATACTGTTCCAATGACTTCTTAATCTTAAGCATAGTTTACTCATTTACTGAGGATCTCTATTTGCCTTCAGTGTACTGTATATTCTGTGATATACTACAGACGGAATGTCGTGGCTTGCTTCAGATCATGTTGCAGCGTCAACGAGATGCAGGCAGAAAGTTTGACCTATCTGTGTCACAGAGGGCTCTGAGGCCAGTCTCTGTTTCAATCCTCATTTTTAACAGTCACATTCTGCTTTATGAACTGTAAAGCGGAATAAATGCACTGATTAGGGAGTGATGACTTATCATTGTATATTGGTTTCCTGTTGAATTGTTAGGCAGTACACGTATCATGGGCTAGATTTTACAGGCTGAGGTGGCTGGTAAAAACGGACATTTTTGCCATTGGCAAACGTTTGCTCAACAATCCTGAGAGAAAGAATACACAATGCCTTTTTCTTACGGACAGAAAGTCTGTGTCATACTCTGCCCCAATTTCACATCAGCAAAATAGGTGGCAGCATTCGCTGGTTCTTTTCTCAGGGCAGTTAACTGCCAGCTGTTATCTAACTGGTGCATTTTCCATGACCACTAGTCACATGACCACTATGCTATCATCTCCCCCTATTTATTATGATGTGCAGAAAGCCCATGTTGACAGCTTCTGCCAATTTGTGGTGCATTTTAGTCTTCCAGTCACAAACATAATCCTAACATTTAAGAATATATTTGCATATTAAGTAGATTTCAAATCTATCATTTTGTGCCTGCAAGATGTTTGTTAGTTGTCTTTGTTATATCAGGGAGTTGGCGTGGAAGGGACACTGAGTGAATGGATTAATAATGGTCCCTGGTGGTTTTTGCCTCCCTTTCCTGTTGTCTCCCAAGCAGCATCTCTGAATGTATCGACGGTGAGGCTGAGACCATTATTCAGCTGCGCGGTGAGCTAAGAGAAAAAGAGATGAAGTTGACAGACATTCGACTTGAAGCACTGAGTTCTGCTCACCAACTTGATCAACTGCGTGAGGCCATGAATAGGATGCAGGTGAGCAGACTTGTCTTCTGATTTTCTTGAAAGTGAGCTTATGTATAATTTAACTTGGCCAAGGATGTGTGTTTCAAATAGCTCTTGTTCTCCTAAATGCTGAGGTGACTGACTGCCTTTGATGTTTGGAATCAATCCAATTGTCTTCTCTAACCTTATCCAGGGCCTCTGGATCAAAACGTTCCTTAGCCAAATTACAGTTGCGGCACGCAATGTGCGTGGGTGTGGGTTACCTCTCTGTGATGATTTGCATTAGTGCCTGAAGCTGTTCTGGGTCACTCCAGGCCAAGGCTTGCACAGGAAAGATAGGAACATTCACCAAGCAGAATCACACAGGCCACTCTTATACATGGGTCAGGATTTGACTCAGCTTTTGGATATTTGTCCTTTCAGCTAAGATCAGACTGCAATGTGAGGAAAGATGTATGTTTAAAATGGACACCTTTTCTCTGAAATTACTTACTAATTAAGATGCCATGTGGGAAAGCAAAATGTGAATATATAGCATTCACCTGTAACAGATACACACTAGATAACATTTGTTTTAACCCTGTATATACAAGATTATATCATTTAAAATGATGCGTTATAGGACTGTGGAATCAGCAATAGTGATGATGCCTAGGAATTATTTTTTCTCCTAAAATATTGCCCCCTACAGGTGTCTGGTTGTACACAGACCAGAAAGAAGGGTCTAGGCCCGAAACGTCAGCCTTCCTGCTCCTCTGATGCTGCTTGGCCTGCTGTGTTCATCCAGCTCTACACCTTGTTATCTCACCATTTACTACCTTCCCCATTTGTGAGCTGAAACAGAGACTGCTCATGTGCTACTCGACACAGGAAGTATTACAGCAGAGCTTACTCCTGTTGTGCTCTGATATATACTCCGTCCCAGCAGCTGAGTAGGACTAGGGCATTCTTTACCCTTCTCTTGTCGAATTAAGCCCAGTTGGATCTTCCTGAGTTTGCTAGTCCAAGCCCGTGTTTGAAGAATAGCTCCCAGGGCCGAATGGCCTCCTCCAGCTCATAGTCTCTGTGTTGAAGTTGCTGAGATGAGCAAAGCTCCCTCAGCACAAACTGGGTTTGAATATACAAATTACAATTAAGAGTGTCTCACTGACACGGTACCCAGGTCATTTGCCTCTAACGTGAGATCGGTGCGTGAGAGGTTCGGCACACAACCCGTTATTGCTCATTGAGAACGACCTGTGATCAGCTCTGTCACTGCAGCTAAATATTTTTTAAGTGATTCCATAGATTTTTACCTCCCACATCTCCACCTCAGATTCCATTGTATCTCTTGATAAGTTTTTAGTTGTGGAATTACACAACAGATTGAGTCCTAGTCCTATTGTCCTGTATAGATTCACTTAGACCTGTTCTTCCTCCCCGAAGGCTCTGTCGCAGCCCTCTCTATTCAAGGCTGCAAAGCCCAACTGAAAAGTTTTTTTTAAGAAACTGAGCCATTTGCATTGCTCCAGCGTGGCTAAGTAAGCTCTTCAAGAATGCATTTGCATTCCGCAACCAAGTGCTGAACAACCAATGAAGTAACTTTTGAGGTTTAATAATGGTGGGCTCTTGCAACCATGGACACAAATTGAGGAGAACACTTTGATAAATCTGAAAAAAAAGAACTGCAGATAATGGAAATCTGAAACAAAAACAGAAACTGCTGAAGAAACCCAGCAGGTCTGGCAGCATTTGTGGAGAGAGAAAAACAGAATCCAGTGTGACTCTTCTTCCAAAAAAGTTTCAGAGGAGAATACCTCTGTTCGTTTTCAAAATAGGACCTCTTAATACCCACCTGGGGGCAACATCTGAAAGGCTCCAATTCGAGCATTCAGCTCAACACTGCAGGTTCAGCTTAGGCCAAGTAGAGTGTTTCTATTACATCTCTGTCCAGTGATTCGAACTTGTACTAAGTTCTTATGAAAGGTGTCAATTATTTAAACCCTAAAGTTCATAGAACAATTTCAACAGCAAAGTTGCCTGGAAGTTATAACACAGAGGTGAGCATTAGGCCCCTTTGCTTTGCTGCGATCTGCAGTTAAGTTGCTCCTATTGTGATAATCTTTTAAAAGATGCTTAAATGTTGGGGAAGAGAAAGCTGTCCTTATTGTTGATCCTGCAGTCTGTTTCACATGTGGTGTGCCTGGAGCTGTTCCAGACAGGCAAAAGCAATGTTCTGTAGACCAGCCAACCTTTTTTGCCTGTTCATGCATAGGATGAGCTCCAAGTGGAAAGGTGACGTTTTTATAAGCAGGTCATCAGAGGACTGCATGTGTGAAATAATTTGTCCAGAAGATACTTGGAAAGCCCATTATTCAGGAGAGGCCATGTTTGGCCAGATGTTGCTGCAGCTGTTCTTTGGTGGGTGCACTGTGATAGATGTTGAGATTTTTTCTCTAGCCAAAAGGAATGCAAAACAACAGGGATGTCTGTTATGGCTGGATGTGTATGCATTGCTGTTATTTACCCAAGACAGCAACCAAATGAATAAATTGGGTGCTGCAGTGACCAATGCATCTTGAAACAAAACAGGACTCACTGCTGACTTGGACTCTCCCATCAGTTTATTGATGATTGACCTGGGGATGCTAGGTTAAACCTTCCTGAGCAACATCTACCAGCAAACATTCTTTGAATGAAACAATGGGAAACACAGGAAGTCACAGGTAAGGTCCTTGTGACCAAATTCATCTGTCAAATTAAATGAAGAATTGTGGATGCTTGAAATCTGAAACAAAAACAGAAATTGCTGGGAAAACTCAGCAGCTCTGGCAGCATCTGTGCAGAGAAAGCAGAATTCAGATTTCACGTCCAGGGACCCTTCTTCAGAATCTTTCAAATGCTAGGCTTTCACCCTCCATGAAAAGAATGGTCCTTCAGCTAATGGGGGGTGGGGAGGGGTGCAGGGGGAGTGGGGAGGCGGGGGTAGTGTGACCTCATGCTCCAGAGAACTGCATTCACTAAACAATAGAAATAAATGGTTTGGGTGCTGGTCACATTATGTGGAATTTTAAGTCAATTTTCTTTCTAAATGGAATTTCTTTCATGGGATCATGTTGAACAGTTTCCCAATCATCCCAAACGATAATCATTTGTTATTCGTCCAGCAGATTAGTCTGCCAAAAGCTAATCATAGGGGATAAGCATTAAATAGAAATACATAGAATCCCTACAGTGCTGTAACAGGTCATTCAGCCCATTGAGTCCACACAACCCCTCCAAATAGCATCCCACCCAGACCCACCCCATTCCTGGAACCCTGAATTTCCCATGGCTAATCCCTGGACACTATGGGCAATTTAGCATGGCCAGTTCACCTAATCTGCACATCTTTAGACTAGGGGTAGAAACCAGAGCACCCAGAAGGAAATGCATGCAGGCACGGGAATAATGTGCAAACTTCATCACAGTCGCCTGAGAGTGGGATTGAACCCGGGTCACTGGTGCTATGAGGCAGCAGTGATAACCACTGAGCCACCATAAATCCAGATCAAACCTAGTGCTGTTAACCATTGGCACAATTTAATAATTTAACAATTTCACATAATTTAACATAAAGTTCACAATCTGGTGTTTAATAGTATTTACTTGTGTAAATATACCATAATAATGACATTATTCAAAAATACAGCATTTCAGTATCAATATACAATCTTATGCAAGATAAATGATAAGATTAGGGCAAAGAAATCAAGCTGTATGAGGCGCAGGTGAGAAACTGGAATGAGGATGCAACCAGATAAGCAGTGATCTCAGAGAATAGCGGAGCAGGCCCGAGGGGCTGAATGGCCGACTCCTCCAGTTCCTTATGTTTAAAGGGACGGAGAAGAGGCTTTCACACTGATGTTTATCTGTGAATTCAAAAGTGCAAGCCTATCATTTTAACAATGTCAGAATGTTCCGGTTAGATCTTAATTAGATATTTCCCTTCTCAAATAAAGATAACATACAGCAGATGCTGAAAATATGAATCAAATATGGAGAATGCTGGAGAAACACAGTAGGTGTGGCAGCATCTGTGGATAGAGAAGAAGAGAAGTCATAACAGTCTTGAAACATTAACTCGGTTTCTCTCTCTATCTCTCTCTCTCCACAGACACTGTTGGACCTGCTGAGTTTCTTCAGCATTCTCTGTGTTTGATTCAGATTTCCTTTCTTAACATTGGTAAATTTACAGAAAAATAAACTTCAGCAACTTTGCTCACTATGTTACTTATTCATGGTGACCTGTTACTTTAGTCAATCTGATTTCTTTTGAAACAATTATGTGGGAATATAATTCACATTGGATAGTGTCATTGGTGCAATGGACATTATTTTGATGTTGTGACGATAAATTGTCCTGTGCAACTTTCAGAATGCTGTAACAGTTCTAACGAATCAGTAACATTTGTCCCAATGATGATTTGGTATACTGTGCTCAAATATGTCAATTAGATACCAGTTTTCCAGAGATAATTTTTACAGGCCCTGCACAAGCAGTTAAGAAATAAGTTAAGGCAAATTAAAAGTGTCAGTCAGCAGTGCAAGCTGTGGTAGCGTTCCTGCCTCTAAGCTGTAACGTCTAGGGTTTGCGTCCACTCGAGGGATTGAGTGGACAAATTGAGGTTAATCCTCCAGTGCAGTGTTGAGGGAATGCAGCAGTGTTGGAGATGCCATCTTTCAGATGAGATATTAAGTTACTGAGATGTTATACATGCGGTGAATTTAAAAGACCCATTGTCTCAATTTTGAAGGAGACCAAATGAGTTATCCCCACTATTCTGGTCAATAATTATCCATCAATCAATATCACAAAAAGAAAACAGATTTTCTGGTCATTATCACTTTGCTGTTTGTGGGAATTTGGTATGCGTCCTAAATCGTAACAGTAACTTAACTTTAAAAAAAAACTTAAACAGAGATTGCTGGAAAAGCTCAGCAGGTCTGGCAGCATCTATGAAGGAAAATCAGAGTTAACGTTTCGGGTCCAGTGACCCTTCCTCTGAGTTTATCAGATGCTGCCAGACATGCTGAGCTTTTCCAGCAATTTCTGTTTTTGTTTCTGATTTACAGCATCCACAGTTCTTTCGGTCCTTATTTAAAAAAAACTTAATTGGCTACAAGGTGCTTAGTGATGACCTTCGTCACGAAAGACACTATATGGGTTGCTTTTGACCAGCACAGACTCAACGGGCCAAAGGGTCTTTTTCTGTACTATGGACCTCCATGACTCTAAGCAGTCTGTTTCTTTTTATGGTGCCCTCCAAAATGCTTCGAATGTTCACTGATATAAGTGGGAAACCAGACTGTTTAATGTAAGGTCTTTTGCACGATTATAAAGTGTTTATAATCAGTCCAGCTTGTTTTAATGCTTAAATCCTTTTCCCTCCTAGAGTGAAATTGAAAAGCTGAAGGCAGAGAATGATCGGTTGAAGTCTGAAACCCAAGGCAGCTGTAGTCGCACCCAGTCGCAGCTTTCCATCTCTTCATCCCCTCGTCAGTCACTTGGCCTTTCCCAACACAGCCTCAACCTGACCGAGTCCACCAGTCTTGGTATGCAACTCAAAAGTAGCCAGAAGGAACACAAAGTGTCGTAATGTGTTAACTCTGTTTCTGCCTCTCAGATGCTGCCAGTTCTGCTGAGTTTCTCCAGCACTTTGTTTTTAATTCAGATTGTCAACTTCCTCAGTACTTTCTTTTGATCTCCTTCGGAAATAACCAATCCTTGTTCCAGCTGCTGTATAGATTACTAGAGCACCCATTGTGTACTCAACGACGGACACTTAGTAGACTTCAGATTAAACATTCTGGCTAAAACCAGAAGTTTTGGTTTTCAACCTTCCATTGTTTAAAACACATTGTCGTGGGCTGGACAGCTAATCTGAGGCCAGTAACATGAGTTCAATTCCCGCACAGATTACCTCAACCTCTCCCTTCACCTGAAGTGGGGTGACCCTCAGCTTAAACCACCTCCAGCCATCTTTCTCTAATAAGAAAGCAGCCCTGTGGTCTGGTAGGACTATGGTGTCTTTACTTTGTGGGGGATTGTTGCTTGCATGTCAATGTGTGTTCACTGTTTACATATATCACAAGTTAGTCGTCTATCACACATTAACATTGCCGAGCAGTGGAACAATGCAGTTCCATTTGTATGAATTTTGGGTCGCAATCAATATCTGTCTCATTGTCTGAGCCTGTCAGAGTGTACATGCCTCCTCTTGTCATTTCATGTTTCTAACTGATGTCATTGTTGAGCAGATATGCTACTCGATGACAATGCAGATGGCTCGGCCCGCAAAGAAGGCAGGCACGTGAAGATAATAGTCCGCTTGCAAGAAGAGATGAGATGGAAAGAGGTACGCTAGACCATATGGCATAGGAGCAGGCAGGTCATTCAGCCCATCCAGTCCACTCTGCCATTCATTGAGATCATGGCTGATCTGACAATTCTCACCTTCACTTTCCTGCCTTTTCCCCATAACCCTGATTCCCTAACTGATTAAAACTCAAACTCAGTTTTGAATATATTTAATGATCCAACATCTACGCCTCTCTTAGTTAGCTCAGTTAGCTGAATGGCTGATTTGTGATGTAGAAGAGTAAGGCCAACAATGTGGATTTAATTGCCACACTGGCTGAAATGACTCTCCTTCTCAACCGCTCCCCTAGTCTGAGGCCTTATGGGTCCAGCAGTACTATGGTGACTTTACTGTTACAGTACTCAGCGGTAAAGGATTCCACAGATTCACTATCCTCTGAGAGAAGGAAGTTCCTCCTCATCTCTGACTTTAAATGAACAACCTCTTATTCTGAGATTAGATTCAAGATGGACGATTCCATTGCTGAAAATGCCCCTGGTAATATGTGACACTGCTATCTTGGTGTTATTTGAGAGAATTCGGCTTCCAAAAGAATTAGGAGCTGGCCTCAGGCCACGTTGGAGTTTATCATCGTGTTTAATGAGAATTCTTTCTAATGATCAAGTTACTTGTTTGACTACTTCAGAAGGAATTAGAATCATTCAATGCATGAGCAAGCAAGATAGAGATGGAGACTTCCCTTTGCTGAAGGACATTGCTGAGTAGGCTGGGTTTTTAGAACAGTTGACTGCTTCGAAGGTCATTTATCTTCCTGATGCTTGCTCATACATTACCATACTATTTAAATTCAAACTCAAAACATGGTATAATGGCATTTGGACCAGTGATCGTTAGATTAGTCTAGGATCATAACCATCATAATGCCACGCTCAAACTCTGAGCACTAAACGCATGTAATTCTTTGGAGATCCTCTGTATATTTTCCTCTGTATTTTCACATGCAGATCCTCAAGTGTTACTTCAAGCATGTGCACTTGTCATTTTCTGCTTTCCTGCCTACACAATCTTAGTCTCCTAATGCAATACCAATTGAGCTCTGCCCCATCAGTCTACTCTCAATCATTATTAAAACAATAGAAATGGTCATCATTAGTCCCCTGAAGTAGCACTTACTGACAAATAACCTGCTCATTGATGTTTGATTTGCTTGTCCTCGGACCATTTGGCTCAAATTGTATTGTAACCTAGGTCCAAACCTGGTCTAAACAGCTACTTTCCGGAGGTGAGGTGCGATTGACATTAACACAGCATTTAACTGAGTGTGGCAGCAAGGAGCCCTAGCAAAACTGAAAGCCAGTGGGAATTAATAGAAAATTTCTGCACAGGTTGGAATCATACCCAACATAGAGGACAATGATAGTGGTTGTTGGAGATCAGACATCTCAATTCAGGATGTAGTTGCAGGAGTTCCTCAGGATCTGGGACCAACCCTCCACAGCTGCTTCATCAATGACCTTCCCTCCATCATTAGGTCAGAAGGGAGGGAGTTCACTGATAACTACACAGTGTTCAACACCATTCCTCACTTGACAAAGTGTGGAACAACCCATGAACTGTTGCAGGCTGACCTGGACAACATTCACAGAATCATAGAAAGTAGGAGTAGGTCATTTCGTCATTCGAGCCTACTCCACTATTCAACATGCTCAAGGCAGATCATGCAACTCAGTCTCCTGTTCCTGTTTTCACCCTATACCCTTTGTTCCTTTTAGCCCACAGAACTATATCTATCTCTCTTTCTTGAAAATATTCGTTTTTTTTGGCCTCAACTACTTTCTGCGACAAAGAATTCCAATGGCTCACCACTCCCTGTGTGGAGAAATTTCTCAAGGACTCAGTCCTAAATGGTCCATCCTATATCTTTAGACTGTGATACCCTGTTCTGTGCTGCCTGGTCATTGGAAACATCCTTCCTGCGCAAACCCTGTCTAGTCCTGTTAGAGTTCAGTTTTAATCTAACATTCATGTCAAATATCAGGCAATGATCATCTCCAGCAAGACAATCGAACCATCTTCCCTTTGACATTCAATGGCATTACCATTACTGAATCCCTCACTTTCAAACACGTTGTTGGGGGTTGGTATCGTTGACCAGAAACTGAACCGGACGAACTATATAAGTACTCTGGCTACTAGAGCAGGTCAGAGGCTAGGAATCATGCAGCAAGTAACTCACCTCCTGACTCTATAATGCGTGTCAAGAGTGTGATGGAATACTGTCCACTTGCCTGAATGGGTGTAGCTCCAAAAACATTCAGAAAGCTCTGCACCAAACAAAACAAAGCTCATGATAAAGACTCCCCAGCATCACCCCCTCAGTCCCCCCACCGGCAGCAGATAAAGGCAGCAATATGTATCGATTGCAAAATACATTGCAGTGACTTGCCAAGCTTCCTTTGATAGCACCTTTCAAATGAGCGACATGTATCCATGAGGAGAACAAGACAAGGGAACACAGCATCACAAATTGTTACAGCACAGAAGGAGGCCATTCAGCCTGCTGTTCTATCCCCTAGTGCTAATCTCCTGTCTTTTTCCCAGTGCCCAGTGCACTATTTCCACCCAAGTAATCATTCAATGCCCTCTGTCCTGAATGCCTCAAGAGCATCAACTGCAAGTTCCTCTTTAAATCCCACAGCCTCTTGATGTGCAACTATATCGCTGCACCTTTACTGTCACTAGGCCAAAGCTCCAGACCTCCAGGTTAACACAGCATCACAGATGTATATGCACCACATGAACTGCTGCAATTCAAGAAAGTGGTCCCTGATCATGTTCCTTGAGGGGGCCATCTAGGGATGGGCAACAAATGCTGGCTTTGCCAATAGTACTCACATTCTATGAACAAGATCTTTAAAATTCGGCCACAGCGTGGAGTCGCCTACATGTTCAGCACAATGTTTCTAGATGAAGGCAGAGGTTAGTGGGCGCGAGAAATGGAAATGTTGATCTGATTCTGCCATGAGTGTTGTGAAAGAGATTGGGATTTCAGCGCATGATTGGACAATATTTACTTGTCTCACATTCTTACAATCTCTAACTGAGAGAAATGCATTTGATAAAGAGACCGAATTGCATGATTTTATACTTAGCTTTCTTTATGAGCGGAAAAATAATTGACGAGCAAAAAGACACTGCTAATGAGATCATCTTCTATGAAGCTGAAGTCTCTTGCTTTTGGCTTGTCAGCTCAATGACCATGGCAATTGCATTAATTGTACATCATGCCATTGAATACAGATCAATTTTTCTCTTGTTTCCTTCATCTCAGGAGTCTCGGATTCGTCAATATATAGTTGGTTGCATTGGAGTCAGTGGTAAGACAAAGTGGGATGTCTTGGATGGTGTTGTGCGACGTCTGTTCAAGGTAAAAGAATTCAAACATTCTGCTGCTAGTTTGATGGTTGAAGAGTGGGACGTTCAAATGTTTCTGTTATTTTGAGTTAGCTGTCATTATGTTTAGATACCACGGGCAGCTTCTGAAGGCCAGTAAATGGCTCCTTTGTTACAGATGGCACCAGACATTTATTATTCAGTTTAAGCCAGAACACTGCTTTGAAATGTCTGTTCATTTCATGCTTTTCCCTTTCCTCTTTTGTTCTAATACTCTTCCTTCCTATCCTCAATGTACTGATTCCTTGCTGACCGCTCCCTTGCACTCTTCAGAAAACGTCAGCAGGCTATTTAGCCTTGAGGGCTATCACAGCAATGGTTGCTTTTGTCCTCTTTGGTGCCCAAACTTGCAAATTATTTTTTGGACAGCCTGGGCAGTTGCTGACCTGGAAAAGAACCACAAAATAAAATTACATGGTTCACTGACTTTATTATTACTAATAATACAGATAAATTAATGTTGATAATGTGGGAGGAGAGTAGCACAGGAAATCACTGGAGTTAATCCTTAAAATCTTTTGTACAGTCGATAACATGAGGAAAAATATTGCCATGCTTTAAAATGAAACAATTGGACAATGCTATTTGTTACATTTACCTAAATACGATCAGTCAGTTTCACTGATTTAACATAGACAATAGGGGCCATTCAGCCCTTTGGGGGTCTGCTCCACCATTCAATATGATTACGGCTGATCATTCAACTCAGTCCCTTGTTCCCACTTTCTCACAATTCTTGCCTTGTATCAGTTCAAATATAGTAATCAATTCTAGTTATTGTTTTCCCGGTCTAGTTCAGAATGCACACAATGTTACGGTTTCTGATGATGCTATCTTTTTGCAGGAATACATTATCCATGTGGATCCAGTCAGCCAGTTAGGCCTCAACTCAGATAGTGTGCTGGGCTACAGCATAGGAGACATCCAACGCACTAATAACGTAGACACACCGGAACTGTTACCCTGCGGCTATTTAGTCGGAGAGAGCAACACAGTCACAATGTCATTGAAAGGTACGAACTTATTCATTGTGTAGCCTTCAGTTGACTTTTAAAAGAGAAATTTTGAGAATCAGAGGTGGGGAAAGAATGCAACTCACAGAAACTTTGTTCCAAATGATAGATTCTGTCCTCAGTCTTACTTGATGAAGGATGTTGAATAACTTCGTAATTTCATTGACAATTAGAAGAGCAGAGGTCAGTTGTCCGAGAATCGTGGATTCCTGATGCCCCCTGCTGATGATATTCAGTATTGCTTGTTTATTCTGGTCACAATTGCAGTAAGAATTTTCCACAACTGCAATCCATGTCTTTCAGTTCGATACACCTGAATGTGTAGGCTCAGAATGTTTTGAAAGTCTGCACTGAAACAATGATAAAGCATTACAGTGTACAGTGCAGCATGAAGGTTGGCTAACTCAGGCTGAATGGCTGCTTTGTGATGCAGCATGAAGTTAATGCCATGGGTTCAATTCCTGCACCAGCTGAGGCTATATGAAGGATTCTCCTTCACAACCTTTTCACTCACCTGAGGCATGATGACCCTCAGGTTAAACCTGGTAGGTTTAATATATACTTAAATGGCTACTCCCAAGTCTCCCCAACTGAAATGCTCATGTAGTTGAAAGAATTAATAAGTTATAAATTTGGTCTTTTCGCTGATTTCTATCCCGTTGTATCCTTCGATAACCTGCTACACTATCTACAACTCCACCATTCTTTGCATCATCTGTTTATCCATACTTGAGGTCAGCTTTTCCAATGTATTGAATCCAATATCCAATGGAAATTTTCAGAAAATTTTATTCACCAATGAGAAATGAGAAATTTTATTCACAATGAGAAAATTGAAGCAAAATTTGAGGAATGCTTTGGCGTTATTTGCAATTAATACCATCTCAGAAATTTTGGGCAGTTTGCAACAACTTAGAATATAGAACAGTACATCACAGGAATGGGCCCTTCGGCTCGTGGTGTTGTGCCGAACATGACACCAAATTAACTTAATCCCTTCTCCCTGCCCTTGGTCCATATCCCTCCATTCCTTGCATATTCATGTGTTTTTCTAAAAGTCTCTTAAACACCCCTATCGTATCTGCCTCCACCACCACCCCTGGCAGCACGTTCCAGGCTCCTACCACTCTCTGTGTAAAAAGCTTGCCCCTCACATCTCCTTTGAACATTTCCCCTCTAACCTTAAATGCATGACCCCTAGTTTTAGACATTTCAACTCTGGGGCAAAAGATTCTGACCGTAACCTTATCTATGAACCTCAAATTTTATAGACTTCTATCAAGTCTCCCCTCAGGCTCCGCCGCTCCAGAGAAAACAATCCAAGTTTTTCTAGCCTCTCCGTAAAGCTCATACCCTCTAATCCAGACAGCATCCTGGTAAACTTCTTCTGCACCTTCTCCAAAGCCTCCACATCCTTCCTGTAATGTGGCAACCAGAATCGAACGTAGTAGTCTAAGTATGGCCGAACCAAAGTCTTATAAAGCTGCAACATGACATCCTAATTCTTGTACTCAATGCCCTGACCAATAAAGGCAAGGATGCCGTACACCTTTTTTACCACCCTATCTACTTGCTTGACCACTTTCAGGGAGCTATGGACCCCATGATCTCTCTGTACATCAATGCTGTCCAGGATCCTGCCACTAACTGTATACTTTTCCTTAACATTTGATCTCCCAAAGCGCAGCACCTCAACTTTACATGGATTAAACTCCATCTGCCATTTCTCCGCCCATATCTGCAACTGATCTATATCCCAGTGTATCCTTTGACAACCTTCTACACTATCCACAACTCCACCAATCTTTGTATCATCTGTAAAATTACTAACCCACCCATCTACATTTTCATCCAAACCATTTATATATTATCACAAACAGCAGAGCTCCCAATACAGAGCCCTGCAGAACACTACTACTCACGGACCTCCAGCCTGAAAAACACCCTTCCACCACTGCCCTCCATCTTCTACGAGCTAGCCAATTCTGAATCCATGCGGCCAAGTCACCATGGATCCCATGCATCTTAATCTTCTGGCTGAGCCTACCATGAGGGACAACATCCACTGCACTACCCCAAGCGAACACCTTCGTCATCTCCTTGAAAAAATCAATCAAGTTAGTAAGACATGACCTGCCCATGCTCATTGTCCCTGATTAGGCCATGCTTTTCCAAATGCACATAAATCCTATCTGTAAGAATTCTCTCCAATAGCTTTCCAACCACTGTTGTGAGACTTATCAGTCTAAAGTTGCTTGGGTTATCCCTACTTCCCTTCTTGAACAGAGGAACAAGTTGTTAACATACTGTAGTCATTATAAACCAGCTACAGCCTCCATTTGACAGGGCATTGGTAAGATCACATCTCAAATTCATCTTGTAGTTTTGGACTCCTTATTTAGTGAAGTATGCAAACACGTTGGAGGTGGTTCACAAGATTGATACCTAACTTTTTTTAAGTCATTAATGGGATGAGGGCATTGCTGGCTAGGCAGCATTTATTGCCCATCCCTGATTGCCCAGATGGCAGTTCAGAGTCAACCACATTGCTGTGGGTCTGGAGTCACATGTAGGCCAGACTAGGTAAGGATGCAATTTCCTTCCCTATAGGACATTCGTGAACCAGATGGGTTTTTCCCCCCAACACTTGGCAATGGACTCACAGTCATCATTAGATTCTTAATTTCAGATATTTTATTGAAGGCAAATTCCACTATCTGCTGCGGCAGGATTTGAACCTGGGTCCCCAGAATCTGTGTTTCTGGATTAACAGTCCAGCGATAATACCGTTAGGCCTTTGCCTCCCCACCTCCTTACCTAAAGTGAATGGGTTGTCTTATGAGGAAAGTTTTGATAGAATGGGCTTGTTTCCATTGAAGTTCAGAAGAATGAGGGGTGATTTGATTGCTGTGTTTAAGATCAGGAATGGCCTTGACAAGGTGGATGTGGAAAGACTGTTTCATCTTGTGTGCCCAGAACTAAAATTAAGGAACATCCTTTCACAACAGAAGTGCTTGGATTTCTTTTCCCTGAGGGTTATGCAACTTTGGAACTTCCTGCCTCTGAAAGTGATGAAGGTGGGAGTCAAAGGTCATTGAATATTTTTAAGACGGAGGAGTCAAATGTTATTGGAGTTGGGTGGGAATGTGGATTTTGAAATGCAACAGGTTACCCATGATCTTGTACAATGGAGCAGCAAGCTCAAGCTGCTTAATGGCCTACTTCTGTCCATATTTCAGATGTTTTTACAGCATTACAAGTGTTGTGAGAGAGTTGATGGAGTTGCTGCAAGCTGGAAGCATAGGTGTAACAACCAAACATAGTTCAAGCTGTGGAATTTGTGTTAAGACTGGGCATAAACTGAATTTGTGAATGTTTAGTATGAGCTACCATGCTGGTCACATTGATCAAACATTTGACTTTTTACTGTATGAGAATAAAACTCAGCTGTACAATAGCCCCCAAAATAACCAGCCAATAGAGTCCTTTATCAACTACTGGTTGAGAAGAATCAGAGTCCAGCTTAATCCCCCTTGACTTTATCTGAAGATTTTTATCCTGTTGATCATTTGCAAGCTATAGTGGTTAGCGCTGCTGCCTCACAGCGCCAGGGTCCCAGGTTCAATTCCATCCTCAAGTGACTGTGTAGAGTTTGCACATTCTCCCTGTGTCTGCGTGGGTTTCCTCCAGGTGCTTCGGTTTCCTCCCACAGTCCAAAGATGTGCAGATTAGGTGCTAAATTGTCAGTAGTGACCAGGGAAGTGTAGGCTAGGTAGATTAGCCTTGGAAAATGCAGGGTTACAGGGTTAGGGTAGGGGGATGTGTCTGGGTGGAATGCTGTTCAGAGCATTGGTGTGGACTTGTTGGACTGAATGGCCTGTTTCCACACTGTAGGGATTCTATGATGATTCTGTGGATTTTACATTATGCTCTGCCAAGCAATCCTTCAATTCTACACTCGGTAAATGCATTCAATAACATGCTGCCCAAGCCCAAACATCAGAAATGATTTGTTCAACTCAAGCAGAAACAAAATAGTGGTGGGTCTCAGTGTACCCTAATCTAGAAGGGTGATGACGAGAACCGTCAGAACATCGGCTGGAACTTTCCTGAAGTGGCAGAAGCCCTGGTGCCAAGGCGGAAAGCAGGAATCGGCTCTACTTGAGGCAGACGAGGAACACATTTTGCCCACAGCGCCAGTCGGGTGGCAGTTGCCAGTGCTCCCATGGCTGTCTGTGTTGTTGACAATCCCATTCATCTCGTCCACTAATCCTACACCTTAACCTGCCAACAGCTACTAACTAGTGAGAGGGAATCTGCAGTTCCTCAGTGCTCTTGATGGTCTTTGATGCACCGCAGGCTGAAGGCACTGATGACAGGCAGCTTGGTCATTGGGAGGGTGGCTTTGCCAGAGGGTATCACCCCGAGACCAAAGAATGGCCAGAAAGTAGGGAGCCTCTGCTCTGCTCTCAACCAGCACCCTGCGACCTCCTGGTGGCTGCGATGTTTCCTCTAAGGAAAGACAGACTGGCGTTGGGGAGGCAGCCTAGAGAAGGTTCACCAGGCTGATCCTGGGTATGGAAGGACTGTAATGAGGAGAGGTTGAGCAGATTGGGCCTATACTCACTGAAATATAAAAGAATGTGAGATGACCTTATTGAAACATACAAGGTCCACAGGGACTGGACGAGGGATATATGGAAAAGTTGTTTCCCCTTGCGAGAGAGTCTAGGACTCAAGGGCATAATCTCAGAGTTAAGGGTCACCCATTTAAGGCTAAGCTGTGAAGGAATTTCCTCTCTCAGAGGATAGTGAATCTGTGGAATTCTTTACTGCAAAGGCACAATGAGGCTGAGTCATTATGAATGTTCGAGGCTGAAAGAGACTTTTAATCAGTAGGGGAATCCGATACAAAATTGTACATGGTTCCCTGTATAAAATCATGGCTGATCTGTTTGCATTTAAAAATCTACATTCTTACCTACCTCCAATAACCTTTGACTCCTCTGTCTTAAAAAGACAGGAAATGGATTTGAGGATTATCACATCGGCCATGATCTCACCGAACGGTGGAGCTGATTCAATGGGCTGAATGGCCTATTTCTGCTCTTACATCTTATGGTCTTACATTTCATTGGATGGCCACCTGCACAAGGAACCAGCTGGATTGGTCTCTCATCCCACAGTTTGCCAGCTTTCATTCCCACTGCTGGCAAAATGGCATGGTGGCAGGAATATTTTGGATCCATGACCCAATGTCTTCTTATACCAGTTTGTTGGTGTTCCCATCTCCCTTCCCTTTGCTGAAGGGCTGGTAAAATTCAGTCCGTTAACTGACCTGAAGGATTGCAATGAGTTAGGAAGGCAGCTCATCACCACTTTCTCCAGGGCAATTAAGGATGGGCATTAATTACTGACTTTCACTTGTGATACCCACATCCCATGTATAAATAGAAAAAAAAAACCTACCCACAGCAGCTTTGACTTAGTTTAACTGCTGTTTCCTATTTTAAAATCATAACTTGACAAGTTTCCGAAATTAAAGCTGAGAAAATATAAAATGTGGCTGTCATCAAACCAATATTTAACAGACTAACAGAAACAAAATACAGCAGATGCTAGAAATCTGAAGCAAACAGAGAGAATTCTGGAGAAGCTCAGCAGGTCTGGCAACATCTGGGGAAAGAGAAAGAGAGTTAATGTCTTGACTCCAAAATGACTGTTCTTTGGAACCGAAAAGGAAAAGAAGAGTCATATTGGACACAAAATGTTAATTCAGTTTCTCTCTCTGCAGAGACTGCCAGACCTGCTGATTTTCTCCAGCGCTTGGTGTATTTATTTAACCAGGTAAATCTCCCTCAGTCCCAATACATGACCAGGTGGCGAATGGAAGGGTAATGGCTGAGATATTTTTGGATTGTCCTTTGGACGTTTAGTGAAACGGAGAACAGTGTGTCAATGAAATATTACTTTTAATATTATTTTTAGAAAAAGAAAGCAGACCTTGGTTCCACCCTATCCTTACCACTTGTCAATTCTGCTCTGTCCCTCAGGCTTGTCAGAACATAGTTTAGATTCCCTTGTGTTTGAGACACTGATCCCAAAGCCGATGCTGCAACGGTATGTCTCACTGCTGAATGATCACCGCCGGATCATTCTGTCAGGACCAAGTGGCACTGGGAAAACCTATCTGGCCAATCGGCTTGCTGAGCACATGGTGCTCAGGGAAGGGAGAGAACTGACAGATGGGGTCATCGCTACCTTTAATGTGGACCACAAATCAAGCAAGGTAAGAAATCGCGTGCGGTCTAATATTTCAACAGAATTAAAATTCTGTGGAAATAAACGCAGGAAGTAAGAGAGAAGCTGAGCAGGTTTGGCAGCATTCATGGAGAGAGAAAAACAGAAGTAACCTTTCCAGTCTGATATGACTTCTCCAGACACCATTGTTTCTATCTCTATAATGTACTGACTTTGTGCTGGAGTCAAGATACATAGTTCTTCATACTGGATACAAAATGTTAATTCTGTTTCTTCAGCGTTCTCTATCTTTGTTAACTAATCTAACTGATTGGTTGCTTGATTATTGTCTGATTGGTATGGAAAATGGATGAGTTCTACAGGAATCGAGTGATCCATCCTGCCAGGCTACTGCTTGGTTGGCAAGGAGAACGCTTCCAAAGTTCTGACAAAGAGATATACTGGACTTGAACGTTAACGATGTTTCCCTCTGCACAAATGCTGCCAGACCTGCTGAGTTTCTGCTGCACTTCCTGTTTGTATTTCATCCAAAACATGTATGTTGTTTCATGTAATGACAATGTAATAGATGTTGTTGATACGATAGAGTTTACAGCCTTATCAACCAAACAGATCAAGACTAATGTTTGTGTTCCACTCCAGCCTTCTGCCACCACTTAATTCTGTTCATATATCTTTCTATTCCTTTCTCCCTCATTTGCTAACCATGCAAACCTTTAAAGGGACCTGTGTAATTGGCTTCAATGCCTCCCTATGGTAGTGAGCTCCACATCCTAACCTCTGTCTAGATAATGGCTCTTCTTTTGAATTTTTCATTGGATTGCTTAGTGATTTTAACTCTTCCAAAGTATAAACATCTTGTGTAAAACTATCTTATCCAACCATTTAATAATTTTACAGAACTCTATCAAGCCACCCTGCAGGCTTTATGCATGACCAAGAAGAAAACTCCAGCTTGCTCAATCGTTCCTGATAGATCTGATCCCCTCAGCTCTCCCACCCTTCCTTCAATGTCCTTACACTAATGCCACTATCCTTTTGAGTACCAGGAAGGCATACAATTCAAAGGCATCCTGTGTATTGGGCAGTTTCTCTAGCCACAAAGTACCATACCGTTCATGAGATCTTATGATTTCCAATCATCCGTCAATGTGTTCATCATAAATTGTGGATTTCTTAGTTCACTTTGAAGAAAGTAATACATTTTCCAATTGACATAACCTGTTAAAAAGACAAAGAGAATCAAGTTCTGTTCTTGTCTTGCAATGATCAGTCATGCCGTATGAGAATGTTTGAGTTTGCAGACTAACACAAGCCATTCTTTTTTCTCAGGAGTTGCGGCAGTATCTTTCAAACCTTGCAGATCAGTGCAACAGCGAGACCAATGCAGTGGACATGCCAAGTGTGATCATCCTGGACAATTTGCATCATGTTAGCTCCCTGGGAGAGATCTTCAATGGCCTTTTGAACTGCAAGTACCATAAATGGTAATAGTCTTTTGTTTTTAACCTTGGGTCTGGGTAGTTTGAAAGTCTGTGGTATGCCCCTGTTTTCTCCTATAGAGCTGCATGCAATGATGCTTACAGCAGTACGATATCACTGGCTGTGGCAGCATCCTAGTACTTTTCTTACATGTTCATGGCCAGCCACTGAATGTCAGCAATGTATCACATGTAATCCTGATCTTGCTTGCACAGATTTCAGTGAGATGTGTTTCCGTCTCACCACCAAAATGTGTAGCAAATGCCAGACAGTCTTCAGCCTCTTGATGAATGGTTTCCTCATGTTCCCTTTAATCTTCCCATCTTAAATCTCATCTCCCTGATGATTGAACTCTCAAATGGGAGGAGACAGGATTTCATTGCCCACTCTGGTCAAGGCCCTCTTAATTGTATGAAACTGCAGCCCTCAGCCTTCTCTGGTCCGACAGAACAACTGTAACCTATCCAGTCTTACCTCTTAGCTACAAATTTCAAGCCCTGGTAACATGCGTGTAAATCTGTTTGTAATTCCTCTCGAGCAGTTACGTGCTGCCTGTAATGTGGTGACTAGAACTGTTCATGAAACTCCAGCTGTGCCTATATATTGTATATTATATGCCCACTTTTGTATTCAATACCTCACTCAACGAAGGAAAGCATCCCACATGCCTTCCTTACCATCGTCCCTATAGAGCCTGCCATCTCAAGGACCTGTGGATGTGCACTGCAAGCTCTCTCACTTCCTCTGCCCCTCTCAATACCCTCCTGTTTATTATGTATTTCTTTGCTTTGTTTGCCCTCATCAAATGCAAAACCGTACCTTTCCTTGCATTGAATCCCATTTGCCACTTTTCTGCCCACTTAACCAAATAACTGATGCCATTCTGCAGTTGACTGCCATCCACTTCACTGTCAACTGCTCAGTCAATCTCTGTATCGTCTGCAAATGTCCGATTCATGCCTCCCACTTTTACATCAAAGTCATTAATGTACCATTATGATAGCAAGACATAAGAGGCATTTAGACACACACAGAACAGACTGGAAAGAGAGGGATATTGATCATGTGCAGGCAGATGGGATTAGTTTAGAACAGCATCATGGTTGGCCAGACATGTCCTGTATGTCCTGTTTTATGTTCTTTAGCACAAACAGCAAGGGATCCAACACTGAGTTCCACTGGAAAACAATTTCCAGTCACAAAAATATCCATTGATCATTACCCTTTTCTGTCACTGAAACCCATGTCAACAACATCCATTGCACCACCGTCATCGGTCTTCCTTGATACTTCTTCAAAGATGGTAAAACTTCACGAAACATTCTGGAGCTCTTGAACACTTCAGAAATTGTTATATAACAACAGAAAGAAATTTAAATAGTGCCTTTCGGTGATGTCCTAATGCCTTAAAGTGGTTTACACACAAAAAAGTATTTTTGCCCAGAAACACAACAGGAAATCAACACATAAGAAGGAGCCCACAAGCATTTGGATACCAGAGAAAATCACTGCTTAGTTTTCAGGTAGTGCTGTGGGAAATTTTATGCCCAGCTGAGGGACCTCGTTTGTCTGGAACTCACTCTTGCCCTGATGGTGAAAGTTTCAGCTGTTTGAAACAGGGCGATGAATTGCTTCCCCATTTCAGGGGACAGCTAAGAGACAACCCCTATTGTTGTGGGATGGGTCGCACTGACAGACCAGTCCTGGTGAGAACAGTAGGTTTCCTTCCCCAGAAAGCATTTAATCAATTGCGTTCTTTTACTGCAAAGTCAAGGTCACTTTAACTGATGTATGTTTTTTGTCTACACCAGAATTTTCTATTAAATGCAACTAATAATCAACTAAGGCAAACCAGGGCAGGTCTTATACAGTTATTGGTTGGGTCCTGGGAGCATTGCCAAACAAAGAGACCTTGGGGTGCAGGTTCATAGTTCCTTGAACTAGTTTGGCAAGGAACTAAGGTTCCTTCCTAGTTTGGCATGCTTGCCTTTATTGGCCAAAGCATTGAGTATAGGTGTCGGGATGTCATGTTGCCATTGTATAGGACGTTGGTTAGACCACTTGTGAAATACTGTACTCAGCTCTAGCCTTCCTACTATAAGAATGATGTAGTTAAACTTGAAAGGGTGCAAAAAAGATTTACAAAATGTTGCCGGAGTTGGAGGGTTTGAGCTACAGGGAGAGGGTGAATAGCCAAGGTCTTTTTCCCACGGTAGTGGGGGCATAGGTTTGAGGTGAGAGGGGAAAGATATAAAAAGAACATTAGGGGCAATTTTTTCACACAGAGGGTGATGCGTGGATTGAATAAGCTGACAAAGGAAGTAGTGGAGGCTGGTATGATTGCAACATTAAAAGGGCATCTGAATGGGTACATAAATAGGAAGGGTTTAGAGGGATATGGGCCAAATGCTGGCAAATGGGACTGGATTTATTTAGCATATCTGGTTTGCACGGATGAAGGGCCTGTTTCCATGCTATATAACTCTATGCCTGTATTTCTCTATATAATTTCTAATATTTGACAATTTATTTTCCAGCCCTTATATCATTGGCACAATGAACCAGGCTACATCTTCCACTCCTAACCTTCAACTTCATCATAACTTCAGGTACTGTTTGGACCTGCTACTTACTGGATTTAGTTTCATTTTTGTTAAGATTCCAAATTGTTTTCTTCCTTAAGAGTGCACCACCAGTACCAGGACACAGTGTTTTTCAATTAGGGCTCCTTTTGATTTTCAGGGTTTACATTTGGTTTCAAGGAGTGCCTTTTTTATTCTGATTAACTCCTTTATTAGTCAATGCAGTCACATAGGCACAGCACCTTCTTCATTTGTGTTGTCACAACTTATTTGGACTCACACAGAAGCGGAATTAGAAGAATTCATCAACATCCTCAAACAACTGTCCAAAATGTATAAGGAAAGCACGTGCGCCCTCATGTCCATAGAAATAATCTCACACACAAGATTTTCAATGAGATTGTTTAAAAGTTGAGCCTGAGCATCTGCAGCCAACATTCTGCACTTTCTGAGGAAGGGTCACTGGGACCTAAAACATTAACTCTGATTTCTCTTCATAGATGCTGCCAGACCTGCTGAGCCTTTCCAGCAATTTCTGTTTTTGTTTCTGCACTGGCACTGCTTTCTCTTCCATATGTGCAAAAAACATGTTTGTTTCCTTCATTGGAAAAGTTAAACTAACTACTTCAGGATGTGGGAGCACAAAACACATGATTCCTCTCCACTGCATTGACAAATCAGTTCGTTGTATTAACTGAGCAATTATGTGAGGAAATTAATTATGCTATTGATATAGAGATAGTCTGGCATTTTTCATGGAGAGTCTGTGACTCTTTATGTAGAGTTTCAGGAAACCATGGTGAAGTAGATGCAACAATAGGGCTGGTTGCACATGGTCCATCGAAAGAATTATCTTGACATCTCACCTCATGTGTTGTTTATGATATTTGAGAATCAGGGAAGGTTGTCATCAATGAAGTGCTGTTCCAAATCCTCACTAGAATCTGTTTCCAGGCAGAATACTGCCCCATGAAACAGATGCTCAGGGACTTGGAATTAACTAGTTAATCCCAACGTCTGCCATTGAAAACCCAGAGAGGTCTGTGAACCTTCTGAAGAAGTTCATCTTTTTCTCTTTTAAATTGCAGATGGGTTCTGTGTGCTAACCACACTGAACCAGTCAAAGGTTTTCTGGGTCGCTATCTTCGCCGGAGACTGATAGAAACTGAGATCAGCACCAGAACAAGAAACACAGAACTGGTCCGGATCATTGACTGGATCCCCAAGGTCTGGCACCACTTGAACAGATTCCTGGAAGCTCACAGCTCATCTGATGTCACCATTGGTAACTATCAGCATTACAGGAATTAGCAACGCAATATTGTTTATCAGTAATACGTGGGGTGGGGGGAAATCAGCATCATGTTGCACCATTGTGCATTTTCCAAAATAATAGCAGGTCTTAGGTAAAAGATTTCCAATGATTAAAGACAAGAAGATATCATTTGCCATATTATAAATCCCTCTATCTCAATAATTAATGGAATCCAGTAGGTGAATTTTGCATGATTATAGTTGAAGGGTCATTGGTCTTTGCATTTGTGTTATAGAGTAATAATTATGCACCCCATTTGGCCCATTGAGTCTATGCTGATCTATCTACACTAATATCACTTTCCAGGTCTTGAATGTTATGACATTTCCTGTGCTCATCCACATCCATTTTAAGGGCCATGAGGTTTCCCGCCTCAACTACCATTTCAGGTGGTGCATTTCAGGTCCCACCACCCTCTGGATAGAAACATTTTTCCTCAAATACTCATTAAACTTCCTGCCCTTCACCTTAAACTCATGATCCCTCATTAGTGACCCTTCAACTAAGGAGAAACGCTGCTTCCTATCCACCCTATCCGTGCCCCTCATTATCTCAGGCACCTTAATCGGGTCCCCCTTCAGCCCCCCCCCTCCCCCCCCCCCCCCCCCCCCACCACTTCAAAGAAAACAACACAAGCCTATTCAGCCTTATTATTGGAATATATACCATTATTTCAATAGCCCAACAAAATCAAGCCCATTGTATGTACTGCAGAACCACCCACCACTAGCTCGTGCTGGCTGTCGAAGGCTGTGGCCAACCTCCTTTTTGGATATTTTTGATCAAACTGTTCAAGTGGGCTACGGCTATCACTATGAAGCAGGCAGAACTCAAACACAGGCCTCCTGGGCCAGAACTAGGGACACCATCACTGCATCACACGGACCCAATGATCCGTTCTGTACTGGGCTGAAGGGGCCGATGGTGCTTTCAGATTGGAATGTAACTTAATAAAGCCTCCAACACTAACCCTTTCAAAACTATTGCCTTCAATAACAGTTTCTCCAAGTGCCACATTGCTACAAGTCTTGACAGTCATGTTCCGATTCTGTCAGTGTCATTTCTGCTCCACTTCGAAACCATCTTCAACATGCTGGAGGAATTAAGTAAAAGATTTCTAATGATTAAAAACAAGAATTTTAATTTTTATTTTGTAATTGTAATTACAAAATTTTGTAAAAATTACAATTTTGTAATTGTATGACAAAAATTGTAACATTTGCCGCAGTATAGATCCCTGTATCTCAATAACTAATGGAATCCAGTCGGTGAATTTTGCATGATTGTGGTTTGAGGGGCATTGGTCTTTGCATTTGGGTTATAGAGTAATAATTATATAAGAATGCTGTCAAAGAGTTGTGAATCTGTGTCGTTCCAGAATGTGATAGATGCTGGAGCATTGAGTATGCTTAAGGAGGGCATTGATATAGTATTAATTAGAATGTGTTTAAAGGCTTAAAGGGCAATGAGGAGTGCGTAAGAAAGTGAAGTTGAGGCCAAGCTGAGATCGGCCCTGTTTGTATTAAATGGAGGAGCAGGCTCGAGGGGCTGAGTGGCCTACTCCTGCTGCTAGTTTTCATGTTCCTGAGGCATCAGTACATGTTTTAAACTGATGAGTGGTGATGGGTAATGAAAGACTGCCTTTAAATTCGGGGCCCCATGATGTGCAGGAGGTATTTGACCTGTTTTGTTGATGTTTCAGCGCAGGACCGACTTCTCAGTCAAGTTATCCCAGTACTCCCCTTTAACCAGCTAGAATTTTAGACAGCATTGAGTGTGAATGATTGAAGAATGCCCATTGAGTCATCGTTTGCTCTCAAACAGGAGTTTGCAAAAGAGACAAAAATGCACACGACAAAAGTAGAAATTAAAAAGCTCAGCAGGTCTGGCAGCGTCAGTGGAGAGAAATCGGAATTAATGTTTCAGGTCTTGTGACCCTTCCTCAGAACTGAGGGGGAAACATTCAGAGGAAGGGTGATTCGACCTGAAACGTGAACTCTGATTCCTCTCCACAGATGCTGCCAGACCTACTGAGCTTCTCCAGCAATTTCTATGTTTGTTTCTAATTCACAGCATTTGCAGTTCTTCTGGTTCTTGAATATGTGCGAGATTTTTTTTAATCTGCTGGTTGGGGTCTTCAGCGCATTGTGGAGGCAGCTTCACTGAGACATTGAAGAGGGTATTGGAGCAATATTTAAATACAAACAAAGTATAAGTGTATGTGGAAAAGGCAGGAGAGCGGCACTAATGCTCAATTGAAGAGCTGGTGCATACATGATGGGCTGAATGGCCTCCTTTTACCTTGTTTCCAGCCTCGTTCTACCTCTGGAATGCAGTGGTAATTTCAGTGGAATAGCAATCCAGAACCCCAGCCAATCCTATGGTAACACGGGCTTGAGTCGACCCGTGGAAGATGACCAAATTTCAATTTAATTAGTAAAAAAAATCTGGAATGAAAAGCTGGCCTACTGATGATCGAGTGATGACTGTCATAGAAAGATATCTGGTTCACTCACCCTTTTCAGGGAAGGAAATCTGCCATTGGCCTACATGTGACTCCAGACCCAAAACATTAATACTCTTTCTCCCCACACAGGTGCTGCCAGATCTGCTCAGTTTCTCTGGCTGTTTCTGTTTCTGACTCCCTCAATGCTCCTCTTTTATTTGGCAATGTTACAACTTAGTTGCATGTTTTCATTGGAGTTTATGGAGTTCATTAAAGTCCTATTAAGCCATTGAATTTAATTTCTAATTATTAAGGCCCTCGACTATTCCTGTCCTGTCCAATGGATGTTGATGGTTCAAGAGTATGGTTTACAGACTTGTGGAATTATTCCATCATCCCTTATCTGCTGGAGGCAGTCAGGGAAGGGCTGCAGGTATGTAAAAGCCACGACTGAATTCTTGTCAATCAAAATCCTCAGTAGAACCTTGCATGAATCACTAAATACATCCCCTGTGGATGAAAAATAGCCTTTCATTAAAAGAATCAGTTAAAAAACAGGCAACTCACCCAGCAGGTTTTGAAGGGTAGTGGTTGAAAGAAAGGGGAAATCAGAGCAGGACCAGTAAATTGGATTGATTACGGCTCACGTGTAGGATACACACATCCAGCACGTTTATTAACCATTTCTCTGCTGTAAATCCTTTCGGATGTTAACTGTTTACAGGCTGGAGGTCAACTGACACCACCCCCTGGAAATCAGATCGTTTACAGCTGACCTTATCTGTCTGCTAATTTAGCTTTGTAACAATTTACTGTTCAGAGTGAATTAATCTTATGTAATGTCTTATTTAAGGAGCCATTTCATTTCTTTTGTTTTAGTTACATTTGTAATTTTGGTGTTGGCAATGTAGAATCAGTTGAACTGTGTTTAGAAGTATTTTTTTTCGTCTCTCCCTTCCCCTGATTTCCTTGCAATGTAATCGACCTGTCTTCTCCTGTAGCTGTATGGAAGAAGAGTTCCTTGGGAGGATCCAGCAAAGTGGGTGATGGATACGTATCCATGGGCTGCCACTCCCCAGCACCATGAGTGGCCCCCGCTCTTGCAGTTGAGGCCTGAAGATGTAGGCTTTGATGGATTTATCCTGACACGAGAAGGTGGTTCAAGTAAACAACCTCAACAGAGCGACGCTGAAGGAGACCCCCTTGTGAGTTGGCAAAGCTGCTTAAAGTTCAGTTGCCATAGCTCGGGCAACAAACGTCTTACCCTAAGATGCAGGAGCAGAAGTAGGCCATTCAGCCCAATGAAAGTGATCTGATCATCCCCAACTTTACGTTCCTGTCTTTTTCCTATTCCCAATTTTTTTAACTTCAGAGATCCTAAAGCTGGACGAATTTAAGATCGGGATGTTATAGCAATGAGGTGACTTTGTTTTCTCACCATTTTGTTGAGAAACAAGGCACAATGCTTCAAGGGGAGGAAAACATTAAGATACATTTGCATTCAGCAATGAATTGTCTTCCCTCTTTGATAAACAATTTTGAAGGAATCTTTGATTCCGTATGGAAATGATAAAATGCTTGTTTAATCCATCCATAAGCATATTTCTCCTCTACTGGCTCTGAGCTTTTCTCCATTGATTGATGTCTGTAAATGGGTCTTCAGAAGGGAGCATTGTATTGTCTTTGGTACTTCTACGATGTTACGTAGGAAAAGGAATAGGCCATTCAGCCCCTCAAGCCTGTTCCGCAATTCAATGAGATCATGGCTGATCTGTGGCCTAATTCTATAAATCTGCCTTCGGCACAAAATCCCTTAATAGCTTTGTCTCAGATTTAAAATTAGCAACCGATTGCACATTCACTGCCATTTTTGGAAGATATTTACAAACATCTACCACTCTTTCTGTGTAGAAGTGCTTCCTAACATCTTCCTGAACAGTCTCGCCCTAATTCTCAGACTGTGTCTCCTAGTTCCAGAATCGTCAAACAATGGAAATAGGTTATTTTTATCTACCCTGTCTTTTCTTGTTAATAACTTAAAGATGTCAATTAGGTCACCCCTTAACCTTCTAAATTCTCGAGAAAATAGGCCTAATTGATTTTATCTCTCCTTATAACTTAAACCCCTGAAGTCCAAGTATCGTTCTTGTAAACCTATGTGTACTCTCTCCAAAGCCAATATACTCTACCTAAGGTATGGTGCCCAGAACTGCTCACAGTATTCCAAGTGCGGTCTAACCAGGGTTTTGTATTATTGCTGCATAACGTCTGCATCATTGTACTCTAGTCCTCGCACTGTAAAGGCCAACATTCTTGTTCAGTTCTCCAATTTTAGCCTTTTTAGCCTCCCAATGTTTATCCTGTTGCTTTCCCGTACATGGCTCAAGCTTATTGTCTTTCATTAATTTCACAAGACTATCTTTACACTTCAGATTTCTGAAGAAGGGTCCCGACCCGAAACGTCAACTTTCCTGCTCCTCTGGTGCTGCCTGGTCAGCTGCGCTCCTCCAGCTCCACGCTGTGTTATCTCTGATTTTGAAGCTATTTTTAATGAGTGGAACTTCGTTCCTTCAACAAAATAGTTTAAATGTTACAGACATTTAAAGACAAAATATTTTTTAAGTTATCTAAGTTTCTCCCTTAATTCAAAGTGTTTTATTTTGCTTTCTTCTCTGATTGTTTGCGTATGCTCTTCCTGCTTTGCTGTCTGTGAGGAATCTTCAGTCCAATTGGTTGATCAGTCAGTCTCCCTGCTGCCTGACTTGTTCATCAGAGCAGACAAATCCATTGTAGAGAGTGCCAAATTCAAACTGGTCCCAGAAAAGAGGAGATTGGTGCTTGAAAGATCACCCTGTGGTAGCTTTATTTGAAATGAACAGTAGGTGTTGCTGATTGGAGTTCGCTCAATGCAAAATTTAGGCCTCTATCTTGATAATTATATTTCAGCTGACTTTTAACCAAAACGTTATACCATCCAACACATGCAGTATGGCACTACCTAAGAAAGCTCACTTCACTGTGAAATAAAAATAGAAGGGGCTGAACAAAAGAGTTTTGTAGCTGGGAATAATTTCAAAACTAATAGCTTTATTCCTTTAAAACTGCTTTCGGCCTATTGCATAAGGACTTCCATTTATGGGACTTAACGAACGAGAAATATCTGCAACTGAAATGGTTTGTAGCCGAATGAATTCCCTGCAGTTTTGACTCTTGCTGTTCTAGAAGGGTACCTCTCTTTTTCGTTCAAGAACTGTGAGAACATGCATTCTCAATCTGAACCTAATGTACTGAACCTGTTCAATTTCTCTCTACTTTTCCAGATGAATATGTTAATGAGGCTGCAAGAAGCTGCAAATTGCTCCAGTCCCCATAGTTACGACAGTGATTCCAATAGCAACAGCCATCATGACGATATTCTCGATTCATCTCTTGAATCGACACTTTGATCAATTTGTTCTGCCAAAATAACCCTACCATTTCTGTCCAACATTTCTCCGAATATTGCCGTGCAACTTGAGGACTGAAACACTCGATTCAAAAAGACAGAGGGAATGATCGATCAATGATTTTGTTGCTCACTTTTTGTTGGATAGAAGCCTCAATTATAACAAGAGAAATGGGTCTTCAAGTACGAGACACTTTAATTCAATGTTAAATATTGAAACCCTGGTGGGTGCAGGTAACCCAAGGGAGACTACATTTTGGGCTTTTTCCCCTCCCTGTTTTGTTTTATAAACATAAACTGCACTATTCCTTCACCTAACTGCTGGAGGCATCAGTGCTAAGCCAATGAAGAAATGTTGAGCACTGCATACAGAAGTAGTGAAGCCTGATTTTACAAGGTCTGGAACTAATGTCATTGTGCCATGTACTGTCCTGGTAAGATTGAATCTAATGCTGCTCTCAACCAAACAGTCAGCAAACACTGGAAATCTCAATCAACTCCCTTCAATAAAGGAGAGCGAGGAGTGGGGGTGGGTTGGCCGAGAGTGGTGTTGTAGGTGTTAAATTCAAACCCTGTCAACTGCATGTGGTTTTTGGCGCGATGTTACCACCCCCTTGTTGCTATTTTGCAGTTGGCTGGGTTAAAAGAAAACAAGCTAAGCCCTGTGTGTTTGGTCTCCATTTCATCCACGGTCTCCGCAAAACATTTTCAGGTCTCTTCACCAATAGCTGACTGTGGAAAGGAAGCACGGTTCTTCCTAAGGCCGTGACTTTGGAACACATGGTTGAGCCAGAAATCGATACTGAAGGTCACTGTTTTCTCCTGCTCTCCCTTTCCTTGTTGAAAACACACGTGCAAACATTTTGATTGTTACTAAGGCTTGTCTCCTCACCAGGACTCATAACACCTCCACTGGAATTGCACTTTGTCTTTGCAAAAACACAAAAAGAAAAGCTGGATTGAGCTGTACCTCAGCGAAGAAACGCAAACCTTCAGCCAAATCCACGCAAGCCTTTTTTACGTCTGGTGCTGGAAATAAATGATGCCTTACTCTCGTTCTCTCTTGATACTGATTTTCCTGTTGCATTTTCTTTTGCCGTTGATTTTGTATTGTTTCTGAAGACAGGGCTGGAATTTCATCTCAAAATATTAAAAGAGCCAAGTTTTTGTTCAAATAGCAAGCAAGTTATTTGTTAGAAGCAAGACAAATAAGGAGGAAAGTCAATGATTTCTTGGTTCATAACCAGTCTGCAACTTTATAGTGTTTGTACCGTGACAGTGAATCATCCTACGGTAGAACTCTAAACTGCAAATTTGGACTTTGTGTATGAAAGACGATACTATCGCTGCAAAAAATAATTCTTGATGGACATTACAAAGATAATGGTGTATAAATATTGAAATCATCCAGTGACTGAGTAATAGGTTATAATTGGCGTGCTTGTTGTGTTGTGCTGTTGTACCCTGCTTTTTATGTGATGTATTAACAGAAAATCTGTTGTTCATACACTTTGGCTGATCAATGTGGTCCCCTATACCTCAATGGGTTTCTTTATGCTGCCATAATCCTATTGTTACGGTACCTTGGTCACAATCTCTCAATTGTAACGTTGAAACTGTGATAGAAATGGTTCAGCACAGACTGGGTTGTTGGAGTGCAAGGCTGCGTTCCACCAAGCTGCTCCTGAACTCACCTTTTTTTTTCTTCAAATTTGTACTTTTTTTTTTGAAAATGCTTCCAGAAGTCTTTCTTTGCTTCCCTTCACATCATGGTGTCCAGTTATTTGATAGTGTTCTCTAAGTTTAAGATGCTATGCAATGTTCATGCTGATTCTTAACGGAAGCCAAAAAAAAGTTCTTTCTTTTTTCGAAACTGCCAACAATTGTACAGGCTGAAGGAGACTTGTATATGGCTTTGGCTTGACTTCGAGGTGGTGTTTACTGTAAATTTTGGGGAATTTTGTTTAATGATGAAATGCTGATCATGGTAATGATTATCGTACCAAACCCATGTTTGTTACTTGTGATAACTTTTCACATGGTTGTTCAATAGAAAACTATTTGTAGAATTTAGTGACTTAAGTGGAACAGTTGTTTTAAATGTGTTTAATATGATGTACATTTTTTCATTGTAACATAAATTGTAAATAATTGATTACAGTGATGCATTTTGATGAATTTTCTAGCCATTTTTAAAACACTAGGAAATGAGTATTTTGTGTACTGTATGCTGTGTCATCCCATTTGAATCAAGTCTGGTTGCCCATTGGATTCAATATGGCCTGTGCAAGACTATGCCTCATTTGGGGAACAAATTTAGTATTGTACCAGTCTTAAATTATTCCTGATTCAATAAAATGAATGCTTATTTATTCAACCTCCTGCTACTTTTTATCTTTTTCTGCCAATCCATGTATGATAAAGAGTGAAGGTGGGAGAAAACAGCTGAAAAGTTCAAGAGCCCCGTCCTCTCTCTTACTTTCCGTCTCTGTTTGTCGTATGATCTCCACAGAAGGCTCAAGCAGTCAGTTACTGTTTGTAAAATTAGGATGTATAAGGCAACAAAATAGCTGGTTTTATCAAAGAAAGGTGGGCCCAAACAAGTAGGTCATGAGTCGCAGAAATTGCAAGTGACCTCACAGACTCTCGATTGCAAGGTGGCTCAGTGGTTAGCACTGCTGCCTCACAGTGCCAGGGACCCAAGCTGACTGTCTGTGTGGCATTTGCAAATTCTCCTCTGTGTGAGTGTGGGTTTCCGCTAAATTATCTGTAGTGTCCAGGGATGTGCAAGCCAGGTGGATTAGCCATGCTAAATGCGGGGTTACGGGGAAAGGGTAAGGGCCATGGTTTGGTCGGATCACCTTAGTGACAGTGCAGACTCAATGGGCCAAATGGCCTCCTTTCACACTAGGTTCTATGATTCTAACTGTAGAATGTAGCATACAGAAGAAAACCATTCAGCCCCTCACTGACTGTGCTCGTGCTTTGGTAGAGCTATCTGATTAATCTACTCTCCTACATTTTTCTCGTAACCCTGTATTTTGTTCCCATCGAGTATTTAGGTGGATTAGCCATGCAAAATTGCCCATAGTATCCAGGGATGTGTAGGTTAGGTGGATTAGCAATGGGAAATGCAGAGTTACAGGGATAGGGTGGGGAGTGAGTATGGATGGGATGCTCTTCACAGGGTTGTTGTGGACTTGCTGGGCCGAATGGCCTGTTTCCACACTGTAGGGATTCTATGATTCTTATCTAATTGCCTTTTGAATGTCACCATTGAATCTGCTTCCACTCTATCAGGCAGCACATTTGAGATGGGAATAGCTCACTGCTTTCCAGTAAAATTACCTCATCACTTCACATAAACCAACATCCCATGGATATAGATTCTTCATGAAATCACAGAAGTGTTATGGTACAGAAAGAGGCCATTGAGCCCATTGTATCTTCACTGGCTGTCCTAAGAACATTCTGAATTAGTGCCATTCTCCTGTCTTTTCCCAATTCCCTTTGCGTGTTGTTCTATTCAAATAATCATCAAATGCCCTCATTAATGCCTCAATTGTACCTACCCACCACCTACACTTTCAGGCAGTGCATTCTATACTTGAATAACTCATCAGGTGAAAACGTTTCTTCTCATATCACCTTTTGTTCTTTTGCAAACCACCTTAAATCTATGCCCTCTTGCTTTTGAATCTTTTACAAGTGGGAACAGATTCTGCCTATCTACTCTGTCCAGTTTCCTCATGATTTTGAATGACTCAATTAGATCTCATCTCAGCTTTCTTCTCTCCAAGGAGAACAGATTCAATATTTTCAACCATCCTTATCACTGAAGTTTCTCATTTGTGGAGACATTTTTGTAAATTACTTCTGCACTCTGTCCAATGCTTTCACATCTTTCCCATTATGTGGAGTTCACAACTGTACACAATACTCCATCTGAGGTCTGACAAATGTCATGTACAAGTTCAGCATAATCTCCATGCTCTTGTGCTCTACGCACCTGTGAATAACGCCCAGGAAACTATACATTTTATTAACTGATCCTTCCACCTGTCCTGCCACCTTCAATGATCTGTGCATATTTACACCCAGGTCCCTCTGCTCCCAAATCCAGTTTAGAATCAAACAGGATTCTGCCAGTGGGGACAGTTTCTTCTTATTTAATCTAGCAAAACTCGGAATTTTGATCAAAAGTGTTTCAAATCATGATGATTTACAAAATGAAGCATGATATTCTCATTTGGTAGATGGTATTGAAATCATTCAGTTCTCGTTCAGCATAGCTCAGGAGTCAGCAAGTGGAATAAAAAGAAATGCCTTTTGTTTTGCATTCAGTCCAAGGCACAATTACTCACTGCTGTTACTCAATGACCAGTTTTGTGGAACAAAAAGATAGACATAAATTTCAACATTTTAAAGGTTTCTTTTTTAACCCAACTTTTGGTCAGCTGGTGATATGATCCTCACAATTACAATGTTCGTGAAAGTTGAAGGAAACGAAATAAGCTATTTGGTTACTGTCAAGCTGGGCTCAATGGATCAAGACTGGAGGCCACACAAATCCTTAAGGAGTGCCACGTGACTGCAGAACTGAAGGATTCTGGTCCCAGCTGGTAAAGCCTATAGTGAAAGGAACAGGTATGACCTACCAAACAATAGAGTTTTGATTTTGTCTTAAGCCAAAGAGGTTGGGGAATAATTAGCTCATAGTTTAAAAACACCTTGTGATGTTGATGGATTTGGATTTTTTTTATTCACTTGTGGGGCATGAGCATTGCTAGCTGGGCCTATATTTATTGCCCATCTGTAGTTGCCCTTGAGAAGGTGGTGGTGAGCTGCCTTCTTGAACCACTGCTGTCCCTGTGATTTCATAGTTTATGCATGAAGTCAAATATTGAACGGAAGGGTTGCAAATTTAAATGCGGGTAGAGGCAATGCTCGATGATTGATGTGCTGTTGATATCCACTAGATGTCAGTCACTGCATGCAGAACTGGGCGAAAATCCAAAGGATGGAATAACTCCTCAGTTCAAACTGTTAATGGTGCCAAAGAGTAAACTCCTTTATTTAAAAAAAAAACCTATGGTTCAAAAAAATTTCACTTTTTTTAATCTGTTCATGGGATGTAGGTATCTCTGGCTGAGCCAGCATTTATTACTCACCTCTAACTGCTCTGGAGAAGGTGGTGGTGAGTTGTATTCTTGAGTTGCTGCAATCCCCGGTGTGCAGGGACACCCATGGTGCTGTTAAGAAGGGGATTTCAGGATTTTGATCCAGCTATGCTGCAGAAATGATGATGTAGTTCCAAGGTGAGATGATGTGTCATTTGGAAGGGAACCTGCAGGTAGAATCTGCTTCCCTTGTCCTTCCGAACGGCCCAGGCTGTGGTTTGGAAGGGGCTGGGAAAGTCAAAGGGGACCTGATGAGTTACTGTACGGTGCATCTTCTCAATAGTGAAGGGAATGGATATTGAAATTGGTGGATGGAGCTCCAAGTTGGTAAGATGCTTTGTCCTGGATGGTGTCAAGCTTCTTGAGTTTTGTTGGAAGTGCACTCATCCATTCTATCACAGTGCAAACCTGTATCATGTAGATCATGGGCAGTCTTTGGAAAAACAGAAGATTAGTTACACACTACAAAACTCTTAGCTTCTGACCTCACTTATAGTTGCACTATTTATATGTTAAACCGGTTTAGTTTTTGGTCAATGGTAATCCCCCAAGAATGTTGATATTGGAGGAAAACAATGGCAGTAACAACACCGAAGGTCAATCTGTGTCAATTAGGTTTTCTCTTGATGGAGATGGCACTTATCTGACACTTGTGCGACATGAATGTTGTTTGCCAATTAGCAGCCTAAGCCTGGATATTGTCCAGGCCCCGGAAATGGATTACGTCAGTATATGAGGAATCGTAAATGGTGCTGAATGTTGTACAACCATCAATGAGCACCCCAATTTCTGACTATCTGAGAAGGTCATCGATAAGGACCATAAAACATTTGACCCATCGAATCTGCTCAACCATTTAAGATCATGGCTGATCTGATATCCTCAACTCTATTTTCCTGACTTTTCTCCATTCACTGATAGATTAAAAATCTATCTCAGCCCTGAATATATCATAGAATCCCTACAGTCTGGAAATGGGCCATTCAGCCCAACAAGTCTGCACTGACTCTCCAGAAAGCATCTCATCCAGACTCACCCCCTCTCCTATATTTCCCATGGCTAATTCACCTAAACTGCACATTCCTGGAAACTATGGGCAATTTAGCATGGCCAAACAACCTTACCCGTGCATCTTCAGGCTATGGGATGAAACCCACACAGGCAGAGAGAACGTGCACACGGACAGTTGCCTGAGGGTGGAATTGAACACATGTCCCTAGTGCTGTGAGGCAGATGTGCTAACCACTGAGCTATCGTGCTGCCCTAGCCTTGACAGTCTACTGCAGTGTGAAGATTTGCACAAATGATAGAAGATCTACAAATAATAAATTAGAAAACTTAATTAAAGTATACATTAACTGCTGGAGGTATATTCACCCCTTTCTCAATCACCTTTGCAGAACAATATAAGAATGTGGCACAGGAGTAGGTGACTTCAGCCCTTCAAACCTGCTGCACCATTCCTTAAATTCGTGGGTTGATCATCCACATTTGCTTTGTCTTCCAGCTTTATCTGTACACATCCTCATTATTTTTATCAACTGCTGCTGTGCGTATACTCATAGATTGAGTATTGACAGGATCAGGATGGAGAATTCCAATGATTCAAAATCCTCCCTGAGTGAAGAAACTTCTCATTGCAGTATGAATGTCTGCCTCTTTTCTCAAAGTCTAAAGCCCCTAGTTCTGGAGACACAAAAATGAGAAATGACCACATGAGCTACAATCTGTCACATCCTCAATGAATTTCATAAATCTTCTCTGAGATCACCTCTTATTCTTCCGAAAATATAAAATCCCTACTATTACAGAATGCCAAGCCCACTGCCTGAAGGTGTGCAATACCATGTAGGATTGTTTGGTATATAAACGCTCTGTGGTACTTTTTCAATCGGAACCCAAAACAGGCAAGATACTGGCACACCATCACCTGAAGCAAATGATGTGAGATACATGCCTCATTTTCACAGATGGCTTCATTGTAATTTGAAACTCATCCATTAAGGATAGAGCATTACAGGAAGTACAGGAGCCCCTGTTGTTTTGACGTCCTCTAATTGTCCTTGTTAAATGATAAATGGCAGAGCTAACATTGTGTTAGGAAGATCTTATACAGCCCAAATGCAGTGATGAACATGACTAGAAGGAAGATGGACAATGTTCCTCACTGGTGAAATTGGAACATGTGGAAAACTTGTGGCAACAGTAGGCAAGGTCAGCTTGAAATGCCAGGAGTCTCAAACCAAGGACCAAGCAGCGCTGTAGCAAGGAGTTTAACATCTTGTCGAACACTGCCAGATGAAGATTGTCATTCACAGTTTCATCTGAACTACTGCAAGCCCCAACACTAGCCAGCATGTCCATTCCACCTCTCCTTGTCTGATCACGACAATGTAAATCCATGTACTAACATCTGGGGGCATAACAGAATGATGAGAGTCAGCATAGTTTGTGAAAGGGAAATTGTGTTTAACCTACTTGTTGGAATTCTTTGAAGAAGGAGCATATAGTGTGAATAAATTGATGTATTGTTCTTAACTTTCCAGAAGATATTTATCAAGTTCTGTACAAAGTAGGATCTCCTTGTGTAAGAAGTAGCACATGAATGTGGATAGAAGACTGGCTGGCCAATGAATGAAAACAGAGAGATGCACAAATAGATTTATTTCAGCTTGGGAGCAAGTGAGGAGTATGGTCTCAGAGTGACCTATGTTAGACCCTCAAATTTATAATTTATATCAATGCCTGAGACGATGGGATTGAAGGCCCAATGGCTAAATTTGCAGGTGACACAAAGAAAGATAGGAAAGTATGTTATGAATAAGACATGACAGGGATACAGAAAGACAAAGGAAGGTTGAGTGAATGGGAAAAAATCTGGCGGGTGAGTATAGTGTGGGAACATGGGAAGTTGCCTACTTTGGTAAATTAAGATGTGGAGCATTATTTAACCAGAGAACAACTGCAGAGTTCTGTAGTGCAGAGGGATCCAGGAGTTCCAATACATTGGTCAGAAAAGATTAGTATGTAGGTTGAGCAAGATGTAATGCTATGTTTATTATGAAAAAAATTGAACATGAAAGTAAGGATGCTGTTCTTCAGTTATTCAGAGCAATTGTGAGACACATCTCGAATACTGTGTGCTGTTTTGTTCTCTGTGTTTAAGGAAGGATGTAAATACACTGGAGGTGGTTTAGAAAAGGTTTACTAGGTTGATGTCTGGAGTGAGTGGGTTATCTTATGAGAAAAGGTTGGACAGTCTGGGCTAGTTTCCACTGGAGTTTGGAAGAGTAAGGAGTAACTTGATTAATGTGTATAAGAGCATGAATGATCTTGATAAGGTGGATATAGAAAGGGTATTTCCTCATATGGCTGAATGCAAACTTATCAATTTTTAAAACTAGTTTTAAAATTTAGTGGTTGCTGTTTAAGACAGAGAGGGTTTTCTTTTTCTTTCTGTGGAATGATCTGCCTTAGAATGTGGTGGAGGCAGGTTTGTGAAATATTTCTAAGGCAGAGGTTAGAGTTAGATTCTTGTTAGGGAGGAAGGTCAAAGGTCACTGAGACTAGATGGGAATGTGGAACTCGGAGCACAAACGGATCAAACAGGAACTTATTGAATGACGGAGCAGCCTTAATGGGCTGAATGGTGTACTTCTGCCCCTAATTAATAAGTTTGCAATCTATGTATGGATGGATGGATGACTCAGAAAAGGTGTCTCCTGAGATTGAGCTTTCACTTGAGCACTGCTCTAAGATGGACCAGCTTTTAAAAGAAGGCAGGTAAGTGTGTGAGCTAGAGATTACTCATTGAATTACCTGTTTTGAAGGATGTTCAGATTACTTCACTGAGGTTCTGTACCATTAGTTTTTACCGACAAATCCCTGGAATTTCTCCATGCATGCATAAATGGAGACCTCAGCACTAATATGGCATGCCTCCCTCTCAATCGTCAGATCAGACCAGACTGCCTTTTATTTTGTTACATCATCTACATGATGCAGACGCACTGACTGGTTGAGCAATTATTGCCTGTCCATAATTACCCAGAGGGCAGGTAACAGTTAACCACATTGCTGTGGGTCTGGAGTCACATGTAAACTAGCCCAAGTAAGGACAGCTGATTTCTTTTCTCTAAAGGACATGAGTGACCCAAGATGGGGTTTTGCAACATATTGACCAGTTCTTTTTTTTAGATTCAAATTTCACCATCTACAATAGTGCGAATTGAACCCCTGTTCCCAGCACATTAGCCTATGGTTCTGTGTTGCCGCCCTAATGATATTGCTGCTTTGCTACCAGCTGATAATAGCCAAGGTGCTGTGTTCACACCCAAACTTCTCATGGCGATCACCCACGACCATTTCAAATGCCCTCAACAGATGATCAGATTTCACCACCTTTTTATACAGAAGAACCTCATTGGAGCCGAATAGTCCAGGAGCACTAGGTGCATCATTAGCTCCCGGATATGTTGCTGTTCACTACAATGTCAGCAAGTTTACCTTTAATGAAATTCTTTGGTGTGTTCATATAGTTTGACTACTTGTCAAACAGACCATGTTTCAACTGAAAAACCCATTCTATTCATTGCCTTGAGGGCATTCCTAAGAACAGTGAAAAATCTTTGACTGATGTTGTGTTGGGCAGTTGGTGCATGATGACAATCTTGAGAGTTTCAAAGAGGTTATACCGTATGGCATGACAAGACCTAAGTAAGCATTGGAGGGTCTCCTTCAGAATTTAATCTCAAGCATCAGTGCTCTAATGGAAGCATTAGCCGGATTATTTCTCACCTTGGATTTCTTAAAGGGCCATTGCAAGGGGCAGGCCTTATCTCCCAATGACCAGTTACTGAACCAATGGTTTGGACAGCACAGAGAGGCGTCAAGGGCTGCCATAGGGTAAAGGCATCGTAGCAGCTGCAGAATGCCTGGCATTGATTTGAAGGATGATACACTGCAGTTCACTATATATTAATTGTACAAACAGAGGATAGAAGGGCTTGAGTTAAAGCTTCAATGCTGAATGTCTGCAAAGTACCCTGTATCAGGGAAAAACCTCTGTTTCAGATAGGTCTGCCTCTCAGCTTTGCAGGTCGCATGGGGACAGAGATGACCAATCTGAAGTCCAATTTAAGATCATCAGTCAGGCTCACCATGTGTTTCTTGTCTGGGCTAAAGGAGTTAGACTATAAGACCATAAGGAGTAGGGGCAGAATCTGGCCATTCAGCCCATGGAGTCTGCTCTGCCATTCAATTAGATCATGGCTAATTTGATAATCCACAAGTCCATTTTCCTGCCTTTTCCTCACAACCCTTTGTACTGACCAAAAATCTGTCTACTTTAGCTTTGAATATACTTAACAGTCCAGCCTCCACAGTCCTCTGCAGTAAAGGATTACATAGATTCACGACCTTCTGAGAAAAGGACTTCCTTCTCATCTGTGTCTTAAATGGACAACCCTTATTCTGAGATGATGTCCTCTGGTCCTTGAATCTGCCCCCAAGAGGGAACCTGCTTTGGCAGCACATATAGTAAAACTGGAATGATACAGAGAATATCAACAACATTTCTGCACCTCTGTAAAGTGCCCTAAGAACCCCATATGTTTCAATAAGGTTGCCTCTTATTCTCTTAACTGCAATGAATGCAAGCCCAATCCACTCATCGTCTTCTAATAAGATGGCCCCTCAATACCTGGTATCACACTAAAGAACCTTCTCTGCACTGCCAGTGTATCTTTGTGCATTGGAGTTTGTTTTCCATTGAGAAAGGGAATTGGGGCCTGCCAATTCCTACAGCAATCCCGATGGCAATGTTCTGATAAAGCAGAGTCAAACTTCTTGCCTGCCATCTGCTAGCCAAGACTGACAATAAGCAGTTCATGCTGCTCTTTCCTGCCAACCATGGTCCTATCAATCAACAACCTTCTCATGATGTATAATTTTTTAAAAAAAATTAATTTGTGGGATGTGGGCATCACTGGCTGGGCCAGCATTTGCTGCCTATCCCGAGTTGCCTTTGAGAAGGTGGTGATGAGCTGCCTTCTTGAACTGCTGTAGTCCACCTGCTGTGGGTTGATCCCCAATGCTATAAGGGAGGGAATTCTAGGATTTTGACCCAGCGACAGTGAAGGAGTAGCGATATATTTCCAAGTCAGGATGGTGAGTGGCTTAGAGGGGACCTTGCAGGTGTTGGTGTTCCAATGTATCTGTTGCCCTTGTCCTTCTAGATGGAAGTGGTCGTGGGCTTGGAGGGTACTGTCTGAGGATTTTTGGGTGAATTTCTGAAGTGCATCTTGTAGATGGTACACACTATTGAGCAGCGGTGGTGGAGGGAGTAGATGTGGTGCCATGCAAGTGGGCTGTTTTGTCCTGGATAGTGTCAGCCTTGTTGAATGTTGTTGGAGCTGCACCCATCCAGGCAAGTGGGGAGTATTCCATCACACTCCTGACTTATGCCTTGTAGATGATGGACAGGCTTTGGGGAGTTGGGAGGTGAGTTACACACCACCATGTTCCAAACCCTGACCTGCTCTTGTAGCCACAGTGTTTATATCATGAGTCCAGTTGAACACCTGGATAATTGTAACCCGCAGCATGGTGGTAGTATTTCAGTAATTGTAGCATTGAATGTCAATGGTTATTGGTTAGATTGTCTCTTATTCATAAAGTCCCTATAGTGCAGGTGTCAGGCCATTCAGCCCATCTAGTCTACACTGACTCTCCGGAGAGCAACCCACCCATCCTATCTCTGTAGCGCTGCATTTCCCATGGCTAATCCACCTAACCTGCAAATCTTTGGACTGCGAGAGGAAACTGGATCACCTGAAGGTAACCCATGTAGACGTATGGTGAATATACAAACTCCACGCAGATAGTCACCCAAGGCTGGAATCGAACCTGGGTCTCTGACACTGTGAGGCAGCAGCGCTAACCACTGAGCCACCTACCTCCCCAACCTATACCTAATACTCTGAAGTGCTGGGCTCTTCCATCATTGAGGATGGGGATATTTATGGAGCCTCCTCCTCCAGTGAGTTGTTTAATTCACAACTAGATGTAACAGGACTGCAGAGCTTAGATCTGATCTGTTGGTTGTGGGATCACTTAGCTCTGTCTATCACTTGCTGCTTTCGCTGTTTGGCATGCAAATAGTCCTGTTTGGTAGCTTCACCAGTTGACACCTCATTTTTAGGAATGCCTGATGCTGCTCCTAGCATGCCCTCCTGCACTGTCCATTGAACCAGGTTGATCCTCTGGCTTGACTGAAATAGTTGAGTGGGGGATATGCTGGGCCATGAGGTTGCAGATTGTTCTGGAATACAATTCTGCTGCTGTTGATGGCCACAGCACCTCAGTCCTGAGTTGCTGGATCTGTTTGAAGTCTGTCCCATTTAGCACGATGATAGTGCCACACAACACAATGGAGGTTATTCTCAATGTGAAGGCAGGACTTTGTCTCCGCAAGGACTGTGCGATGGTCACTCTTACCGATACTGTCATGGACAGATACACCTGCTGCTGGCAGATTAGTAAGGATGGGGTCAAGTACGTTTTACCCTCTTGTTGTTCCCTCACCACCTCCCACAGACCCAGTCTTGCAGCTATGTCCTTTAGGACCCAACCAGCTCGAACAGGAGTGTTGCTGCTGAGCCACTCTTGGTAGTGGACATTGAAATACCCCACCCACAGTACATTTTATGCCTTTGCCATCCTCAATGCTTCCTCTGAGTATTGTTCAACATGGAGGAGTACTGATTCATCCATTGGTGTTCCTTTTCAAAGTTTCGTTTCTTTTGTCTTAGTCCTGATGAGTCATTTTTAAGCTTAAGTCATTGGCTCTGGTGAGCGGTTTGATGCAGGCATTTGTAATATCCAATTGTGTGCTATTTCAGCATGACTGACATTGTGTTTCAAGATGATAAGCTCCAGGTCATTGTATAATAATTGTACAAGTCTGGAATGATGACAAGACTTAAAAGGTGAAGAGCGCAGTAGGCAGAGCACATAGCTCCATCGCACTGTATTAATTCAACTTCATTATAATCATGCAGTTTTTTCTTTAGTTTTTCTATGCTTGGTTGATGATCTGGAACAACAAATCTGCAATAGAAAATATTTTACTAAGAGCTTGCAAATCGCTGAGAAAGGTTCAGGTCAATCTACACCCAATAATCTGCTTTGAAAACTCTGCTCAAATATTGACAACTGTGACACATTCCACCGCAGCAGCTGGCTCAAATCACAGCATTCTAAAACGTAACACAATATTATAATTTGTATTCCCCTCTCCTATGCATGGATCAACTCATCTGCATCTGCACCCTTGCCCAAATCCAAACATTTCTTTGGAGACCAGACCTTTTTTTTATTGAAGTTGGTCCATTAGTTTTTGGAATGTACTGTTTATGGACAAGCAGGATTAAACACATTACTTTAATGGCACAGTTATTCTTAGTACAGGTAATGAGCTAACCTGATTCCCAGCTGCAATAAGTAACATCAATCTGTCTCATCCTTTATTTTAAAGCAGTTGTACAGTCTCAATGCTGCATGAACTCTTCATATTATAATGTTATCAATTTGTTCCAGGCTTCATTATTAAAATTGGACATCCAGATATTTTCCAACCATTTTCAAAGTGGAACCTTCCACCTTACAAGATGGGTGTAATTGCAGGCTGTTTAACTTTCAGTGAAATGTTAAATCTGTATGGACCTTATTTATCAGCCTATGATGATCCTTTTGCATAGGTTTTGTCTCTGAACAGTAAAAGCATTTTTTCAAGCTGCAAGCACACGCACGCAAGACAATTCTGAATGGATTGTTCCAAGGCTGTGTTTGTGTTTTCCAATGTGCCACTAGAGGATAGTGTAGCCTGCATCTTCAGACGTTCTTTACCTAAGAGATATGGCATAGGCTGGATTGTTCAAGCACCTGTTTCATGGCTATATTTGGAACACTTTGAAATCCTGTGTCCCAAATATGTTTCTGACAACTTTCTTCATCATCCTATTTCTTTATTCTTCAAGAGCAGCATATATAGCCCATCCCTAATTACCCATAAAATGAGTGAAATTTCAGAGGGCAGTTAAGCGTCAACCATATTGCAGTGGGTCTGGAATCACTTGTAGGCTAGACCAGGTAAGGATGATTTCTTTCCCTAAGGGATGTTAGTGAACCAGTGTTGCCATCATAGCAAGTACCAAACAAGATGCTGGAAGCCAGAGTCTATAGGCATGAGGCTGGAAAAGCACGCCCACAGAGTCCTGACGAAGGCTTTCAGCCCGAAACGTTGACTTACCTGCTCCTCGGATGCTGTCTGACCTGATGTGCTTTTCCAGCCTCAACCTGTAGACACAAAGGAAGATGGTTGCGGTAGCCGTGCGTCACTCACATCGGCCTCAGGACATCTCTGCAGGAGTTCCTTAGGGCATTGTTCTCGGCCCAAACATCTCTAGCTGCTTCATAATTGACCTTCCCTTCACCATAAGGTGTAGATTTTCGCTGATGTTTACAACGTTCAGCACCATTTCCAACTCCTCAAATACTAAAGCAGTCTGTGACCAAATGTGGAAACATCTGGCCAACATTCAAGTTGGGTTGATGAATGTCATTAGATAAGTAACATTCAGACCACACAAGTATTAGGCAATTACCATTTCCAACAAGAGAGAATCTAACCATTGTCCCTTGACATTCAATGGTTTTACCATAACTATCAATGTCCTGGGGTTTACCATTGACCAGAAACTGAACTGGACTTTCTATATAAATACTTTGGCTGCGAGATCTGGTCGTAAACCGGGAATTCTTTGACAAATAACTCATCTCCTGACTCCCTAAAGCCCATGCACCATGTAAAATCCAAAGTCAGGTGTGTGATGGAACACTCACCGCTTGTCTGGATGGGTGCAGCTCCAACAACACTCAAGAGGCTTGACGCCATCCAGGTCAAAGCAGCCCACTTCATTGGCATCACACTCACAAGCATCCACTCCCTCCATCACCGAAGCTCAGTAGCAGCAGTGTGTACCATTTACAAGATACACGACAGCAACTCATGATGGCCTCTACAGCAGCACTTTCCAAACTCATGAACATTTACACTTTGAAGGGGTAGGGCAACAGACTCATGGAACACCACACCCCTGCAGGCTCCCGTCCAAGCCACTCACCACCCTGACTTGGAAATATATTGCTGTTCTTTCACTGTCGCTGGGTTAAAATCCTGTAGCTCACCCGGTAACACCCCTGTGGGTCTCCTTACCCCACAAAGACTGTAGTAGGTAAGAAGGAAATTCATTAATCCAGTGTCAACAGCAAACAGGGACAGACAATAAATGCTGGCTCAGCCAGTGATGCGTACGTACCATGAATGAATTTTAAAAAGCAGGTTTTAACAATAATTGATGATGGCTGTCACAAAGTGTGGATTTTTACTTACAGATTTATTAATCCTAGAGCATTAGCCTGTCTCTCTGGATAATTTATTATTCACTCATGGGACATGGGCATTGCTGGCTGACCAGCCATTATTATCCATTCCTAGCTGCCCTTGAGAAGATGGTGGGGAGCCATTTGAACAGCTGCAGTCCATGTGCAGTAGTCAGACCCACACAATGCCCTTAGGGAGGAAATTCCAGGATTTTGACCCAGTGACAGTGAAGGAACGGCAATATATTTCCAAGTTAGAATCGCGAGAGATTGAAGAGGAACTTACAGATCCTTGTCCTTCGAGATGGAAGTGGTCATGGGTTTGGAAGGTACTGTCGAAGGATCTTCGGTAAATTTCTGCAGTGCACCTTGTAGATAGTGCACACTTCTGCCACTGTGCATTGGTGGTGGAGGGAATGGATGCATGTGGATGTGGTGCCAGTCAACTGGGCTACTTTGTCCTGGATGGTGTCAAGCTTCTTGAATGTTGTTAGGGCTGCACTCAGGCACGCAAGTGGTGAGTAGTCCATCACGCTCCTGACTTGTGCCTTGTAGATGGTGGTCTGGCTTTGGGGAGTCAGGACGTAGGTTACTTGCTGCAGTATTCCCAGCCTCTGATCTGCCCATGTAGCCACTGTGTTTAAGTGGCAAATCCAGTTGAGTTTCTGGTCAAAGGTAATCCCAAGAATGTTGATAGTGGGGCATCATTGAATGTCAAGTGGAGGTATTTATATTGACTCTTGTTGGAGATGGTCATAGCCTGGCATTTGTGTGGTGCTGATGTTCCTTGCCACTTGTCAGACCAAGCCTGGATATCGTCCAGAACTTGTTGCGTTTGAACATGGATTGCTTCAGTGTCTGAGGAGCTGTGAATGGTGCTGATCATTGTATAATCAATGGAGAACATCCCTAGTTCCAACCTAATGAAGGAGGGAAGGTCAAGGATTACCAGTCCAGTGACATTGTAACCATGACACCATCTTAACCAACCAACCCGATGTTCTTTTGTTAAGGTCTGTGCACCAATGAGGCAACAAGCTAAGAGAAGCCATTCTACATTTTCAGGCTTTTGAACAGCAGACAACAGAAACCAAAAAAGTACAAAGTCTACAATAGCATTAGGTTTCTTGGGATTTGTGACTTGGATTGGCAGAGCTCATAATTGTACATGGGGTCGCAGTCTGAACATTTCTTAGACTGACAGGACAGAATTGAATGGGTGCTGAACTGTGTGGGCTATGGCAAGAAATTTGGCAACATCATTAGACAAGTCTAGGGGGCCTTTCCCAACATTGGGAGCAACTTTCCAACTGTGTTCTAGATGAGATTTTCACAAAGCAGCAGCAAGGAGTCTATTAACGTAGATTTCTAAATGTTAACAGGCTCATTAACTCCAAAACAGACCCAATCAAATATGCAGCTTTCTGTCCTACCATCCACTGTGAGGAAATAATTTGACAATTCCAGACATGAACACCATGGTAACCTGCGTTTCCAGGCCACCACTTTATAGTCTTGACTTTTCATCTTGAGAATTTTTAATTCCCTTGTCTGTATTCTTTTGCCGCCCTGTCTTAAACCATTTATCTCTTGACTGGCTTAATCATGATTGAGCGTGGGTTTAAGTTTAAATTACATAAATTAGAAATCCTTTCTTTGTTCTTTTTTTTAATTGATTAATTTACAGGATGAAGGTGTCACCGACTGGGCCAGCAGTTCTGCGGAAGGGTCACTGAACCCAAAACGTTACTGTTTTTTCCTTCTGTTTTTTCCTTCACTGATGCTGCCAGACCTGCTGAGCTTTTCCAGCAATTTTTGTTTTGTTTCCTGTTTTTTGCAGCATTTATTGCCCGTTCCTGAGGGCAGTTAAGAGTCAACCACATTCCAGTGGGTCTGGAGTCACATGTAGGCCAGACCAGGTGAGAATGACAGTTGTCTTCCCTAAATGGCATTGGTGAACCAAACTGGTTTTGCGGACAAATCAACAATAGATCCATGGCCATCATTAGACTCTTATTTCCAGATTTTCACTGAATTAAAATTTCACCACCTGCCTTGGCAGGATTCGAACCCAAGTCCCTGCAGCAATAGCTTGGTCTCTGAATTAACAGTCCAGCAATTATACCACAAGGTCCACTCAGTGAAGTTAAGTACGTTACAATAGAAATTTTTTTACTACTGCGAAAGGCACCTGATTGAAATTGCTTGTGTCATGGGTAGCAGATGGTCAGGCAAACTGTGTTTTTATGCATCTAGACATTTTTGTCAAGACTTGTGGAACAGTGTGGCATGAATATTGGTGAATTAATTCCAGTTAACTCATGACTAGTGTTCAGAGCCTCACCACTGGCATCTTTTGAACAGAGGAGGACATGAGATCAGATGTGGAGTTGTCTAAGTTGTAGATAGAGTCATAGACTCATACAGCATAGAAACAGACCCTTTGGTCCATCTAGTCTATATCAACCAAGTTTCACAATCTAAACTAATCCCATTCACCTGCATTTGTCCCCAATCTCTCTAAACCTTTCTTATTCACGTAACTATCCAAGTGTCTTTTAAATGTTGTAACTGCACTTGCATCCACCACTTCCCTGGCAGATTATTGCACATAAGAATCACTCCCTGTGTGAAAAAGTTGCCCCTCAGAACCCTTTTAAATCTTTCTCTTCTCACCTTAAAAATATACCTCCTAGTTTTGAACTCCCTAATCTTAGGGAAAAGACCTTTGCTATTCACTCAATCTGTGTCCCTCGTGATTTTATAAACCTCTGTAAGGTCACCCCTCAGCCTCCTACACTCAAGTGAAAAAAGTCTCAGCCTATCTTTATAATTCAAACCCTCCAGCCCTGGCAACATCCTGGTAAATCTTTTTTTGAACCCTCTTGAAAGGATAAAAGAACAGACACTGGGTTTCTCATGTTGACACAAGATGGAATTTGAAGTAGGCAAAACTTTCCTACAGTTGGAAGAAACATCCCTCTTGAATTACAAGAGTTACCAGAAGCCAGGCTGATGGATTGGGCAAATAAATTCAAAGTGGAATTGCCTGCCAGCACTAAGAAGGCAGAGATAATTGACATACTGGCCAAGCTTGGTAAAAATACAAATGAGGCTAGATGCGATGAGGCATTGGAGCCCATTAAAATTGAATTACAGTTTAAGCAGCTTGAAGACAAAAAAAAAATATGAAGCAACATGAGATAACTTAAAATTGAAAAGAATAGAAAGGGAAATGGAGATGAACACAGAAAAATAGAAATGCAAAGACTTGAGTTTAAAGACAATGATAGCATTTCAGGATAAAAACCAAAAGAACTGCAGATGCTGTAAATCAGGAACAAAAACAAGGATGCTGGAAAAGCTCAGCAGGTCTGGCAGCATCTGTGGAGGAGAAAACAGAGATAACATTTCGGGTCCGGTGATCATTCCTCAAAACCTTCCTCAGTTCTGAGGAAGGGTCACCGGACCTGAAGCGTTAACTCTGTTTTCCCCTCCACAGATGCTGTCAGACCTGCTGAGCTTTTCCAGCAACTTTGTTTTTGATAGCATTTCAGGAAACTGATAGGGAATCAAAAACAAAAACAGAAATTGCTAGAAAAGCTCAGCAGATCTAGCATCTGTGGAGAGAAATCAGAGTTAATGTTTCGGGTCCAGTGACCCTTCTTAGATAGTGACAGGGAATAAAAATCGAAAGAACTGTGGATGCTGTAAATCAGAAACAAAGACAAGTTGCAGGCCCAGCGGCATCTGTGAAGAGAAATCAGAGTTAATGTTTCAGGTCCAGTGACCCTTCATCAGAACAGAGATAGGGAACGTCATATTAAAAGGATTTCTCAGTTAAATAAGGAGACCTCTGGTGCTAATGAAGGCTCTGACATAGTTATGATCTATTGTATAGTAAGGAAAGGTATAACATTAAATAAAGAAACTGCAAATGCTAGAAATCTGAAGCAAAGGCTGAAATGGCTGGAGAAACTCAGCAGGTCTGGCAGTATCTGTGAACAGAAAGCAGAGTTAACGTTGAGTCCACGATACTTCTAGTCGTAGCCAACCCAAATATGGAGGCAACAATGTGACAATAATAATGCATGTTGATCAATTGGGATATTGGGCTGAGGAGTGGCAGATGGAGCTTAATTTGGATAAATGTGAGACATTAAATTTTGGGAAAACAAACAAGGGACAGGACTTACAATTAATTGTAGGGCCCTGGGTCGTATTATAGAACAGAGAGACCTAAGGGTTCAGGTACATAATTCTTTGAAATTTGTATCATAGGGAGATAGAGTGATTGAGAAGACATTTAGCATGCTTGCCTTCGTTGCTCAATTGTTTGAGAATTGGAGTTGGGATGTCATGTTTAGATTGTGCAGTACATTTATGAGGCCTTTTCTGGACGACTGTGTTCAGTTCTGGTTGCCTCGTTCCAGGAAGGATATTATTATATAGGAGAGGTGTTCAGAAAAGATTTACCAGGATGTTGCTGGAATGGCAGGTTTGAGTTATAAAAATAGGTTGGATAGGCTGGACTTTTATCACTGGAGTGTAGGAGGTTGAGGGTGACCTCATAGAGGTTTATAAAATCATGAGGGGCATAGATAAGGTGAATAGCAAGGGTCTTTTCCCTAAGGTGTGGGAGTTCAAAACTAGGGCGCATATTTTTAAAGTGAGAAGAGAAAGATTTAAAAAGCACATGAGAGGCAACTTTTTTACACAGAGCGGTTGATGTGTGGAATGAAACGCCAGAGGGAATGGTGGATGAAGCTACAGTAACAACTTTTAAAAGATATTTGGATAAGTGCAAAAATAGGAAAAGTTTGGAGGGATATGGGCCAAGTGCAGGCAGGTAGGACTGGTTTAATTTGGGAACATGATCGGCATGGACTTGTTGGAGGGAAGGGTCTATTTCTGTGCTGTATGACTCTACGACTGTACGTTTATTTGCTTTCATTTGCCTTGAAAACTGCCCTTTTAATTCCAGACAGTACATTATTGCCACATGGGCCACTATTGGCCTTTTCTTAGATACTGGCTTATGACCAAAAGTTAGCCAAGGGATAGTTACTAACCAGGAAGCTTCTTCACAATACAACATCCTTGACAGTCACTAATACGAAAATAGGTTTGGCCCCTCATCTCAATAAAGCAGCCCTGAAGAAGGGTAATACTTGAAATGTTAACTTCTCCTTTCCTCCAGATGCTGCCTGGCTTGTTGTGTTCTTCCAGCCTCCTGTTTGTCTAAAGCAGTGACTTGTCTGGATCTATTTCAGAATCCATGACCTGCTGGCTTCACATCAGGGCCTGCTTATCCTCAGTCCCCTGCCCACAGCACCATTCCATGCAGACACAGGTGATGTAATATCAACCCCCTTAACTTCCCCTTTCCTCACCGACCAATCAAGTCAAACAGAGATTTAGTTCAGTCTCTTGTATTCGCTTGGAGATAGTAAGAATTGCTGATGCTGGAGGCAGAGTCAATACAGTGTGAAGCTGGAGGATCACAGCAGATCAGGCAGCATCAGAGGAGCAGGAGAGTTTCAGACTAGACCCTTCATCCTCTGATGCTGCCTGACCTGCTATGTTCCTCCAGCTCTACATTGTATTGACTCTTGTATTTGCTGTTCACAATATGCCCTCCTCTACACTGGCTGCTTTGTGGAAAATCTCTGTCCACAAACATGATCCTGACTTTTGAAAGCCCGTCATTTTAATTCACCACCTCTCTCTCCCACTGAAAGCCTTGTCCTGGGACTGCTGCACTGTTCTAGTCAAACTCAATTTGAAGAACAGCACCTTATCTTTCAATTAAGCACTCCCTAGCTCTGAGTTCAATAACTTCAGCCTTAAATGTTGCCCCCATATTTTGTTTGTTTCCTTTACGTTTTGGTTTTTCACTTATTCCACTTTCAGACAGCAGCAAACTCAATCTGAGCACATCCTTTGATTCTTTTCCTGCCCCAACACCGCTCCCTCTGGCCCTGCAAAATTAATTCTTGGAGACTGGGATCCAAGAGAGAATTAGAGGACTGTGTAGGGGTTGGGAGAAAGCCAGGGTGGTGTGGGGTGGGAAGAACCGGATCTTACTGGGTCTTTACTGACTCTGAACCCTGTTTCAATGTCATACTGGCTCTGTGCACATGTGCAGCTCTCTACCAGCACACACTGTCTGGTACTTTCAAACTAATTTTGCATCCAATTAGCTAGCTCTCCCTGGATCCCACGTGATCTAACCTTACTAACCAAACTAACATGCAAAAGTTTTGTTGAAATTTCAATTCAATAAAAATTTGGAACTAAAGGCCAGCCTAATTATGACCATGAAATTACTGTTGATTGTTGTAAAAACCCATCTGGTTCACTTGTGTCCTTTGGGAAGGATATCCGCTATCCTTACATGATCTAGCCTATATGTGACTCCAGGCCCACAATAATGTTCTTGACTCTTAACTGTCCCCTTAAATGGTCCAGCTATTCAGTTGTATCAAACCCATATGAAGTCTAACCAAATACATTTAAATTTTATGTGGTGTTTTGCGGAGATAGAATGAGCAATGGTTGCAATGGATACTTTTTACCTCCAGGCAGTTATCTATTCCATGCCCTGGGACCAATGTTGGATTGTCATGATCTTGAATGCTCTTGTACACGGAGATGTTAATGTGTGATCCTAAGTCAGGGTCATACCATTTGTACATGAGACACAGTTTAATCTCTGAATACCACTGCATTACTGTAGAGAGCCTCAGCATGCAATGTCATTACAATCAATATTCCTCTGAACCCTAGCAGATCATGCTACTTGGCTGCTGTTGAGATTGAGTTCCAAAGTTCACGTATTTAGCGTGAATGAGCAGCACATCAGTCACCTTTTGAAGACCTTCACGGACTGAGTCACAGTTCATACTGTGATGCCCTCTGCTCATATCTGAAAGTTACACATACCATCAAACTGGAGAAGCTGACTGTCACACAATGGCAGGTGTTACCCCAAGGCCATTTGCCACATCACAGTAACCAACTGAGAGAAGACCCTCAGGCTTTTCTCACCATGCCCTGCACCATGCCCTGTGCACATGATCTCAAGAGAACTGTGGGGACTGGCTGTTGTCCTTAGTTGTTCAGGTGGCTGGAATTGGAAATTCTACTCTCCTCAGAAATGATGCAGGAATACAAATTGGAGCTGGAAAACTCCCCATGTATTTGAGATAACAAAACACACCTTGTTATCCCACACCTTGTTATCTCGGATTCTCCAGCATCTGCAGTACCTTTTATCCCCGTGTATTTGTTAGTTTGGTTACACGATAAAGCCAGCCTATTTCAGGAGCATGAGCACCTATTGGGATAGAACATACATGAACATTGAATGCCACTAAGATAACTATTAAGGATTTCCTGTGCATTTTCTTAATCTACTTTTCAACTGTATGCACATAGACCTCTTCTGTGATTGACTGAACTGAGTCCCAGACAATACTGTATTTGAGAGATTGAGTCAACCAGGACTATACTCATTGGAATTTAGAAGAATGAGGGGGATCTTATAGAAACATATAAAATTATGAAGGGAATTGATAAGATAGAAGCATGGAGGTTGTCTTCACTAATGGGTGAAACTAGAACTAGGAGACATAGCCTCAGAATAATAGGGAAGCAGATGTAGGACTGAGTTGAGGAGGAACTTCTTCACCCAAAGGGTTGTGAATCTGTGCAATTCCCTGCCCAGTGAAGCAGTTGAGGCTACCTCATTGAATGTTTTTAAGGCAAAGATAGATAGATTTTTGAACAGTAAAAAGATTAAGGGTTACGGTGAGCAGGTGGAGCCAAGACCACAAAAACATCAGCCGTGACCTTATTAAATGGTGGAGCAGGCCCGGTGGGCCAAAAAACCTACTCCTGCTCCTACTTCTGATTTAACCGCAAACTGAACATCATGCTCAGCAGATCGCAGAAGCTGGTAGTTAGCAACACAGCTGATCGCATAAACTAAGTGTTAATCTTATTGCTCTCATTAAACTTAACTGCATGATTTCATCTCCCCGATAAAAGCACAATACTGTGGATACTGAAAATATGACACATGCACAGAGTACGGGAGAAACTCAGCATGTCTGGCAGCTTCTGTGGACACAGAAACAGAATTAACATTCAAATCAAAACTCTTCTTCAGAACCTTTTTAGCACATTCTCAAGTGAAGTATTAAGATGCAAATTCTATTAAATAAAATTGTTTGTTATTTTTACTAACATTTCTGATAAATAAAACTAACAGTGGTAATTTTCTCCCAAAGGTGCAAGGGATTAATAAAACCTTATTGATGCAACAAGAAGTTATTTTGTCCAAACTGACTATTATTGTTTTCTGAGCTAAGTGTTTGTTTTAAATCTGAGACTTTTTTTGTTAAGTAAAGGTAGTAATGAATATGTGCTTAAGGCAAGGTTGTAGAGTTAGGCCACAAGTCAACCAGGCTGCAAGGGTTGAATGAGAGATAAAAGGTACTGCAGATGCTGGAGAATCCGAGATAACAAGCATGGGGCTGGATGAACACAGCAGGTCAAGCAGCATCATAGGAGCAGGAAAACTTGACATTTCGGGCCTAAACCCTTCATCAGAAATGGGGGAGGGGAAGAGGGTTCTGAAATAAATAGGGAGAGAGGGGGAGGCGGATACAGGATGGATAGAGGAGAGGATAGGTGGAGAGGAGGCAGACAAGTCGAAGAGGTGGGGATGGAGCCAGTAAAGGTGCGTGTAGGTAGGGGGGTAGGGAGGAGATAGGTCAGTCCAGGGAGGACGGACAAGTCAAGGGGGCGGGATGATGTTAGTAGATAGGAGATGGGGGTGTGGCTTGAGGTGAGAGGAAAAACAGGTTAGGGAGGTGGAGATGAGCTGGGCTGGTTTTGGAATGCGGTTGGGGGAGGGGAGATTTTGAAGCTTGTGAAATCCACATTGATGCCATTGGGCTGCAGGGTTCCCAGGCTGAATATGATTTGCTGTTCCTGCAGCCTTCGGGTGGCATCACTGTGGCATTGCAGGAGGCCAAGGATGGACATGTCGTCTGGGGAATGGGAGGGGGAGTTGAAATGGCCTATTCCTATTGCCATGAAAGTTTTTTTCGTCTGTTTACTCCCGATCACATGGACTTATCAGGCTGCCTTTGAAATGAGTCACGCCAAAACAAAGCAATGAATATAGCTCTGCCAGACACAAACTCTTGTCTTTTTTAAACACATCTTATAATAGCTACATTTTATTTGGCATTATACAAAAGGTTTATGATATAAACATTATGCACCTATACACTGCTGAATACAAAATAAAAACTTTCTTTATAAGTTATAACCTCAAAAGTCTACAGTTGCAAGTTAAGTCATTAAAAACGTTTGCAAACTTTCAATTAAAGTCTAATCAAACTATAGGTATAAGTCATTCATAATAATTTTGCAATAAAATATTCACACAACTTGTCATTTGTACAAAAAGCAAATTGTATACAGATTACTGAAGCTGCGCAGACACAGCATCTCGGGCGTAGAAACTATTTAGCATTTTCCTCCCTTCGCGAATATCGAAAGTGTCCGTTCGCAAAGTAAGCTGGAGGAGACGGGTGTTTACGAGACGGTTATTTCCTCCTCTTTGTCCTCCTCCTCTTCCTCTGAGAAGTACGTGTGGGGGTCAGTGCGCTGGTGTGATAAGAGGCGAAGGTGCGTGTCTATGTTATCCTTGTATCCTGGCGAGTGGCATATGGAAGATTTAGGACTGTCTCTGTAGCTCGTCTCCTCTTCATCCCCGGACAGGTGCCCGCAAGGTGACTTCTTACCCACGTCGCTGAGGTCAGGGTGAGGGTTTAACTTTGTGGGCAAAGTTTGCTCTCGGCAGCCCCCAGCAGACAGCAGCTCCCTTTCTTTTGAATTTCTCCACTTCATTCGTCTATTCTGGAACCAAATCTTCACCTGTTCAGGAAAATCGAAACAGAAAACAACCATGATAATAAATTTAGATCAAGATCCTCCTCGGAGGGAAACGGGTGGAGGAAATGTCGATTGGAAAGTTACCTGGGAGTCTTTCAGCCCCAGTTTCGCTGCCAGTTTGCGCCTGTCGGGCTTGCTGATGTACTTCTGTTTCTGGAACATCTTTTCCAAAGCTTTCCGTTGTACATCTGAGAAAACAGCCCGACGTAGCATCCCTCTCCTGGGCTTGCCCCGGGTGGCCAGGGACCAAGAGAAAGTCCCAGGGATAGGCACCACTGAGGAAGAGACTGTGAAGAAACATTGTCATCAATACTTTAGGAAAGAAGGGTTGAAAAACATCAGGCCACTTTCACCGAATAACCTGGGGAGACCTCTCAGGAACATGGGGATAGGAGGAAGCCATTCAGGTATTTGACTCTGTTACATCATTTAACGAGATATGGTCTAACCCCATGTACCCGCCTTTAGCCCATATCCCTGTTCCGAACAAAGGTCACCGAACTCAAACGTTAACTCTGCTTTCTGCTTTTAAACTGCCAAATGTGCTTTTAACTCCCGCAATACCTGTTTTTGTCTCTTCATACCTTTGTTTAACAAAAATCTCTCAGGTTTAAAATTAACAACCTAACATCAATTGCCATTCACAGACTAGAGTTCCAAACATCTCCCATCTCTTGTGTCTCGCAGCGCTTCCTATTGACTCTCTTGAATGGTCTGGGTCAAAATCCTGGAATTCCTTTGTGGGTCAACCTATAGCTCATGGACTGCAGCGGTTCAAGTAGGCAGCTCACCGTCACCGTCTCAAGGGCAATTAGGGACAGGCAATAAATGCTGGCCAGCCAGTAACGCCCACGAATGAATAAAAACAGTTCTCAGACTGTACCCCTAATTCCAGAATTCCCAACTAGTGGAAACAGTTTATCTTTATCTACCCTGTCTTCTCCTGTTAATATCTTGAAAACGTTGATTAGAAACCCTTTAAATTCTAGATAACGGGGTGAAATACTAGATGCCAATATGAGCTATAATTACACTAAAAATTCGCTTTGTACAGTAAGTGAAAGTAGAGAAAGTGGTCTTGCTTACTAAGCAGATTAGTCCCACTTTAACAAAAACAGAATTTTCTGGAGAAACTCAGCCGGTCTAGCTGCATCTGTGGAGACAGAAACAGAGTGAACATTCCAAGTCCAGTGACCCTTAATGTTAGCCCTGTTTTCTCTCTACGGACGCTACCAGACCTGCTGAGTTTCTTCAGCAATTTCCGTTTTGGTTTGTTTCAGAATTCAATTCTTTGTTTTATTTTAAATTCAACTTTATTCTGGCTCTGCATAATTCCAAACTCATTCACATCACTACGAATCTCAAACTCAGCTTTGAAGTGTTTGTTGGGAAAGTATTGGTTCGCGTTTTGTGTGAATCGGGCTCGTCATGAACACTTTCGTTGGTTTCAAATGGTTTTGGTTAGTGATTTTGAAAATAAAAGAGAGTGTTTCTCTTCCTGACCGACAACAGCAGCCAGGAATTCTAATGAAGCGTGAATGGCAATTGTCCAATAATGAACTGCCATGGCAGAAAAAGACTGAGGACAGACCGCTAAAACCATAGCTTAATAGCACAATAAAAAAAAACAATTCACACTTTCACAGAAGTGCATCATCGCTCGGATAACTGATGACTGCAGGCTTTTTATTCCTCCCTCTTAAAACATGTTCATTAAATGGGGATTGAAAACTCTTTTTGAAACAATTCTCCAAGTTGTTTTTTGTTGTTGAAACGTTTGTGCAGAAAAGGCGTCAAAAGTCTGGAAGAGCCTTGGCTATGTCCCTGTTTGAGATGTCTATCTCTTGGGGAAACTGTCACCGACTGGCGACGCCAATTTCATATATTTTTGTTGAAAATGGAATGATCATATCAGATGCCGAACATTTGATTTTTCATTTAAGCTTTTATTGTCACGTGTACTCAAGTACAGGAGAACAGTGAAAAGTGGAAATTTCCTCAGGCAATTCCAATTTAAGGAATAACATAAACACAGCACAAGTGCGAGAGTTGCAACTTCAAGTCCAGGATCCAAATAAAATGTAACATGACTTAGAGCGAGTGAGAAACCACTCTCAATCTGTCAATATGCTCGCTGTGCATTAAATAGCCAATCCCAAATGCCAATTAATGTTTGATGTTGTCAGTTAGCCTAAATATGAACTAGTTCAGCAGAAACACTCCCTCTGCATTTAGATTCTGTTCAGTCCTCTGTGCCAATGAATTTAATCATTTGCTAGTTCACAGGAATCTTTTATGGTAATAACAACCTGGCACTGTCCATTTTTATTTTGAAAAGGACCTTTTGCAGAGCGCTGGGGTTTTTGGAGAGTTTGGAGGTTGTGTGTTTGTGTTGAGGGTGGAGGTGGGGGGAAGGGGTGTCACCTCTAGTGCTAAGACTGCGTGTGGTTGCTCCAAATGAAGCGGAGATTGGTCATGGGTCTCAGAGCGTTGTTAGGAATCATTTGTGAGCTGTAGCGCTCTGTGGGAAAACTGCCGCCGTGAAGAGAAGCCAACAGGCGCTTCTGAGAACGGACCCGCCTCGAACTTAGTGCATGACAATTCCTGCTAATTTGTAGATCATGGATTGAGTGCAGAGTGTCAACCGTCACTGCGTGTGCTAAATAGAGCGTCAAATAACCGAGACTGATTTCTAACCGTTGTACTTTTAACAACCTCTGAACTGCACTCCTACCCCCCAGGGACGGCCTGCGAAGTATCGATTAGGGATGCGTGAAAGGAGGGGGCAGGGCTGGGGAGGTGCAGGCTGCTAGAAACCTACCTGGCAAGTATGAGGAACGGAGAAAGGGCTGGAAAGTGCCTTCAAAGTAAGGGAAGGACAATGTCTTCGGCCTTGAAAGTCCCTGCATCAGCGGATGGGGCGTTTCTGTAAGAGAACACACAGGGTGGAGAGTTAAATTGCGAGAAGAAAGAACATGTTCCTTTTCGAGCTGCTCAGATGTGTTCTTAGACATCCTGCAGTAGGTGGGATTTAAACAGGCCTGCTTGTTTTTACATTCAAGAGGCAACATTACACAATTAGGCATCAGGGGAGAATAACCCACGACCTTGTAACACAGTTAAGATTAAAGAGGTATCTGATGATCAGCACGGATGCAATGGGCCAAAAGGCCTCACTCCGTTGTTAGAGACTTTATATTTTTAATCAACACTTTGTGACAGGTAAGCAGGGCCTTCTAGTCCTGAGTTAGAAATACTACCACCAAGCCACAAGACCCTTAAAATCACGGATGAAATTCATTAGGGAATTTGGTCCCATATTTAAGCACACTTAGACCATCTTCGACCGTACATGGATAACTTGCGCCGTGTTTAGATCACCCTGCACACAGTTTAGATAATCTTAAATGCACTGAAGTAACAATATGCTGTAATTATTAATTCGTCTGCTATTTTACTGTGACAGCTATCTACTGTATTCAGATGTCCTCAGGTATTGCGATCACAAGAAACAATATTACAATACCGACAGGGCTTGGTGAAGAGGCATTTCTGCACGAGGAATTTAGGAATAAGGTGCATAAAATAATTAATTCACTTTACCTTATTCACAAATTCGGACATGCATTTCGGGAACATTACTCATGTTTTTGAAAAGTACATGACCACAACAGCTAAAAAGAAACTAACACAGAAATTCATCTTTAATTAAAACTGTAATTAGAATATTCAATTACTTTGCGATGGTTTTGCTTTGAATTTACTCCTAAAATATTGCAAAAAACAATACTTGCTATCAATCAGGAGTGGGAAAATTTAGAGTTTAAATTTCAGCTACAAATACGTTAGTTGTATTTAGCGGATTTAAGGACTGACAGTGAAAGAAGGGACCACTCACCGGTTCTTGGGGTTGAGGAAAGGATAGCGTGAACACCGAACTTGAGGTGACTAGAATCGTTTCTGGGAGAGACAGCGGGATGCGGGGAGCAGCTTCCAGCAGGTACCGAGCTGCCCATGCTGACCTGTTCCGCTGACACCGGGCTGGCGTTCCCCGGGAGGCTGTGGGACACAGAGCGGGGCAGGTAGCTGGTTGGCCGACTGATCCTCAGCAGGTCTTCCACCAGGAAACTGGCCCCGACTGCATGCGAGGAGAAGGCGGACTGTAGAGTCTGGGGCAGAGTCAGGGTTGGGGTCGGCCGCAGCAGACCCGGATACATAGCTGAAGGGGCAATGACACTGGGGAACATCATTTCTGCAGCAGTACAGGAGAGGGAGAGAGAGAGAGAGGAAGAGAGGGTGGGGGAATGAAGAGGGAGGGGGTAAGTGAGAGATGAAAAACTTCCAATCAGTCCTGTTCGTCAAAGAGCTTTTTTCAAAAAAAAAACGTTGCTATTACTAGGGTCCAACTAGAACTGTCCACTGTTCTATCATCTCCCCCTTGTGCCTGGGCTGTTATATAGTGGACAGACGGGTTAAATCCGTTTAGATGTGCAGCGCTCACACAGCACTCAACAGAGTTCCCCATATGAGCTTTTCTTACCCCGCGTTCCTAGCTCACCCATTGGCTCCTTCGGCCAATTTAGGATTGGATTAGACTTCATAAGCAAGCCATCACAATGAACCTTCAACAAAGAAAGTGGTGGCCATTAATTCTGAATACTGACCGCTTCTTTTGAATAGCCCGCTGAAGGATTTGAGTGGGTTTTGTTTGGGTGCGATGCACACAGGCTAATTAAAAGACAATTCTCCAAGTTCCCAATGACATTTTCCTCGTTTGAAAAGAATTATGAAAAGAAAGCACTAAATTTATTTGCTCGCCCCGCTGTGCCTACAAAACTGGCCAATAAATATTCACATCTCCCTCACACCATAATCTCCTTGTGAAAATTGCATAGGTCTGGCCAGAGAGAGACGTTTTAACTGCGGACTGTTCTTAAATCATAAAGTAAGTTACTTCTGAGTGTATACACACAAAATTTAGGGGGGGGGGTAATCACTAACTAAACCAAAATGCAATTAAATAAAATTGGGATGGTCTAACCTTGAACAATCCAACTATTAAAATGAGATCAGAAGTTCACCTTGTTTGTCATGCTGCACTTTACAAGTAAGTGAATCAGTTAATTTAGAGTAATACAGATGATCTCAAAAGCAACATTTAGGACGCACTCGTACGTGGGAGAAGACACTATTTGAAATTGTGACAATTTCTTTGCCAGACTTTTCAACTCAAACGCTAAAACTTTAACGCGAACGTCTTGCCACACAAAACACAGATTTTTGATACAATGCACTCTATTAAAAAAAAGTGTTAACTTGCAACATATGGTGGAGGGGGGACAATGCTTAGTGTGTCTTCTGTGTTTAAAGACATTTGAATAAACAGTTAATACGTTTTAGAACGGCGCGCAGTCTTTCTCAAGAACAAAACCCTATAATCCATGATTCCAAAATCGATCAAATTGCTCCCCAGCTCTCTAACAGATGTGCAGAATATTATATTCGAGGAAAAAAGTCCCTTAATCTTCTAATATGCAATGAAAGTGGGCAACTGACACATTATCCCATTAACCGCGTTAACTGCATCAACCATCAGCTGTTTTCTCCCCTTATTTACTTAACACAATGCTTCCAAAAAATCGTATTAGCCGACTTTCAGCAGCTTTATTTCTGCAGAAAATACGTTCCTTTCCCCCTCCTGTCTCGCTGCCCAGTATCCTGCCTCAGCTGTAGGTGATCCGCAAGTTTCTTCCCTGACCTGACTGCAGACAAAAAACAAGGAGTGGCGAGGTTTAACCCCACGCACCCGGAGAAATAAAAACTGCGGCTGGACTTCAGCCGTGGAACCCCGAGGAGCTACTAATTTATTTTGAAATGCGAAAGTAATTTATAAGCTCCCTGCAAGCACGTTACCGACCGACAATTCCGTTGTGAGTTGGATAGCGTTTAAACTGAAGACGAGCGTTTATACACAGAGCATTGCTGTCACGCCCTGCAAACTATGCACCGGGCAACAGCCCTACTGCAATTCAAGGTCGGGTTGACTCCGAATGAAACACTGAGGCTGTGATCTGAAAATTATACGAGGTGGAGAAACCATTTTCAACACTCTTAAGTTGATTGTGGATTTTCTACTATACGAAATTAGGTCCTCCACTTGGGTATTGTAACCGGAGAATTTAGGTCCGTTTTGCTAAACAAGGAAGTGGGGTGAGGGGGTGCGGTTTAAGAAAAACTGACGTTAACTCGTTAAATAGCACGGGCGTTAATTATCTGGGATAATTCATGCGTCCGAATCATCTTATGTTATAACCCTGACTCCGTTACTTCAATAGACACGTCTCAAAACAGTGTCAGGAAATCTCTGAAGAACCTTGAGGATCTGTATTGGTCAAATTAATCGCAGTGTCCTTTACTGAAAGATTGAGGGCTCCAGTGGTGTAATGGTAGTGTCCCTATCTTTGAGCCAAGAGGCCGGCGTTCGAGTCTTATCATCTCCAGAGATGTGTTGTTTCCGTCTGTATGACTCCATAAAATATCGATAATGAAGGATCTTGCTCACTCCCCATGCTGCATTCCCACCTTGAGTCCTGCCAGGTATTAGCGCATAAGCATTAAAGAGGCTACTTAAATATAGCAAGCATGGGGCTGGATGAACACAGCAGGTCAGGCAGCATCATAGGAGCAGGAAAACTTGACGTTTCGGGCCTAAACCCTTCATCAGAAAATGATACTTAAATATAGCGTTCACTTTGGAAATGACTTTATATTGAGTTAAACACATCTCGAGTTTGTAATCGAGTTTTAATAGCTTTGATATTTTTACTCATTGCGAAGTGTGATCAGAAATTCTGAGACTTCCTACAGAATGGAGAATTCATTTTTCAACACATTAAAATATATATGTGAATGTAGGAGAGGGAAGGAGTGAGAATAAGGTTAATTCTTCCCAAATCCACCAGCATTGTTTGAGAACGATGAACATTTGAACCGGCCACTTGACAGTGATTCCATGACAACTTTCTGATAAAACTGGGTCGAACTGAAAAAAAGTTTCTGTCGAGCTCATTCTAAAATGTTTCCGTAAGCAAACGACCTCGGATCTGGTCGATAATATTCCAGACAGTTAAAATATGATTGAGTCCAAATAATTTTACAATCCTGAAACACGAACGGTAGACCAGGAGAGGACAGTAATAAGAGACTACAACGGGGTTTTACTGAAGCAGTGGTAGTGTCCCTACTTCTGAGTCAGGAGGACCAGGTTACAGTCCCATTTGGTACAAAGTTGACTGGTAGCCCCTCTCAATAGGTTGATTGGATCTTGTTCTTTTTAAGAAAAAGGACATAAAAGTGGCCCTTTTGATACAGCAGTAATGTCCCTAACTCTGAGCCAGGAGGCCAGGGTTTGAATCTCACCTGCATCAGAAGTGTGATCTCTGAATAGGTTGTTAAACAAAAAAAGCAATAGAATCGAATCTTATATAATATTATCAGATACTCAACTGGAGACCAAAAAAAAGTCCCCTTGATTAACTGGAAAGGCAATTTCCGTTTAAGATTAGCACCTTTACATCTGTTGGCTGGTAATTTTGTTTTGGCTGATGATGAGGTGTCTTGGCTTGGATCTACTCCGCATGATATCTATAAATTGGGCAGTTGTGCCGGTGTATGGGACAACTGCTGGCACTTTTTCATGCCAGTAAATCAGGATAACGACATAGACAGGGAGGTTGGGTCAAACCCATGCTGGGGCACACGTGTATGTGGCCGTTTTCAGCAAGACCTGTGCCGCACTCTTGACACAGCTTGCAAAAAGCAACAAGGACAAAAGACAGAGAGAAAAAAAATCTGAATCCGCTGAGAGAGGGAGAGAGAATAGAGAACCTTAGCAAGCATTGATAGCAAAATAAAAGCAATAAGCAGCAATGAAATTTGACTGAGAGATTTATTTTCGACAGATTTTTGAAAGTTTCCTTTAGAAGTCACTGGTTCCTGGTAAGAGCTGTGACGAATGTTGTTTGACCTATGTTCGTCTTTTTGTACTCTCTGCCATTCATGTTGACGCGAGTTATCTCCTTTTTTTTTAAAAGGAAAAAGTCACTCGGGTTCTTTGTTAGTCTGAGCAGGGATTTTTTTTTAAATAAGAGGAGTTTACGGAAGAGACGTTTTTCTTCTTCAGCGTGTGATTCAGAATTCCAGTCCAAAAGCGTTAATCTCCATGAAATTATCCAGCAGGCGTATGGTGGAAGCTATAAACTGGTACCGGCTACTTACTTACACATACACACACACGCAGAGTAAACGTTCTTTGAAGACACATCATTCACCGAATGCACTTAAATGTCATCATTTTAATAATATATCACTCCTGAAAGGAGGCGTGTCCCAACTGTGAGATGAAAAGTATATTAGAACGGGAATCTCCCTGAGTTTAGCATCAGTGTGCAGCTTTGGAATCCGCATTATAGGAAGGGGTGTTTGCACAGGAAAGGGAGCAGAGCAGATTTACCAGGATGTTGCCTGGACTAGAGAGTTTCAGTTGTGAAGAGAGCTTGAACAGTCTGGTCTGAAAATAAACAAATGCTGGTGATCACAGCGGGACAGACAGCATCAACGGAGAGAGAGCAAGCTAACGTTTCAAGTCTCGATGACTCATTCCAGATTCCAGCCTCTACAGTAATTTGCTCCTATTTGAACAGACTTGGGGGTGTTTCTCTTAGGACAGAGGAGATCGAGAGAGGACATGATTGAGATATATAAAATTATGAGAGGCATAGATAGGGGAGACAGGAAGGATTTTTTTCCCTTGATGGAAAGGGACATAGATTTAAAGAAAGGGGCAGGAGGTTTAGAAGAGCTGTAAGGATAAACGTTTTCACCCAGACAGTGGCGGGAATCTGGAACTCACTGGCTGTCAGGGAGGTAGAGGTAGAAACCTTCGTAACGTTGAAGAAATATTCCCTGTATATGCACCTGTAATGCCAGGGCATGCAACGCTATAGGACAAGTGTTGGAAAACGGGATTGAAAAAAAAATGTTTTTGACCAGTGCAGACTTCATCGCCAAAGGTCCTTTTTTTTCTCTGGTCTGTAGACCTCTCTGGCTCTTAAGAGGGATGTGTTCCCTTTTGGTAAGGACGCTCGAGATTGTTATCTCTTAGCAGGAACTTCGACTCACGCGAACTTTATTGGATACAGGGACCAAACAAGATCGTTCCACAACTGATGCCGACCCAAACTGTCACAGTGTTTACAAAACGCTGTTCACGATTCAGAATTGAATTGGGTTTAACTTAATTGAATTGGTTTTATTAGTGAAGGGGGTGAATTTAGTCCAGTTTTGAGTTGGTTCACATTAAAACCAGCTCACTGTAGATATATTCAAAATAAAATCACGGATGTCATCTCTTTCAAATGATCTCCTTCACGTGCGAAACGGGGAACTTTAAAATAAAATCCGAAAAAGCGAGTGCTGGAAAAACTCCGCAGAATCTGTTCACTGGATTCGAGCCGTTAACTCTCTCTTTCTCTCCACAGAAACTCCGCAGGAAACACAGAGAAAGAAAGAGAGTCAACATCTCGATTCCAACAACCTCTCTACAGATACTGCCAGAGTGGCGTTGTTTCTCCCGCACTTTCAGTTTTTTTTTCCATATCCTGATCCCGTCGCTCGGATTCAGAGAGATTTTTATGTTCCTAGACAAACTTCAGATCCACCGAACTCTCAATTACCGGCTGAAATCTGTTCCATACCTGTTCTCCATCGCCCAACCCATCTCTAAATAAAACGGTACTGTCGAAATGCACTTGATATATTTTGGAATAAATCCTAAAAAAGCGATTAACTACAATCCAGCTCAAGTAGATATCACACAATCATCAATGTGATGCTCTTGAAGGATCGTTTTAGCGCTGGGTGCCAAATAAGTTAGTTGCAAATGAACTGAAACAGACCGGCCAAACAGAACAAGCTTCCCGGAGCTGTTATCATATGGTGCTATCATTTCTCCCAGAGATTCTGTTTGTGGGGACAAGAAAATAAAACAACATTTTTTCCAAGGGTGCGAAGTGGCTTTTAAACAACCCCCAGGTTAAGATTGTCCGAATGTTCTGCAGGTATTGCTTTGAGTTCCGCTCAGGGTTGAAGCAGATAATATTTACCGCAATAAAATAAAGAACGGCGGATTCTGGAAATCTGACAACAAAACAGAGAATGCTAGAGAAATTGAGCGGGTCTGACAGCAAATAGTGCAGAGAGAGACATAGAGTTAATGTTTCGAGTCAGAGACCCTCCTTCAGAAAGTTACTGATATTTGCAATCTGTAATTTTATGTTCAGGATTTGCTCGCTCTGTGACCTGGAAAGGCTCGGTGCTCATTCACTTTCAGGTATCTGCTTTGGCGTTTATACATACATTATTCTATAGTCATATATACATTCACCAGTCTCTAGGTGTTTATATACATATATTCACACACATATGCATTCACCAATACATACATGTTTATACATAATCGCACGTAGATAGTCATTAATACATTCACCAACAGATACGTTGATATATATTAATATATTCACATACACATATAGTCATGAATACTTCCACCAGAGTCTAGATGTTTATATATTATGTAATCACACATATATATTCATATAAACATTCACTTATATACGTGTTTATATATTCACATGTAGCCATATATACATTCACCAGTGTTATAGATGTTTATGGATATTCATATATATATGCACCAATATATTCGTGTTTATATATATAATTCGTATAGTCACATGTGCGTTCACCAGTAATAGATGCTTTTATATCTTATATATACATAATTCATACATATACATTCACCAGTATCTACGCTTTTACATGTGTATTATTTATTTACTTAGTTTCAGTGGCTCTAGCTGGAAGCGTCAAAAGCAAACTCCTGGCCAATTTAAAGCCATCCCCACCTTCCCCCTTCCCACTCCTATTCCACCACTCCCCCCCCCCAAAAAAAACACACACATTTCCCATGCTCCCTCATGGTTGGTTTCCATTGTTGTGGAACAATGTCATTGCCTCTAACGCTGAGCCAGAAGGCTTGGGTTCAAGTCCCACCTGCTCTAGAGGGTGCGCCCTAATATCCCTAAACAGGTTGATCGGGAAAATATCTGGAAATCTGCTTACAGTGGGCCCTGTGGTACAGTGGTGATTTCCCTACCTCTGGGCCAGGAGGCCTCGGTTGAAATCTCACCTGGAGGTGTATAATAACTTCTCTGGTCGGGCTGATTTAAAATACCTCCACAATATCTGGAGCGGACTCATGCTTTCCAAACAGCTGGACACAGCCTTCAGGGTGATAGTTCACTTTGAGAGCTGGCCAGAATTCTGCCAATCGGGAGATTTCCCTGTTCCCCTTTATAGTGCTATCGAAGTAACGATGACCCAATGGTCAGGGGTCCTTAGCTTGATTTTGTCTTGGTCCCCTCGCCACTTAGTCTCGAAGGAATAAATAAACGATCAGGGAACAAAAAAGAAGAGAATCACCTTTCCACCTGCACAACTTAGGGACAGTTTTAAGAGCTCTCATCAAAAAATAGTGCTGTTGAAAATTGTCTATATCTCTCCTTTGTATAAAACGAAAGATTGCAACTTCACTTGCAACAAATTCAAGTCTTTTGTTTTAAAAATAATAATGGTAATGAAATATATTTCAGTTTATTCAATCGGGGCCGTATGTAAGAATTATTGCCTACTGGCCGTACAGAGTTGGAGAGCTGGTATTGCACTGATTACGGGACCTGTGGGCTCTGCTACATTACACAGGTGGCCCGTAGTTCACTTGCAGATATCAGCTCCCCCCCTTTTCCCCACCCTCACCCCACACACTCACGAAAAAAAACAGTTAACCACCTGTCAGACTGCGGCATAATAAGTGCGGCCAAAAAGGAGTTTTTCATGCATGTGTAATATATCTGTTCACCCATTCACTTAATGAAGCTGATAAATGCGAAACAAACAATTGTCAAGTTAATCTATTTAGTAAAATGTTTTAAGACTTGCAGGCTATGTTAAGAAGGGAGTGTCGCTCACATTTTCATTCAAATGCGCCGTCCCCGTGCTTGCCTTTCAGAACCAAAGGACAACATTCTTGCGAATATAATTTATTATAAATGTGCTTTTAATAGGTTTAATTCACACGGCCAGCTGTTTTGCGCTATTTGGTAACCAGAAAACAAACGCGGATGGATGGAAAGCTAGTTAAAATTAGTTTCGGTCACTGGGGCTAAGCCATATTTCCTGCAAACCATCTGCTTGATTGACACAATAGAAGGATTTTCGGTGGAACGGAATGAAAGCTGAGAGTCCAACAGTTAGTATTTTCTTCAGTTCATTGTGGAGGTGAAGACAGACACCGCCTCTACCTTTCTGTCAGTGTGGCAATGCTAGTGAATACCAGGTCAGTCTAAGCCCCCCTCCCTCTCCGGCAGCACAGTAGATCTTGCAATTCATACAGCTCAGAACGGTGCGCCAGGAAAGTAACCTGCAAGAGGCAGCTGGGGAAGATAACTACAGAAACTGTTGGAGAAACTCAGCAGGCCTGGCAGCATCTGTGGGGAGAGAAACAGAGTTAACATTTCCAGTCTATCAGAACCAAGTCACCAGACTTGAAAGTTAACTCTCTCCCTCTCTCTCTCTCCACAGATGCTGCCAGACCTACTGAATTTCTCCAGCACTGTCTGTTTTTGTTTAAGGTGGGATGGGAAAGTTCAAAGGAGATGCAAGTTTTCTTTTACACAGAGAGTGGCAGAACTTGCTGCTGGGGTGTGCTGGAGGTTGATAGGATACAAGCATTTAAGGGACTTTTAGATAAGCACGTGAATATATAAGGAATGGAGGGATACGGACCAGGGGCAGGCAGAAGGGATTAGTGTAATTTGGCATCATGTTTGGCACAACATTGTGGGCTGAAGGGCCCATTCCTGTCCTGTACGGTTCTGTGTTCTATTTCCATCATTGGCAGTTCTTGGTTTGATTTAACTCGGTAAGAAATATGCCCACACAGAAAATACTTGCATTAGTTGGGGACTACTTTTCACAATCTTCTTCCTTCTGATTCCACAGCAGATCGGAGCTCAACATCAGTGCTGTTGAGACTCCCTACCCCAGTACGAGATTAATTTATCTTCTTATTGTTTGATTTGATTTGATTTACTATTGTCACTTGTACCTAGGTACAGTGAAAAGTTCTGTTTTGCGTGCAGTACAGGCAGATCATACCATACCAGGTGTTTTTGGGTAATGGAACAGAGCAAAAAATACCATGTAAAAATCAAAATAACTGCAGATGCTGAAAATTAGAAACAAAAACAGAAATTGCTGGAAAAGCTCAGCAGGTCTTACAACATTGATGGAGAATAAGCAGGGTTAACATTTCCGGTCCAGTGACTCTTCCTCAGAACTCAAGAATGCAATTTTGCATCTGACAAGAAGGTGCACAAAGAGCAAAATTAACATTACATTTAAAATTTGAGAGGCCCATTCAGAAGTCTAATAACATCAGGGAAGGAGCAGTTTTTGAATCTGTTGGTACGTGTGTTTAAGCCTTCGTATCTTCTGCATGACAGAAGAGATTGGAAGACATTATAACTGGGATGGGAGGGGTCTTTGATTATGTTGGCTGCCTTCCCAAGGCAACGAGAAGTATAGCTGGAGAGTTGACTCAGATGACTCTCACCCACGTAAATGCCAGTGGTGAGATTTACAAGTGGACACTCCATCTCCTCTTAAGCTCTGCACTGGGATCCGAACCTGCCGTTTCTGGTTAACAGGCAAAGAGACTGCATGTTGAACTGCCTGAAGATGTCACGGGCCAGCAATACCACATTCTGAATCACGCCTGAGATGAAACATTTTGGGAGAAGTTTGATACAAATATAAACAGCAGTCGCTAGAGAAACCCAGCAGGTCTGGCTGCATCTGTGCAGACAGAAACAGAGTCAATGTTTTGAGACTAGTAACCCTTCTTCAGAATGTTTGATGCGGCAATAGCTGGCACAAAGGATGATAGCTACATCTTTAACAGATCAGATGAATAATTAGCATTAGTATGTCTATTTGTACACAGTAGACATTTGCAGATACAAAAAAGACTTACATTTATGCAGTGGGGTTAAAATTGTATCAGAGATAATAGGTACTGCAGATGCTGGAGAATCCGAGATAAGAAGGTGTGGAGCTGGATGAACACAGCAGGCCAAGCAGCATCATAGGAGCAGGAAAGC
>JAHRHZ010000062.1:1166604-1222150 GCA_024137785.1 Ginglymostoma cirratum
AACACTTCTCTCTCCTTCCTGGACCTCTCTGTCTCCATCTCGGGCAACCACCTAGAGACAGATGTCCATTTCAAGCCCACTGACTCCCACAGCTACCTGGAATACACCTCCTCCCACCCACCCTCCTGCAAAAATGCCATCCCCTATTCCCAATTCCTTCGCCTCCGCCGCATCTGTTCCCAGGATGAGACTTTCCAATCCCGCACATCTCAAATGTCCTCATTCTTCAAGGACCGCAACTTCCCCCCCACAGTGGTCGAGAACGCCCTCGACCGTGTCTCCCGCATTTCCCGGAACACATCCCTCACGCCCCGTCCCCGCAACAATAACCAAAAAAGAATCCCCCTCGTCCTCACATACCACCCCACCAACCTCCGGATCCAACGCATCATCCTCCGACACTTCCGCCATCTGCAGTCAGACCCCACCACCAAAGACATCTTTCCCTCCCCACCCTTATCTGCCTTCCGGACGGACCACTCCCTCCGCGACTCCCTTGTCCGCTCCACACTCCCCTCCAGCCCCACCACACCCGGCACTTTTCCTTGTAACCGCAGGAAGTGCTACACCTGCCCCCACACCTCCTCCCTCACCCCAATCCCAGGCCCCAAGAAGACTTTCCACATCAGGCAGAGGTTCACCTGCACATCTGCCAATGTGGTATACTGCATCCGCTGTACCCGTTGTGGCTTCCTCTACATCGGGGAAACCAAGCGGAGGCTTGGGGACCGCTTTGCAGAACACCTGCGCTCAGTTCGCAACAAACAACTGCACCTCCCAGTCGCGAACCATTTCAACTCCCCTTCCCATTCCTCAGATGACATGTCCATCCTTGGCCTCCTACAATGCCACAGTGATGCCACCCGAAGGCTGTAGGAACAGCAAATCATATTCAGCCTGGGAACCCTGCAGCCCAATGGCATCAATGTGGATTTCACAAGCTTCAAAATCTCCCCTCCCCCAACCGCATCCCAAAACCAGCCCAGCTCATCTCCACCTACCTAACTATCCTAATCCCATTTTACCCATAGCCTTGTTATTGCAAATGCACATCTAAATTCTGTGACTTTAGTTCAATTCAAACGAAAAGTGCTGGAGAAACTCAACAGGTTGAGCAGCATCTGTGGAAAGAGAAACAGAGAGTCTGAAATGACCACTCTTGGGATTTGAAACTTTAACTCCGTTTCTCTCTCCACGGATAATCACAGAGTTTTAATTGTGTTGAAAAAGACCCTTCATCCCATTGTGTTTTCTCAGGCTATGAATCATCTATCTATTCTAGTTCCATTTTCAAGCACTTGGTCTGTAACCCTGTATACTTCGGCATCACAAATGCACATCTAAATATTTCTTAAATGTTCTGAAGGTTTCTGCCTCTACCACCCTTATAGACAGTGAGTTTCAGATAGCCACCAGCCTCAGGGTAAAATGTCCCCAGATCCCTTCTAAACCTCCTGCTCCTTAGCTTGAAACTGTGGGCCTCATTATTGAACCCTCCAGTAAGGGGATAGGTTTCTTCCTATTTACACAATCTATGTCTCTCATAACTTTGTACACCTCAATCAGGTCCTCCCTGAGTCTAAAATAAACATAAAGCCCTGGGGACGCTGAAAGTCTGAAACAAAAACTAAACGTGCTGCTGGAACTCAGCAGGTCCAGCAGCAACTGCCTTAGCCACAAGTTTTATTCTAAGTACTTTGATATTCAACTTCACCACAGCATTAATACCCATTCTCCATACAGTGTTTTGCCATGATCATTTCAAAGAAGAGTGATGAGGTTTCACAGAGAACTGATCTTCCTCGTTCATTTTAACTTCTGTTTTCTAGCAAAGTTGAAATGATAGTTGCTATGAGGACTAAACAGTCAGGATCCCGGTTAACGATGCAGCATCGATCACTGAGGGCAAGGCAGCAGCTTTTGCGTAGGTAACAGTATGGCACCCGCTCTGAGTGACAGCAAAGTTATCCAGAGTGGATGCAGAGAGAGAAAGCTTTCAGGGTTGGGGGTCAATAGTCCAAGGAGGCTGCAAGCATCCTTTGGGGACCAAGGGAGTCTTGGTGAAAGACCATCAGTGCAGTTAGACCAGGACACAAATGGGCCTGTATCAGCCATTGTGTTCTGTTTGAATGTACATGGTTTGCCATCACATTTGGTAGAACTGCCAACCACACACAAGAAATATGAGGGCCTTCACGTTATCGCCTGATAGATTGTAAGGCCCACACTCTCAGAAGTGGAATTTTGCTCGATTAATTTGATGTGATGGAGCAATTAATCATTTGACAATTCAATTTATGGAAAGGCTGCATGTATGGATTTTGGAAACCATCAGGTTGTGACCTGACAAAAGGACAAGCAGTTGCTACGGGACAAAGTTAGGGAGGGAGGTAGGGGAGGGGGGTAGGTGAGAGAGTATTTCAACAAGTCAATTCTGAAGTGGAATTTTATTCAATCAGTCACCAGAGATGCAGGCTGACTTTGAGACAGTGCATGCGGATCAGTCCAGATGCAGTATGTTATATATTTTAAAGTGAGTTTATTTCTTTTGTTAGTCCTGAAATTTGCATAGTTTTGAATTTTTACAACACCTACAGGATGAACCATATCCTACATTTATGGCTGTTTTATTTTTCATTAAACAACCACTTCTAGTCTGATTGTTGGGTTCGGTCTGTGAGATTGGCCTGCTGTAAACTCTGGCCATTACCAATTAATTCCATCGCATTGAACTGTCACAAGGCAAGGTTTTACAATTAGCATTGGAGAGAATGAAGACGACATTGATGATGATGGTTGCAGAGATAAGGAATTTCAGTTATGAAGATGGATTGGAGAAGAGAGAAGATCTAGTTGGAGTATTCAAAATCATGAGATGTCTGGGCAGAGTAAATAGGGAAAATCTTTCCCATCCCTGAAATGATGGAGTGTCAGAGGGCACAGATATACATGTGAAGATGCAAACAAAGAGCAGGAGTAGGCCATTCAGTCCCTCAAGCCTGTTCCACTATTTAATAAGACCAAGGTTGATCTAAATATAACCACAAGTCCACAACCCCACTTACCAGTGATAACCTTTTGCCCTCTTACTTAACAAGAATCAGCCCACTTCTGCCTTAAAAATACATACCATATTTTCAGGAAGAAAATTCCAAAGACAGAAAAGAACCCACATCATCCCATGTTCTAAATGGTGGATCCCTAATTTTTAAATAGAGACCCCCTAGTTCCAGATTCTTCCTCAGAGGAAACATCCTCTCTACATCTACTCTGTCAAGAGAGAAGACTCTCCAGGATCTTTCAATCCAGTCACCTCTTATTCTTGTAAACTTCAACGATACAAAGCCTAGAGATAGGGTTTAGGCCCGAAACGTCGAGTTTTCCTGCTCCTATGATGCTGCTTGACCTGCTGTGTTCATCCAGCCCCATGCTTGTTATCTCGGATACAAAGCCTAGCTTGTCCAAACTTTCTTCATTAAATGATCCGCGCAGTCCAGGTACTAACCTGTTAAATGTTCCCTGAACTGCCTTCAACACAGATCCACCTTCCTCAAGTGAGGTGATCAATCCTGTGTAGAGTACTCCAGATGCAGTCTCACCAATGCCCTGTAAAGGTGAAGCATAACTTTTGCATTCAATTCCCCCCTTAGTAAATAGGACCTTTCTATTAGCCTAGCCTTCCTAATAACTTGCTGTATCTGCATACTAATCTCTTGTGATTTATGTGCAAGGACAGCCAAAGCCTCCTGTATCTTAGAGCTATGCAATCTCTTCTCAATTAGACAATATATCTCAGAGATTATGTTGTAATCTCACTTTCTGATCATATACTTCCCATCAAATGGGGATAGATGAGCTGAATATGATACTTGGACCTGATTTCTTCATTTGGGAAGATAGTGTGTCACAGATATATGTGGAGTCAAAGTAAGCTTTCACTTTAAAACCATAGGATAGGAGTGGGTATTTTTGTCTGTTTACAAATCTTGAAAAATCACTGTCCCTTGACTAGACTTTCAGCTCATATATTGTGTTTGCACTGTAGTTACCTCCATATCAACTCTTATTGCTCTGTAAATCAAATACCTGATGAAATTTGGTAGCCAAGGGTTTTAGACTGCGAGAACCGCAGACCCAGTTTCAATTTGAATGCATTCACAACACTGATCATATGTTGCTAAGTCTCTGTCCTGTTTCTGCAGTATAGCTCACTCAATTTTGACAGTATGTTTGACGGGACCTTTAGTCGAGCAACCACTCATTGTCTGACAGCTCACTGCACGCTTTGTTCCTGGAGTTTAGAAAAGTAACAATTTCATGAACCAGATCAAAAAATCTTTGCAAGACCTTAACCACTTAACCACCTCACATCAGCATGGAGCATTGACTCACTGCAGGCAGCATTGAGATTGCCGAGTGAGGATTGAAACAAGAGATGCTCGAGGGCTTGCTATCCGATAGATTTACAATTTTAACCAAATTAGAACCAAAAGAGCTGTGGATGCTGTAAATCAGGAATAAAAGCAGGTCTGGCAGCATCTGTGAAAATAAAACTCAGAGTTAATGTTTTGGGTCTGGTGACCCTGAAGGTTCTTCACAGATGCTGCCAGACCTGCTAAGCTTTTCCAGCAACTTCTGTTTTTGTTCCACACTTTTAACAACTTCTTTCACATAAGCAAAGTCTTTACCTTTGCTCACTGCTGCCTGTTGATGGATTATACAGTGGTAATAGTCAAAAGAGGGTATATCAGGGTCATTGAATTTACTGTACATTATAGAATTGGATCTGATATACAAATCCATACAGATCAAAACCGGAAATGACGGTACTCACCATAACGGACCGGACAGAATAAATTCCAAGCTGGAGTAGAATAACATCGCTTCATCGGAGGCCCCACTGATGATGTCACCCAGCATGGTTATGAAACATCTGAACGAGAACAAGCCAGCTCAGCAAGTAAGTCAACAACCTCACGTTTAAATTACATTTGGGTAAGTACATGAATAGTGAAGGTTTAGAAGGATAGGGGCCAAAAGCAGGCAAGTGGGATGAGTTTAATTTGGGAACATGATCAACATGGACTAGTTGGATTGAAGGATCTGTTTCCATGCTGTATGACTATGACTTGTTATATATTTTCATTTGTTTGCATTGCCACCACAAGACTTACCTTAGCCTGTAAGGAAAGTCTATCTAGACCAAACTGAAACGTCATGTGGCAAACTGGAAAAGCCTGTTGCAAATACACACTTTACTTCAGCTGCACAGCTTCCAGAAGTGGAAGTCATGCAGCAGTATGACGATTGCCATGTACGGTAAGGGAACACAGGACAGTGGTGAGATCAAATGTCAGAGAGTCTATAATTGACCAATTGATTGTGATCTATGTGTTGGAGACTGCCTCTAGTTGCCTCTGATTTAAGTTGCCAAATCATTGTAGAAAGTTAATTCTATGGTATTGTACAAGTTCTAATCTTGAAAGAAGTGTTACTAAATGGATAGATCACTTGCACTCTATTGGTGCAGTAGCTGGACTTGTACTGGTTGACTCCCAATCAAATTCAGGACCAGCAGAGAAACTTGTCTCGATCTCTGTGCATGATGAACCTCTACCACCAACAGGTCAAGTATTTTGAATGCACTATTGGAAACATATGCATTTCTAAATACTGGGAAACAATTGCCTCAAATTTAGAAATTATTTTGCAGCACAAGAGAGCCAAAGGCTGCTGGATTATACCCATGTAGCGTGACAGCTGGGTGATGTAAGACAGCAGGTCCTGTCTTGCCTGACTTTGAAGTAAGATCATGATCTGCTCGTGGAGTGACCCTGCCACTTAAACATCACTGTAGCCACTTACACCCAATCAGCAATGTCAGTGGGGCTGCAGCCCAAGGTTATGGGGGGGAGGTGACTTTGACTTTGGGATAACACTTGGGATTTAGGATGCCTTGAATTTTGAATTTTCATTTCTACTGACTGAAATACGGAGGCCAGAACCCTGCCACCAAATCAACCTTTATTTACATGTGGAGGTTCCTTGACACTAATCCAACTTCTTCAGAGCAAGCTCTCAGATTGAACAGGATGTCTGACTTTCCTGTTTATATCTGTCAGCCAAGGCTCCCTGATTGGATCAGATTAACAGTCCCAATCAGGGAACTCATATTTTCTGAGGTCCTCTTCAGAAGCCTGTACACATAGTAACAAATTCAAGAACAGCTTTTTCTCTGCTGTTATTAGACTGCTGAATGGACCTCTCTAATTTCAAATCTAATGTTGACCATGCTTTTGTGCACTTCCTGTGCAGCTGTAATCTTGTATGCCATGATCTTACAGAACAAAACTTTTCACTGTACTTATGTACATATGACAAGAATAAATCAAATCAAACTTGGCTGACCTCATGATAATTACTACACTGACCAACCAGTCATGCAGTCAAAATTCTACCCCACTGATTTTTACAGACCCAATTAAATGAGCCGTGGTGAATTATCAGATAGAAAATGCAGGATCCTGCACGTGAGTGTTGGATACTGCAGGCTCCAGCTGCATGCAGTATGCAATCATTAATGAGCTCTGCTGAAATGCTGAGATGACTGACTTTGAGAGTTTAGCCTGTATCGTTGCACCTTTCCTTGCAGCTGTTCTACCCAATTCTGGAAGTTTGGGTGTTGGGAAATTGGCTGCCAGGTGACACAAAGCTTAACTGGAGCAGCAAAGTAAGCATTTCTTCTGCGAACCACCCTCCACCTCTTAAGCCAGACTGCTGAAGAATGCTAATCAGTGTGCATCAGTTTGATGGTTTTGCAGAAAGCATGGAGGCGACTATGTTTTATGCAGAGTGAATGGTGTCTCCATGAAGATGCCTATGGGACACACTGATGGATCTTCCTGACAGCTCCCATGATTGATCACAGATCACATGGGTGCTTTCCTGCCATCGAGATAATGCTTTCAGATCATCCTGCACTCTTCTTATGCACAGCTTCTAAGTTCTGAGACAGAATATGAGGAAAATGGACGTGGCTCCTTTGGAAAGTTACCTGCTGGCCCCCTCTTGCCTTCTTGTCCACAACCCACACTGTCAATTGCCTTCAGTGCCATAATGTAAGTAAAGTCAGATTGCCCCCACTCACATTGAATTGCAGTCTACAGCTGGAATCTTAGATATCAGCATTTGGGGCTCACCCAAATTGCCCTCATGAAGTTGGTAATGAGTTTATTGAACCTTTTCGAACCACTGTTCTCCATGTGGTATAGATACATTGATGTGTCTGATCTCTGTATGCTGGTATTATTATTTTTAGAGTTTCAAATTTGAAATAGCAACAAATGAGCATTGGTCCACATCTCTGAAGAGGTTTAGAAATTAATAGGCAGTCTTTCTGGAACCATGATTTTAAAAGAATATGTGTCTCCAGGAGTGTTACTGGAAGTTTATTTATATTGTGAGGCTTACAACCAGAGAGAGAAAACATCAAGCCATTAGCTTAGCAGAGTCTAAAATGAACCAGAATTGCTTGTCCATAGATAAGGCGGTAGGGCAGATTAATAGGGTAGTTAAGAAGGCTTATGGGATGCTTGCCTTTATTGGTCATGACACATTATAACAGTAAGGAAGTTACGTTGAGGCTGTATATGACTTTGGTGAGGCCACAGCTGGAGTACTGAATTGAAGTGAATTGAATGGGTTATTGTCATTTACAATTTACAGTGAATAATATGTTAAATATAGTGAAAAGCTTTGACTGTCGCTACAATCTGATTCTTAAAAATAACAAAGAAAAGAAAATATAACTGAAAAAGAGTCCAGATTCATTCTGCCACCTGCACCATGTGTCCTGAGCTAGCTCACCAAATGACATCTGTGTCACCACCCACTCCTCCACCCCCTCACTGCCAGCTGCACTGGGCCCATCAATGTAGGAGTCACCACTCTTTAGGTGCCATCTCTTCAGTTCTGACCCCCCTACTACAGAAAAGCTGTGATTGCACTGGAGGGAGTGCAGTGGAGATTCACCAGGATGCTGCCTGGAACGGACCGGTTTAGCTATAAGGAGGCTGGATAAGCTTGGGCTGTTTTCTTTAGAGCAGAGAAGGCTAAGAAGGGACCTGACTGAAGTGTGTAAGATTAAGAGGCACATGGTGTATAGGAAGCAGCTGTTCTCCTCAGTTGAAGAGTACGTCACAAAGTCACCTAATGTAAAGGTGTAGAGCAGGAGCTTTGAGGGAAAGCAACTTTATCTAGAGGGTGGTGGGAATCTGGACTACACTGTCTGGGAGGGTAGTTGAGGTGGGAAACCGCACAACCTTTAACAAAGTACTTGGATGAGCTCTTGAAATATCATAACATTCAAGGCTGTGGACCTTGTGCTCAGACAGTGGGACTGGTGTCAGTTTGGAATAGATTTTTGTCAGTGTAGGCTTGATGGGCTGAAGGGCCTTTTCTGCACTGTGTAATTCTATGAACAACTTTTTTTTTAATAAAAGACAAAGGTCATGAATTCTGAGGCAGCAATGCCTACCCATGGAACTTGTCCAAATTATGCCAGTTGTGCTTGCTCTCTAACAGAGCTCCACTTCCTCAGCTCTCACTGAGGGGTCATGTCAATCTTCAAGCTTCAAAAATGGGTTCAAGGGAGATTAATGAAGCCCAGCAGTGGAGTGCAGGACTTTTAACAAACAGAGCTGATGTGTAGACTGGTAATTCTACAACAAACAAAGACAATGCTGGAGAAACTTAGCAGGTCGGCAGCATCCGTGGATGGAGAGAAACTGGGTTTGCAGTTCGAATTTGGTGTGACTGTTCTTCAAGACTGTTTTTCCAGATCAGATCTGGCAGCAGGGGAATGGGGATGGGTGCGAAGCAATATATTTGGGCATGTCCACTGGGGGAGGTGGTGGCTGAAGGCGTGGAGCGGGGAAGGGAGTGTTAGGTCTGAGTCTGGAGGTGTAAGGGGTGAAGACAAGGTGTATACAGGGGTGTGAGAGGCATATGTGGAATCATTTAAATAGTTAATCTGAAATTAGACTAGGCATTTAATAGTTGAACCTTTCCTGAATATGTATCTTACTTAATTTCATCAGAACCCTCCAAATTCTCCAATTGTTGAGACTTTAGGAGGGTTGCAGGCATGGGAGAATTGCTCAATGGAATTGTCAATTTCTTGGACAATTTCCTTGGGGTCTGCTATGATAGAGATTTTGCAGTGTCCCCATGTGCTACGCCCATCTACACTGGAAAAACAACTGTCCGGCTATTGGAAAATCTGGGCCAATGTTTCTTCTACTGCATGCAGGTTTGCAAAATTGCATGCAGGAAAAGTGTGAATAATTACCAATTTAAATAGCAGCCATTGAAATCCTCAGTAAATAGGGTTATTAATCCCTTTATTTATATATATTCCAATATATTTAGCTTCATGAAATCAGTAAAATTAGCACCTCAATAGCTCATATGAAAGGAATATAAAGCACAGATTACCTAACTCTGCGGTGTGGAATACTGCCATATTCTCTACCGACTCTGTCATCAATAAACAGAGGCCAGTTTGCAAAGAGAGCAAGGTCAAAATGATTCAGAACCAAGGAACAAATAATCTTTCTCTTAATTAGCTCAAGATTGGTCACAGGGCTTAATGCAAAACAGAACAGTCAAACCTATATTCATCTCCCCTCATTTGATTTGAGTGAACAGTCATGAGTGTGGCGGCGTGCTGAAGTTTACGTCCCTTGCACCTGGCAGATTGTTTAGCGGAGCTTTGTAAATGCCACTGAGTTCAAAATATGTTTGGTGAAACCAAGGGCTGAGGTGTGATATCTGAAAGGAATCTTACGTGGCTGTCAGCATTAGTTTGGGTTGAGGTTGGCTTCATAACAAACTGCGGCTTCAGCTGGTATTGATCTTTGGACATGCGAACCTGCTGCTTTGTTTGGCTGATGGCATGAGGGGACACAAATGAAAACAAAAACACATCTCAACAACATTCAACTGATCAAGAAGAAAAGCTGAGCCGTTTTCTGGCAATATAGCCCTTTAAACCCTAACGCTTGTCTTGTCTAAGGGGACATAATGCTGTATTTGATAAGCCGTTTCGCAATTTAGGCCCTCAAACACAATATTTTCCTTTGTTTGGTGTAGATTTGAGAAGTGGGGAGAAGAAAGAGAGGCAATGCACCTTGTCAAATAGAGCCCATTGAGTGAGGTTGATGGTTCAGCGTGGGTGGATGAGGTGATGGCGTGACCACTTGTTTATCAGGGAGGAGTTGTCACTTGTTGCTAAAGAGCCCTGAAGAAAGGACGCTAGCGTCTGTTGCTCGGGTTGGTATTGATGTGACTTAGCTGTGTAATCAAACTGAAAGTGAGCCCAGTATTTATGTCAGTTCTTATTTCATCAAATGACTATTATGAGCTGCAGCCCAGCAGGAGTCCCTTATCAAACATTGCCTTAAAGCTGTCTGTGAAAAAAATGCAGGCTCCGTTTGATAGTCCTCTCATAAAAGAACTATTCCATTAATCACTTTCCACCACAGCGTTTTAAAAATCTTCTCAGCTTCAAAGTTGAAGTGGCTTTACACGCGAAAGTGTGCTTTAGAGGGAGGGGGAGGGACAAAGAGATGATGTAACGTTAAAATATTTCCCTGGCAAATATGATTGAAATCACTAAAACAAGAATTTTCTCGGAGTTTGTCAATCCCAGTTCCTAAGCGTCGTTTTATTGAAAAATACCATTATTGCCGTACAAGGATGATCTCTTCAGAGTCTTGGCCAATAATTACAGCATAGAATAGAATATCTAGACATTATTCAAATACAGCAGTTATCTACAGAACAAAAAAAACAATAGCTGGAGAAACTCCGCAGAACAGAGAGCATTTGTGGAGCGAAAACAGAAATGACATTTTGAGTCCAGTGAGCTTTCTTCAGAACAGACTTGAAACATTAACTGTTTCTCTCTCCAGAGCTGCTGCCAGACCTGCTGAGTTTCTCCAGCAATTTCTGCCTTTGTTTCAGATTTCCAGCATCCGCAGTTCTTTATTTTATCTTTAACTGCGGGAGCTCACTACACGCAGTCTGCTGGCTTTGCAAAGTTACCACTGCAAACTACACTTCAGAAACTAACCTTACTGACCGTCTTTTTTTTTCTGAAGAATGGTCTAGGCCCGAAACGTCAGCTTTCCTGCTCCTCTGATGCTGCGTGGCCTGCTGTGTTCATCCAGCTCTACACCTTGTTACTGACCGTAAAGTGCTTTGGGAATACCGGAAGCTGGGAAAGCGACTTTACCAAAGCCTGTCTTTTGTTTTTGAACTGCTCGATTTTAGTTTTCAAGGCTAGCACACTGCTTGCACATTCAGAATAACATACTCTGTTTCACAGTGACAGTGCTGTGTATATAGTCTCCAGGTGCACCGTTCAACCCAGCAAGATGAGCAATACAATGTGTATAGAGCATCCAATCATAATCTTTACTGCAGTCAATCTCCTGAAACTTCAATATTTTTGTTTACTGTGTTCATGGGATTTGGGCATTGTTGGCTGGACTAGCATTTATTGCCCATCGCTAATTGCCCAAAGCGCTGTTCAGAGACAACCTGTGGATCTGGAGTCACATGTCCGGCAGACAAGATAAGGATGGCAGATTTAAAACCGTAAGACCATAAGAAATAGGTAGGCCATTCAGCCCCTTGAGCCTGCTGCACCACTCAATGGGATCATGGCTGATCTGACATTCCTCACAACCGCTTTCTGCCCTTTCCCCATATCCCTGATTTCCTGACTGATCAAGAATCTATCAATCTCAGCCTTAAATAGAAACGAGGACAGCTCCCTGAAAGAACATTGGTGAACCAGGCGAGTAATATTCAGGAAAGGCAATGCTGGTTGTGCTTGTGCTGCAATTGCATCAGTGACAGCTCGCTTCCATATCTCTCTCTCTTTCCATTCCTCCTCTACCCATCAGTAATGAAATTGTTCCTAATTGCTCTTCAGGCTGATTTAATGATTTCATATGTTGCACATGACTCAAATGATAAATGAAATGGTTATACAATCTTGTGCGGCACATACTCGAGTTTTTAATTTGCCGTCCAAACAGGGAAAGCTCCCCAACCAAATTTTACAAAGATGAAAGATTGCCTGTTCTGTCTGAACATAATGCATAATTAAACTTCTTATTTTAACCAAGTTAAGTAATTCATAAATTCCAAAGATGTGCAGGCTAGGTGGATTGGCCATGCTAAATTGCCCATAGTGTTCAGGGGTGTGTGGGTTATAGGGGGATGGGTCTGGGTGGGATGTTCCAAGGGTCGGTGTGGACTTGTTGGGCCGAAAGGCCTGTTTCCACACTGTAGGGATTCTAATAAATTCACAAAAACACAAATCTTTCTCCTGCTTTGGTTCTATTTTCCTGTCCCTGTCTGTCATTTAATTTCAGTGTTTCACCCACATCTATATTCATTGCATCGGGAGGCATTCTGCAGCATAAATTGTTTAGGTTGTTTGTGATAAGATCACAAGACATAAGAGGAGGATGCTATTCAGCCCATCAAGTCTGCTGTACCTTTCAAATGAGATCACGGCTGATCAGATTATCCTCAGCTCCACTTATTGCTTTTTCCCCTAAATGCTTGATTTCCTTACTCAGTAAACATGTGTCTATCTCAGCCTTGAATATATTTACGACGTACCACCATCAACAGCTCTCTCATGTAAATAATTCCATGGATTCACAATTCTCTTAGAGGAGAAATTCCTCCTTATCTCTATCTTAAATGTGCAACTCCTTACTCTGAGATTACTTACTCTGAACTCTCTGGTCCTTAGACTCTCCCACAAAGGGAACAACCTCTTCCCTGTCAAGCTGTCTAAGAACCTTGTATGTTTCCATCAGATCTCTGCTCATTGTTCCATATTCCAATGTGTACAGCCCATTAAAGAGACCTATCCCTAAGAGGGCATAGTATTAGGATAAGGGGCAGGAGATTCACGGGGGATTTGGGGAAAAAAAGATCATTCAGTGAGTGGTGGCAATCTGGAATGTACTGCCTGGGAGGGTAGGGGAGGCTGGGAACCTTACAACCATTAAAAATTATTTGGATGAATACTTCAAATATCATAACATTCACGGGTATGGGAAAAGTGCAGGAAATTGGGATTAGCACACTTTTAGTGGTAATTATATTAATGCAGACTTGATGGGCCAAAGGGCCTTTTCTGCACTGTATGAATGTATGAATCCTACTCAACCTCTCCTCATAAAACACTCCCTCCATACCTCGTATCAGCCTTGTGAAATTTCTCAGGGCTGCTTCCAATGACAGTATATCTTTCCTGGATAAGAGAACCAAGACTAAAGCTATCCACAATATTTCAGGTATGATCAGACTTGTGCCTTGTTAAACCTACGGTTTAAACCTCTGCAGGTTGTGCAGGGTATGCATAAAGAGGCTAGATGAAGATTCAAGACTTCTATTTGCAGCAATTTACTTCAAACCCAGTTTCAAATCAGCTTCACTGAACATGTCACTAAGTGCTTTTGGCAAGGTGAACATGTGTTATTTTAGGCTAGAGCTTGAAGTTGTGTTGTCCAAACCAGCTGTGGAATAATTTCAATAAACATGTTTCTATTGTTCATTTTGAGCAAAGAATTAATACAAAAGCGCATTTGATTCGCACAGCAATAAGCTGAGCTACTCTTAATTGTTGCAATTCATTTGCTATTGTTTTGAAGATGGCATTCAGAATTATAAGAGCTTGGAGTTAATCGTTATTGACAGTAACTATCACAACAGCAGTTTTCCTCATTCAGCAACATGTCTTTCTAGGACTCTGATACACACATTCTTTTCAGTCTCCATCACTACTTGTCAACCTATCCTGTGTTACTGCCTTTGTTTCTATAGGTGGTCTCATTGTCACAACAAGGAGCAGGTGTACCTGACAGGGAAATAATACTGTGAAAGAATGCCTAGACTTTGAGCATGAACATAAGCTCTAGTTTTTCACAGTTTGATGCAAAATATCCCCTAAGTGTCAGCCATGGTTCAGTGGTAGCATTACTCCTGAATCATAAAGCTCTGGGTTCAAGTCTCACTCTGGAGTTTTGAGATCATTCCCTAGGCTGATACTCCAGTGCAGTGCTGAGGATGCGTTGCGGTGTCAGAAGTGCTGTCTTTTTAACTAGACTTTCTAAGACTTGTGTTTCATCTCAGGCAGATGTAAAAACATTCCCGTACATTTTTCAAAGAGCAGGAAGATTCTTCCTAGCATTTGTTTATTTAACCAACCAACATCACTTAAACAAATGCAGAAGTCATTATTTCATCTCCTTTTGTGGGGTCTTGATTTATGCAATTGAGCTGCTGTGTCTTATGCATTGCAGCAGTGATTACACTTCAAAGGAGCCTTATTGGGTGTAAAGCACTTTGGCTTGGCCTGAGGATCCAACAATGCATCCAATCTGTGAGTGCTGCCTTCATACACCTCAAGGTGAGAGTCTTTGATAACTGTGACATTGATGTGGATGCCAAGATCCTTATGTATAAGGCAGTCATCTTTTCGACTCTTCTGAAACGTGGAGTAAACATTGACACCACCTCAAGACCTTTGAGAAGTAACATCAATGCTGTTTGAGACAGATTCTCTGCATTAACAGTCCTACTAATATCAATGTCCTTGAAGTAGCTAATAGCACCAGCATCGAGGCTGTGATCATCCAAAACCAACTCTACTGGGCCAGCCACATATTTATGATGCTTGAGTTCTGACAGCCAAAGAAAAAATTCGCCCAGTTCAAGGAAGGCGCTTGACCGAGACAAGGGCTAAGTAAGTGTTTAAAAGACTCCCTGAAGGCTTCCCTCAAAGAATGCAACATAGATGTCAAGGAGAGAATCCTCATTCAGAAGAAACTGACTTAGAGGAAGTCCCTGTATAAAGGGATACAGTTGCTCAAGAATACCTGGCGACAAGAGGAAGTACAGGAAAGGAAATGGAGAAAGAAATATCAGCGAACTCAAGGCTAGGACCAAGTCCACCTCCCAGAAACACCTGTCACATGTGTGGTGTGAGATGTGGCTCTCAGATCAGCCTCATCAACCACACAAAGATCCACAGAATACAGGACTAGTGACATAGAATTTCCTACGTGGACAATCCTACTTGTTAATGAGTGATGGCTGACAATGAACACACAAAATAAAACTAAAATCTGTCCAGATGTAGTTGAGTCATCAGTAGTTGGTTTGTTTATTAAACTGTGTTGTATTGTGTTCTGACTTGCATACAAATCAACTTACAATCGTACTCAGAAATGGAATGCATTCATAGCCTGGGGACTCCCTGTATTTATGATTACCTTTCATTTTATGTTTTGGCTGTTTTGTATTCGATGTCTGGCTGTTGAACTTTAAAAGAAAATTAATGGTAAAGAGTAATTGACATAAAGTAGCATTGCCCTGGCAACTAAAATTGATGCATATATCACATGAGAGGAAATGCGGTCATACAATTCCAAACTTAATCTTTAAAACAATATCTATTTATTCGTATCTATTGAAGTTATTTTTCATAGTTTAATTCCGAACACAATGCGTTTGGATGGTTTATACTGAGCTGAGAAAGAAATGCATTTTATTTCCGTTCTGAAGAACAGTCACATTGGATTCTACTCATTAGAATTTAGAATAATGAGAGATGATCTATTGAGACATCTAGGATTCTTAAGAGGCTTGACAGGGTAAATGCTGAGAGCATTTTTCCTGTCATGAAATAGTCTAGGACTAAAGAGCATAGTCTCAGAATAAAGTAGCACCAATTTAAGACTGAGATGAAGAGGAATTTATTCTGTCAGAGGGTTGAGAGTCTTTGGAACTCCCTCCCACATTCAGCTGTGGGAGTAGATTCCTTGAGTATATTTAAGGCTGAGATAGAGAAATTCTTGATCATTAGGGAAAAGAGGGCTTTGAGGAAAGGGCAGGAAAGTGAATGTGAGGAGTGTTGGATCAGCCATGATCCTATTGAATGATGGAGCTGGCTCGAGGGGCCGAGCAGCCTGCTTCTGTCCCTATTTTTTATGGTCTCTTGTCTAATGGACTCAAAATATTAACTCTGTTTCTCTCTCCACAAATGCTGCCAGACCTGCTGAGTTTTGCTAGCATTCTCTGTGCTTGCTACACATTATTCCTGTTTTTTTGAAAATGGTTGAGGCCTTCCAACGTTGTTTCCAGCAGGATGACATGGGTATTTTATTGACTTTCATCAAGCTTTGGTTGAAGTTAAAAATTCTTTCCCCTCCACCATTGTTAAGCTATTCAACACAGGTCCAACCTATTGTCCAGATTTATTTATTAGCAATTGTATATATCAAAGCTAAAGGTTGAGCTATAGATACTTCTGCCCAAAATGGTACCTTCATCAATACAAACTGGATTAACTTTTTCAAGGCAAAGACAGCATTCTCAATTTGGCAGCCTCACACCGTGTTTCTCGATGGTTTCTGATGGTGCATGTGTGAGATTTATTCCTTACAGAGTTCCTATTCTTTTGCTGCACAAAAGCCAAACATTGAATGGAAGACTGAAGGCCCCCAAAGGATTCAAAGGATGTGTTTTGGCTTATCATTTAAATAATTTCAATGTATTGGTTCGGAAATTAAAATGTCTCAGGTTTGTAACTAATGGCAGAAAGAAAATGGGACTGACTTGAAGTTGTTGATTTAGTTTTGATACTTTCCTCACCTTGTGGCTCACCTCAAACCAATAACATTATTTAAAACTCCATCTGTTGAACTATATGCATTCATAACCTTTTTAAACCTGTTGGCCAGGGCATGACAATTACTTGATACTCATTGATTTTTGCACAAAAGGCATTTGTTCTTTACTGCAAGTGAACAACTCCTGCCTTCCACTTCCAAAAGTAATGAGGAAGCAGCTCTCATTTTGTCTTCAGCTATTTTTCTTCATATTATTATGAATGCATGGAGTCCCCAACATAAGAATGACTAACTTACGAACACTCATACTCATGAAGAAGATCCCATATTACTATTAATCTTAAGGATCCAGCAAGCAAGTGTTCACTAGTGCCATTAATGGATATTTTATACTGTATTGTATTGTGCTCTACCTTGTGTACCAATGAACTTATGATCATGCTCAGGAATGGAATGCGTTTGTAATTCAAGCACTCCCTTGAATTATCTTTCATTTTATCTTTTGGCCCCTTCTATTGGATGTCTGGTTGCTAAAGCTCCAGAGGAAACTTTACAAGAAAGTCAGTCGCAAAGAGTAATTGACAGAAAGTAGCATTGTCCAGACAGATAAAACAACCACATATGTTATGTTACAGAAAATGAGGCTGTACAATTCCAAACATTACCTTTAAAACAACAGCAGTGCCGCACAGATTTGCCCAATGTCTATTTACTCCTATATATCGAAGTTCATTTTCATAGCTTAATTCTGAACACACCGGGCCATTTATACTGAACTGAGATAGAAATGCATATACCTACAATATCAATCACAAATCTATTATTTGATCCATGAATCAAATTGATAACTTATTCAGCACCACTGACAATGAAGAGGCAAAGAATACTTCAATTTTCATATGAACTCATCCGAGCCATTCAATCAAATGATATTTGCGTTGTAAACACTGCCATCAATATACCCTCATGAAATTGTGAACAATAAGACATTCACTGAGTGTTGGTTGTTAGAAACAGGGATCTGTTTATGTCCTGCCAGGCATATCGGAATTCTATTGCCAAAAACTTGCAGAAATTCTTTACTTGTGTGCGAATGACTCCGATTTACTCCTGAATCAAACCACCAGCTGGAGAGGTGTGTGAGTCTGAGCTTGGAAACATTGGTCATGCTAATATGGAACCTTCCTCTTTAGTGTTGGATTTGTTCCAGAGCAAAAAAATCTCCATGCAAACAGGGCTTAAGATTTATGACCCGAGTCCAAATGGAACTGGCTACTGGGGGAGCCAAATTGATCTCAAGTAAGAAGAATTGACAAATGCTGTTTGGGGAAATCAAATTGAATGGCACAGCTGTTGGAAAAGAGATGCAAACATAATCTCCAGGCAAGTAGTCAGAGGAAATCTTTGATCCATCGTTAATACCAAACCAACAGGAACCGACTCTTTCATAAATAGCACTGATGCAATACTATTTCTTATAAGCAGATTGTTTGCATTTTGTATGAAGGTCATGAAGAATTAGTCAAAGTCGAACACTGCAGTCTGTGCTTTCATGGCATGTGAACTTTTTCAACTCCAAATGCATCTTTCATTGTGCCTGGCAATGAAGAGAATAAATGGAGGAAATAAATGATGATAGTTGGTGTTACAGGTCGGGGTGGCAGTGGTGGTAGTGGGGATATTGTGTGAAAGTTAGGAGAAAAAAATAGAACATGGAAAATCAGAGTCAAAAATCAAGGGTTATAGATCATTTCACTCTATTTATAATTGAAAGAATTAGATAATATCTGCCCATCTGCTCGATTAGTTACACACTTGAGATACATCGCAGTTTGTAACTAGTTCCATGTTATTAAAAACGAACGTTACAGACAGAGATCAATAATGCTACTCCAAAATCCTTATACAAAACTCCAATTTATTGGGAGACCCTGAAACTTACACCATGCTAGGTAGCTCCTAGCATGCTAAAATCTGTACACAGAGAGCCCTCGGTGGGTTGCTCATATACACTAAGAGACTGCCCAAGGTTGTAGATATGACACTTCCTGAGGACTGTTCTGTCTGATAAGAATGTCAACAACTGCTCATCCAATGCCAAGAGCTCGCAGTCCTTTAGACATGAGCCTTCTGTGAACCCAAAGACTTACCACTGCATCACGAGTGACCATGAGGAGTGATATAGAAGATTGTCTGCATTAACATGTAACACCCATTTATATATCTCTTGGTTCCATTTACCTCAGAGAATATATTTCCTTGAATGGTATTGTGCATTACAGTGACTCTGTGGTTAGCACTGCTACCTCATAGCACCAGGGACCCCAGTTCAATCCCACTCTCAGGTGACTGCTGGTATGGAATTCACGCATTGTCCCTGTTTGGGTGTGCTCTGGTTTCCTCCCACAGTCCAAGGATATGCAGGTTAGATGGATTGACCATGCTAAGTTGCCAATAGTGTCCAGGGATGCGTAGCTTAGGTGGTTTAGCCATGGTGAATGTAGACGTTGGGTCTGGGTGGGCTGTTCTTTGGAGGATTTGGTGTGATTCAATGGCCTGCTTTTACACTGTATGGATTCTATGATTACATGGTCTCAACTTCACGTTCCTGCATGCTCTCATGCCTCCCTATCTCTGCAAACTCCTGAGAACTCTGTATCACTCCACATCTTGTCACTTATGTACCGTATTTTCCTTCACCCCACTATCAATGAATATGGTTTCAGCTCTCTCTCTTCCTTTACAGAGCTTCTTAAAACCTCTACCTTTGAAAAATCCCCCACCCAATGTGTCTGACAATGCTCCTATGAAAAGGGGAAAAGTATGTGAATGGTCTACAGTGTTAAAAAGAAACCTGTTATGGTACAAGTTGTAGTTGTCAATCATATTTGAAGAAATATGGACAGAAAACCCTTCAACTATTTTAGGATCAAAATAAAGCAACTTTGGAAAGAAAAGGGCTCCTGTGCAATTTCTTGCTCATCATTTGATCAATTTAACTTTATTTTGTCAAATGCTGTGAATGCATTGGCTGCAAAATCACAGCCTTAGGTTCACACAACCGCAATACCATGAAAATGTACTTTCAAACAACCGATTCAATTCAATCAGGTAACCTTAAGTCAGAGTACTTTGTTTCACTTTCTTCTGATTGTGAAAAGCAGCACATGTAATAGGATGTCCAATTTCCACTGTACTGTATCAACACAAAAGCTTTTGAAAGTCGATTATTTTGCATTATTTTGGTTTACAGATAAACATGGCTAATGCCATATTAATAGAGTCATAGAGTCATATAGCTGTAGGGCATAGAAGCAGACCCTTCGGTCCAACTCATCCATGCTGACCAGATAACCTCAATTAATCTAGTCCTGTTTGCCAGCATTTTGCCCATATCCCTTTAAACCCTTCCTATTCATGTACCCATCCAGATGCCTTTTAAATGCTGGAATTGTACCAGCCTCCACCAATTCCTCTAGCAGCTCATTTGGTACACACACCACCCTCTGCATGAAAGAGTTGCCCCCTCAGGCACCTTTTAAATCTTATCCCTCTCACCCTAAACCTATACCATCTAGTTTTGGACTCCCCTATCCTGGGGAAAAGGCCTTGTCTATTTACCCTACCCATGCACGTCATGATTTTATAAACCTCTGTAAGGTCACCTCTCAGCCTCCCACGCTCCAGAGAAATTAGTCCCAACCTATTCAGCCTCTCCCTATAGCTCAAACCCTCCAACCCTGGCAACATCCTTATAAATCTTTTCTGAACCCTTTCAAATTTCACAACATATTTCCTATAGCATGGAGACCAGTCCTGAAGAAGGGTAATACCCGAAACGTTGACTGCTCCTTTCCTCCAGATGTTGCCTAGCCTGCTGTGTTCTTCCAACCTCCTGTTTGCTTAGACCAGAACTGAATGCATTATTCCAAAAGTAGCCTAATCAATGTCTTGTACAGCTGCAACATGACCTTCCAACACCTATACTTAATGCACTGACTAATAAAAGCAAGTGTTCTAAATGCCTTCTTCACTACAGTGTCTACCTGCGACTCCACAGGAACTATGAACCTGCATTGTAAGGTCTTTTTGTTCAGAAACACTTCCCAGGACTGTACCGTTAAGTGTATAAGTTCTGCCCTGATTTGCCTTTCCAGAATGCAGCACCTCACATTTATGCTAACATTGGACCAGATGGCATATACTCTGAGACAAGGTATTTAGTCATCATCCAACATACATTGGCATTGTAATCCCTTCAGTGTGATCTAGTCCCAAAATATGTTGATGTGCAACATTCAACAACAAACAAAACATTGCAAATAAAAGCAGTACTTGCGAGGAGAAGACAATATTCTTGGACACTGATTGCAAGGAGATGGTCTCTTTGAGGATATTAAAGAAAGCAATGAATGAAATGTTCTTAAGAAGAGTTATATTAAACTGGAAACATCAACTCTGTTTCCTTGTCCACAGATGCTGTCAGACCTGTTGAGTTTCTCCAGCATTGTCTGTGTTTGTTTAAGATTTCCAGCATCTGCAGCATTTTGCTTTTAATGAAGGTAATATGGTTCCCTACTTTCTTGGTCTTAACATCAGACTTGTACAGCAAGCAAATCCTCCCCACCTATGAATTGTATTGTATAACATAGCCGAATTGCAACAAACACTTTGGATTTATATAATGTCTTTGACATTCCACAGTATATCATGGATTAGTTTAAAGAACACTAATTGTTTGGCTTGGAAAGGAAACAGTAGGATGAGCAGCACAGTGGCTCAGTGACTTAGGTGGCAATAATGACTCAGAGGTTAGCACCACTGTTTCACAACCCCAGGACCCAGGTTCAATCCCACCCTTGGGTGACTGTGTGGAGTTTGCATGTTCTCCCTGTGTCTGCATGGGTCCCCTCTGGGTGCTCAGTTTTCCTCCCACAGTCCAGAGGTGGATTGGCAATGCTAAGTTGCCCTTAGTATCCAGGCATGTGCAGGCTAGGTGGGTTAGCCATGGGAAATGCAGGGTTACCGGTTAGGACCCACTTTGGAGGTCAGTGTGGACTGAATGGGCCAAATAGCCTTCTACCACACTATAGGGGCTCTATGTTGAAGTGATCAAATACTCAGCTGAAGAATGTATTTTTTAACAGGTTTCTTAAAAGGGAAGACAGTGACTGGGAGAAGCAGAAAGTTTCCAAGGGGGAATTGCAGTCAGTAATGCAGTCTTGTAAAGGCTGAATTGCCAATGGGGAGATTAAATAAGGGAGGATTAAGTTTGATCTGTTTGCTGTAGGATATTTTGTCTCCACTGCAGGATCTTGTGATGAACCATTTATTTCATGACATTGACATTAAAGAGCTACACTTCTGTTATGGTCCATGGGGAAACAACAGATAAAGATACATGTCAAACTCAATAGTATTCTTTATGTTCTATTTGAAGATTTAATTCAGTATAACAGGAGGAACTTTATCCCAAGCAATGTACCATGTATTGTTTAGCTATTAAAGTAGAGCTATTCTTGATTGAGGCTGTCTCTTCTATCAAGAAAGACTCATAGGTAAATGGACATCGCTAGGAGTGCTAAAGGTCATTTCAGAAGGCAGTTAAGACTCAGCCACATTATTCTAGGTCATGTAGGCCAGGCCAGATAAGATTGGAAGATTTTCTTCCTTAAAGAACATCAATAAATCATATGTTTTTTGTTTTGACAGGACCTTTCCATTTATTTATTTGATTTTAATTCATTGATTGAATTATTTATTGTCATGTGTACCTAAACATAGTGAAAAGTTTTGTTTATAAGCAGTACAGGCAGATCATAGTAAGCAAGGATGTACAGATCAAAAATACATGGACAGAGATATACAGGTTATATTGCACAGGGTGTGCACTAGGCGAGATCAAAGTTAGCAAGATCAGCTTTATTTGAGGTTAGAGTGTCCATTCATCAGTCTGATAATGGCCAGAAAGAAGCTGTTCCTGAACCTGCTATACGCAGGGGGGAAGGAAGAGTGAATGGAACAGATTGAGAAGGTGCCCAGAGCAAAAGACAAAGCCAGTGGTAATAGTGGTATGGGAAAGATACGTTCTGTTATCTTCACAGCATACCTTCCTTTATAGATGGAGTTTAATTTGGGTAAGTGTAAGGTGCTAATTTTGGGAGACCAAATGTTAAGGAAAATAAGACAGTTAATGACAGGACTCTGACAGCATTGCTGTACAGAAGGATCTTGGGATTCAAGTCCATAGCTCCTTGAAAGTGGCCACACAAGTAGGTAGGGTGGTAAAGAAGGCATATAGCATGCTTTCCTTTATTGGTAGGGTAATTGAATACAAGACTCACGATGTCATCTTGCAGCTTTATAAGACTTTGGTTCAGCTACACTTAGAGTATTGTGTTCAGTCCTGGTTGCCACATTACATGAAGGATGTAAAGGCTTTGGACAGGGTGTAGAAGAGGTTTACCAGGATGCTGCCTGGATTAGAGGGTGTGAGCTATAAGGAGAGGTGAGAAAAACTCGGCTTGTTTTCTCTTGAGCAGTGGAGGCTTCGGGGGGTGGAGGGGTGTTGGTGGTGGTGGCTTGATTGAAGTCTATAAAATTATGAGTTGTTTAGTTAGGGTTGAAGGTCAGAATCTTTATTCCAGAGTTGAAATATCTTACACTAGGGGACATGCATTTCAGGTTAGAGGGGGAATGATCAAAGGAGATGTGAGGTGCAAGTTTTTACACAGAATGTGGTAGGAGTCTTGGAAGACACTGCCAGGGATGGTGGTGAAGGCAGATATGATAAGGGCATTTAAGGCACTTTTAGATAAGCACATGAATATGCAAGAAATGGAGGGATATAGACCAAGGGCAGGCAGAGGGGATTAGTTTCATTTTGTGTCATGTTTGGCACAACGTCATGGGCCGAAGGGCCCCTTCCAATGCTGTGCAGTTCTATGTTCTATCTAATGGTTTTGTCATCTGCAGATTTAGTTACTAGTCACTTCAATCCACTCATCTAAGTCATTAATATAATTTGTAAATTTGGAATTCCAGCATAGTCCGTGTGGGACCCACTTGTCACTTGCTGCCTCTCTGAAAGAGACTCATTTATGCACTCTCTCAGTTTTGTGCCAGCCAGCAATCTTCTGACCACACTAGCATGTTAACCCCTCACCAACACCACAGTTCCGACTTTGCACAATAACCTTTGATATAGAACCTTTTCACATACCTTCAGCAGAGCATGTTCCCTTTATCTTACTCTTACAAAGATGTAGGAGCAAATTACTGCAGATGCTGGAATCTGTACTGAAAACAAAAAAACTGCTAGAAATTACAGTAGGTCAGGCAGCATTCGTGGAGAGAGAGCAAACAAATGTTTCGAGTTTACATGACACTTTATCAGTGCTGACATTTCTCTGTGACAGATGACAAACTAACTGATCTATAGATTTCAGTTCTTGAAAAGACATGTTACATTCACTGTTTCTCAGGAGATAGAATTTTTCTAGAGGCTAACAGATTTTGGTTGAAATTAGCATCAGCTCACCTACTATCTCATTAGTCACCTTTCAAAAGATGTAATATGAAGTCCATTAGGACCCAGAGACTTGTCAACCCACAGGTCTATCAATTTAAATGATCATCTTCGATGGATTGATTTATTGTCACATGTACTGAAATACAGTGAAAAGCTTTGTTTACGAGTGTTACAGACAGATCACAGCAAGCAAAGGATGTACAGATCAAAAAGACTTAGAGACAGACAGATTATATTACAGGTTACATTATTTGAGGCTAGAGTCCATTCAACAGTCTGATAACAACCAGAAAGAACAAGAACAAAGTTGCTGGACAAGCTCAGCAGGTCTGGCAGCATCTGTGGAGGAGAAAACAGAGTTAATGTTTCGGGTCTGGTGACCCTTCCTCAGAACTCAGAACAACCAGAAAGAAGCTTTGGTGATAGTGACCACAATTCAGGTTTACTTTAGCGATGGAAAGGGATAGGTATATACCACAGGGCAAGCGTTATAGCTGGGGGAAAGGCAATTATGAGGTGATTAGGCAAGACTTAGGATGCATAGGATGGGGAAGGAAACTGCAGGGGCTGGGCACAGTTGGAATGTGGAGCTTGTTCAAGGAACAGCTACTGCGTGTCCTTGATAAGTATGTACCTGTCAGGCAGGGAGGAAATGGTTGAGCGAGGGAACCGTGGTTTACTAAAGAAGTTGAATCTCTTGTCAAGCGGAAGAAGGAGGCTTATGTAAAGATGAAGTGCGAAGGCTCAGTTAGGGCACTTGAGAGTTACAAGTTAGCCAGGAAGGACCTAAAGAGAGAGCTAAGAAGAGCCAGGAGGGGTCATGAGAAGTTGTTGGCAGGTAGGATCAAGGAAAATCCTAAAGCTTTCTATAGGTATGTCAGGAATAAAAGAATGACTAGAGTAAGATTAGGGCCAGTCAAGGACAGTAGTGGGAAGTTGTGTGTGGAGTCCGAAGAGATAGGAGAGGCGATAAATGAATATTTTTCATCAGTATTCACACATGAAAAAGACAATATTATTGAGGAGAATACTGAGATACAGGCTATTAGACTAGACGGGATTGAGGTTCATAAGGAGGAGGTGTTAGCAATCCTGGAAAGGCTGAGAATAGATAAGTCCCCTGGGCCGGATGGGATCTATCCTAGGATTCTCTGGGAAGCTAGGGAGGAGATTGCAGAGCCTTTGGCTTTGATCTTTTTGTCGTCATTGTCTACAGGAATAGTGCCAGAAGACTGGAGGACAGCAAATGTTGTCCCCCTGTTCAAGAAGGGGAGTAGAGACAACCCTGGTAATTATAGACCAGTGAGCCTTACTTCGGTTGTGGGTAAAGTGTTGGAAAGGATTGTAAGAGATAAGATTTATAATCATCTAGAAAGGAATAATTTGATTAGGGATAGTCAACACGGTTTTGTGAAGGGTAGGTCGTGCCTCACAAACTTTATTGAGTTCTTTGAGAAGGTGACCAAACAGGTGGATGAGGGTAAAGCGGTTGATGTGGTGTATATGGACTTCAGCATAGCATTTGATAAGGTTCCCCACGGTAGGCTATTGCAGAAAATTCGGATGCATGGGATTGAGGGTGATTTAGTGGTTTAGATCAGAAATTGGCTAGCTGTAAGAAGACAGAGGGTGGTGGTTGATGGGAAATGTTCATCCTGGAGTTCAGTTACTAGTGGTGTACTGCAAGGATCTGTTTTGGGGCCACTGCTGTTTGTCATTTTTATAAATGACCTGGATGAGGGCGTAGAAGGATGGGTTAGTAAATTTGTGGATGACACTAAAGTCTGTGGAGTTGTGGATAGTGCAGAAGGATGTTGCAGGTTACAGAGGGACATAGATAAGCTGCAGAGCTGGGATGAGAGGTGGCAAATGGAGTTTAATGCGGAAAAATGTGAGGTGATTCACTTTGGAAGGAGTAACAGGAATACAGAGTACTGGGCTAATGGTAAGATTCTTGGTAGTGTGGACGAGCAGAGAGATCTCGGTGTCCATGTGCATAGATCCCTGAAAGTTGCCATCCAGGTTGATAGGGTTGTTAGGAAGGTGTACGGTGTGTTAGGTTTTATTGGTAGAGGGATTGAGTTTCGGAGCCGTGAGGTCATGTTGCAGCCGTACAAAACTCTGGTCCAGCCGCACTTCGAGTATTGCGTGCAGTTCTGGTCACCGCATTATGAGAAGGATGTGGAAGCATTGGAAAGGGTGCAAAGGAGATTTACCAGGATGTTGCCTGGTATGGAGAGAGGGTCTTATGAGGAAAGGCTGAGGGACTTGAGGCTGTTTTTGTTAGAGAGAAGAAGGTTAAGAGGTGACTTCATGGAGACATACAAGATGATCAGAGGATTAGATAGGGTGGACAGTGAGAGCCTTTTTCCTCAGATGGTGACGGCTAGCACGAGGGGACATAGCTTTAAATTGAGGGGTGATAGGTATAGGACAGATGTCAGAGATAGATTCTTTACTCAGAGAGTAGTCAGGGCATGGAATGCCTTGCCTGCAGCAGTTGTAGACTCGCCAATTTTAAGGGCATTCAAATGGTCGTTGGATAAACATATGGATGATAATGGAATAGTGTAGGTTAGATGGGCTTCAGATTGGTTTCACAGGTCAGCGCAACATCGAGGGCTGAAGGGCCTGTACTACGCTGTAATGTTCTATGTTCTATGTTCTATAAGCTGTTCCTGAACCTGCTTGTGCGTGTGTTCAGGCTTCTGTATGTTCTGCCTGATGGAAGAGGTTGTAGGAGGTCATTACCAGGGTGCGATGGTCTTTGATGATGTTGGTCGCCCTATCTGCAGCAGCGAGCCATGTAAATAGAGTCCATGGATGTCAAGTTGGCTTCTGTGATGGTCTGGATTGTGCACACCACCTTCTGTAGTTTCTTATGGTCCTGGACAGAGCAGTAATTGTCCCAGTCTGCTTTGCACCCGGACAGAATGCTTTCAATGGCGCATCTGTAGGAGTTGGTGAGGGACTTTATGGACATGGCAAATTTTCTGTACTTCCTGAGGAAGAAGAGGCGTTGTTCTGCCTTCTTGACAGTTGCATCCATGTGGGAAGTTCTGGACGTGTTGTCAATTATCGTCACTCGGAGGAAATATATGCTCTTCATTCTCTCAACCTCAGTTCCATTGATGTGGATGGGGGCGCGTTGTCCTCCTCTCTTTCTGAAGTCGATGATCAGTTCTTCAGTTTTGCTGACGTTGAGAGAGAGGGTGTTTTTATTGCACCATGTTACCAAGCCCTCTATCTCCTTTCTGTAGTTTGACTTGCTGTTGTCAGGTATCCGTCTCACGGACGTTGAGTGTTATTGTGGAGGAGGTGCAGTTACCTATCCTCACTGATTGCGGTCTGTGGGTCAGGAAGCTGAGGATCCAGTTGCAGAGTGCGGAGCCGAGACCAAGGTCGTGCAGTTTTGAGATCAGTCTGGAGGGGATAATGGTGCTGAAGTTGGAGCTGTAGTCAACGAACAGGAATCTGACGTAGGTGTCCTTGTTGTCCAGATGTTGCAGGGATGAGTGCGGGGTGAGGGACATGGTATCCTCTGTGGATCTGTTATGTCAGTAGGCAAACTGTCGGGGATCAAGGCAGGTTGGGAAACTGGAGTTGATGTGGGCCATGACCAGCCTTTCGAAGCACTTCATAATTACTGAAGTCAGAACTATTGGACAATAGTCATTAAGACACACTGCATGTGTTTTCTTGGGTACAGGGGTGAGGGTGGTCTTCTTGAAGCAGGTGGGGATTTATAACTGGTAAAACTCTTTTTATTTCATGCTATAACTCGTGGAGAGCAATTTTCCAGTCTCCATCCCACTCAAGAATCTTGGCACCTTTCAAGATAAAGCAACCCAATTGGTTGGTATAACAAGGTGTAGAGCCAGATGAATACAGCAGGCCAAGTAGCATCAGAGGAGCAGGAAAGCTGATTTTTCTGGTCAAGACCCTTCATCAGAAATGGGGAAGGGGGAGAGGGTTCTGAAATTAATAGAGAGAGAGGTGGAGCCGGATAGAAGATGTATAAAGGAGAAGATAGGTGGAGAGGAGACAGATAGGTCAAAGAGGCGGGGGTGGAGCCAGTAAACGTGATTGTAGGTGGGGAGTTAGAGGAGGATAGGTCAGTCCAGGGAGGATGGACAGGTCAAGGAAGCAGGATGAGGCTGGTAGGTAGGAGATGGGGTTGGGTCTTGAAGTGGGAGGAGGGGATAGGTGGGAGGAAGGACAGGTTAGGGAGGCGAGTACGAGCTGGGATAAAAGGTACTGCAGATGCTGAAGAATCCGAGATAACAAGCATTTCTGATGAGGGGTTTAGGCCCGAAATGTCAAGTTTTCCTGCTCCTATGATGCTGCTTGACCTGCTGTGTTCATCCAGCCCAATGCTTGTTATCTCGAGTACGAGCTGGGCTGGTTTTGGGATGCGGTCGGGGGAGGGGAGATTTTGAAGCTTGTGGACTAATTGGTTGGTACTCCAATTACCATCTCCAATAATCATGCCCTCCAAAGCCCAGTAGCAGCAGTGAATACCATCTACAAGATGCAATGCAGTAACTCAGTGTTTGATAACATTTTCCAAACTTGTGACTTCTGTCACCGAGCAAAACAAGGGCTGCAGGTGCATGTGGACATAACCACCTGAAAGTTCCTCTCCAAGCTACAGAGCATCCTAACTTGGAAATACGTTGCTGTTACTTTCATGTGTGAATCAAACCTGAAACATGTGGCTGAGAAGCAGAGAGACTAGTCACTGCACCAGAAGATTTCCTTAATGAAAGATATGGATGTTGAAATGGCATTGCATACCTCTTCATATATAGTCGTGAATGTGATCCAATATTTAACCCGAACCTTTTATATGTTTAATGAGAATGCAACTGTTTTTCACCTTTGGTTTATTCAACATGAAAGTAATCTTTGGTTAAATTACTTGAAGAATGTCCTTCAGTGCATTAAGTTGGGAGAATGAGTTACAATTCCAGGTCTCTGAACGTATAGTGAATCTGATTCACAAGATTCATGCTGAAAGGCACAAGATGGTGATAAAAGTTTGTGTTCAATGATTGGCAACAGGAGAGAGTGATGCTTTCTCAATGCCAGGGTTGTGGGTTGGCAAAATTAACTTTTATTGCCAGACTCTAGTTGCTCTGATTGAAATATAGAGATTGTTTGGTGCCTTCAGAGGCCAGTGAAAAGAAATCCAAATTGCATTGGTGCAGTGTACAGAATAATGGTGGAGTGTTTCCTTGTTAGCAAAGCAATTGGGCTTTTTAAAACACTGTGAAAACTTATACTATATTAATTGCAGCTTTCTTTTTACTCAATTCAAGTTCTCAGCCTGTCACCTATCGCAGGTTGGAGGTGAGGTGAGAAATTTGACCTTACGTTCCAGGGGGTATAAACTCAGGCCTGTGGATTTACTACTTCAGTAACAGGGCTAATTTTCCACCGTACAGAAACGATATCCTGAGAGTGATCAAACTGCACATAACTGTTGTGCAGGCCAGATTAATATTGAATCTTCCTATCTTTATTTGCACCCGTAATCCCAATAAAATGGTTTGCTGACTTGTGTAAATCACCAGAGATCAAAACAACTGCCCAGATCCAGAATTTAAGCGTCACTATTAACATGTTTGGTTTGAGATCAAACCAGTAATCTTCTTTCATCTTTTTTTTTCAGTTTCATACACAGAAGCCACATCAGGGAGTAACAGTTTGAGGTTCTCTTGCATGTGCCTGATTGTCATTAAGTATTATATGGGTCAAGATGCCTGCTGACTTTTTTGTCAGGGAGTGGGGGTGAGAAGCAGTGTGTGCTCTTTGGTCATCTCTCTTTTTTTTGTTGTTTGTCTAGGAATAATCACAAAAGTTAATCCCACTTTCTGATCGCGTTCAGTGCTCTTCATATCTTGATGAGGTGGGAAAAGCTTTAGACCAGTTGGGTTCCAGCTGCCTCTGCTTGAAGCCATGGCAAAAGTTGATCTTTCTTGTATGGAATTAAAGTGGAATAGGTCATTATGTTTTATCTCTGTAATAAGGGCTTGCCACGTTTGATATTTTAAGATCTTTATGAGAATGTTGTCACATTGTCACTGAGCTTTTGTTCAATTTCAATTCAATTAAAGTTAAGACTGTGTTAATTTTCTGACAATGTTGATTTTGATTCTTTATTCAAAACTTTGAAATGTTGCAGAAATGTTTGCAACACTGACCAAATTGGATTGTAGGTGAAAATAATGATCAGATTTGTTTTGAATTATTGAACTAGCTCTGAAATTTGTATCAAAGGAAATTTTAATGCCACACTTCTGTATTAACAGGGGAAATACTTTGCAGTATTTGAAGAGTGGCATAATCCTGTGTTTCTCCAGATGTGGTATTACCCGATTTAAACAAACCACGGGACTTTTCAATGGGATTTTTTTTACCACATTGATGTAGTTAGCAGATATACTGACAAAATGAAAAAAGGATCCCAGATCTCAAAGAGATTTGTACTTCTTGACAGTAATGTTGCTAGAAATACAGTAAAGTTTTAGTGAGCAGCTTCGAGGGGTTTCCAAATTTCACATTTAGAAATTGAAGGAAGACTTTCAGCCCATAACACCAGTGCTGTCTCTGAGAAGAGCTGAGTTCTTGGTTCCCTGCGCGTAATGGGGCTAGGAATTATATTGAAGGAGGAAAAAGAAAGCTGACCATCTAATAGATGCTTCTGGTCAAGATGTCAGTGGAGTAGTAGTGCAAGGTGAGGCCTCCTGAGTCCGCAGTTCGTCTACTCTGTACGCTTCTAAATTTTTTTCTTCTTTCTCTGCATTTTTAAAAAAATTTAACCTTACTTACCTTCTGCGGAGAGCTCAGGTGTCGTCAAAGTGCCCAGCATGTTGGGAGCAAAGTTTGTTCCCAGCGTTGGCAGCAGAGGGTGTAACATTTGTGCTCCCGGCAATGGAGGAGGGAGGTGAGATTGTGTTCCTGCCGATGGCAGAGGAAGGTGAGATTGTGTTCCTGGCAATGGTGCAAGGAGGTGAGATTGTGTTCCCAGCGATGACAGATGGAGGTGAGATTGTGTTTCCGGCGATGGCAGAGGAAGGTGAGATTGTGCTCCTGGCGATGGCAGAGGGAGGTGAGATTGTGTTCCTAACGATAGCATAAGGAGGTGAGATTGTGTTCCTGGCGATGGCAGAAGGAGATGAGATTGTGCTCCCGGCGATGGCAGAGGAAGGTGAGATTGTGTTCCTGGCAATGGCAGAGGGAGGTGAGATTGTGTTCCTGGCGATGGCAGAAGGAGGTGAGATTGTGTTCCTGGCGATGACAGAGAGAGGTGAGATTGTGTTCCTGGTGATGGCAGAGGAAGGTGAGATTGTGTTCCCGGCGATGGTTCAGAGAGGCGAGTTTGGGCTCAGTGCCCACTGCAGGACCCAGCAGGTTTAGCGGTGGGTGCATTGCCAAGATTGGCCCATCGCAGACTCATGGCTGTGGCATCATTAGTAGAGGCAAGATGGCACTGAAGAATGGTTATACGGTTCTGCGGCGGTGGCGTGGCAAAGGGACTGATTGCTTTGTGCTGGTGACGGTCTCAGAGTGGGGTGGAAGAGCCTGGATCCCATGCCATGGCTAAGCACTAAGAAAGTCTGTAATGTTGAACTTCTAACTTTTTTTTAAATTTTTCAACTTTATACCTAAGATTTTGTAGTTTTCTACCTAAGATGGCACTGCAGAATGGCAACTATGTACACTCTTCACTGTACTCCTGTATCCTTGCACCTGAGTACACATGAGGCCAGCATTTGGTGCCCACCCCTAATTACACAGAGAACAGTTAAGCGTTAGCCACATTTGTGGATCTGGAGTCACCTATAGGCCAGACCCAAACAAAGATGACAGATTTTTTTTCTCTGCAGGACATTAGTGAGCCAGATAAATTTTTATAACAATCGAAGTCTATTATAAACAGGCTCACTTTTTAATAAATTCAAATTTCACCACCTGGTACAGTGAGATTTGAATCCAGGCCCAAAGAACATTACTCTGGGGGTTCTGGATTACTAGACCAGTGACATCATCACTATGCCACCTGAATAGAGTTTATAAATGTGGTAATATTTACAACAATATATGTTTTTAATATAACCATGTTTTTAATATGTTTCTTATCTAAGGGCTATTGGCTGCAGTCTCACATTTTCATTGTGTTCAAGCCATGACTGATAGTTAAAAAAAGTCCCTTTAAACTTATTATGTACTGCATTCAAACATTTCCTAAATGGTAGCTTCCGGTGCACAAAGTTCAAAATCAACTCAAAAAGCAAATCATTGTTTGTAAACATCTTGTTTGTATGTAATTTCAGCATTTGTGCTTGACCGTGTTTTGGACTGTATAGTTGTGTACATGAAAGTGAATATGATTAAAATAGCTCTGATCAGCACTTGTTTCAAATCAGACAGCACTTACTTTCCAATGGCTTATCGCCAGAAAATGGAACTTTCGAAGACACATAACCAATTGGCTTTGGCAATGACACAATGTACATGGCACTCAGTTTCTGGACAGATCTCTGCATTACATTTCTCAGGAGACAGAGGCCAGTTAATGTCAAACTTGAGTCAAAGACAGATGTCTGCTTTGATATGTGTTAATGAGTTAATAACACTGGGGTGTCGATTAGCTCAGTTGGCAGGACAGCTGGCTTGCAATGCAGAGTACTACCAACAGTATGAACATCATTCTCACTCTGGATGAGGGTACCATGAAGGTCTCTCTTTCTGAATCTCTCTCCTTGCCTGAGGCATGACAACCTTCAGGTTAAACCACCACAGGTCATCTCTCTCTGAGTCTTATAGTCCAGTAGGACAATGACAACTTTACCTTGCTATACCATTCAGATTCTAAAGACTCCACTATCTGTAGGACAAAGTCAAAAATCACACAACACCAGGTTATAGTCGAATAGGTTTATTTGAAATCACAAACTTTTGAAGTGCTGCTCCTTCAGTGCACCTGACGAAGGGGTGCGCTCTGAAAATTTGTGATTTTAAATAAACCTATTGGACCGTAACCTGGTGTCATGTGATTTTTTACTTTGTCCACACCAGTCCAATACTGACACCTCCAAATCATGTCTGAAGGGAAACACTTTATTTCAAAATACATGTCAATTACTGTTAAAAAAATACATTTTCCAATGCCTTGATTCATTGGTTTCTTTAGGAAGAAGATGATTAATAAAAAGATACAACTTTAAAAATAAATGTTTGAATAAGATAGATGACTTCTGAGCAAGTCTGAATGAAAAAAAGTTTCAGTTAAGCATACTTAGTTTTGGGTGTATTAATGGAAATAACTCGAGGTACTTCGTAATTGCCTGAAGATAGGATTTGAATAGAAATATAATCTGTTGGGAGTTTAATTGGTGCTTGTGTTCAAAATATTGGGCCATTAGAAGGGAAATCAACAATTTTATTTCCTCTGTGGAATATTTGAAGTGAAATTATGAGTGAGTGAAAAAACAACTAGCTTGCTCAAAATTCATGATGGAGAGAAAGAATCCCTTACAAAAGCAGCTCTAAAGATAATTTACTGAACAGTAATCATTGGTAAATAAGAGGTACAATAGTGGGGAAGGTGTAGGTATAATAGTGTAAAAGGAAAGATAGATAAGGTTAAAGGTTTCCAATCATCTTTTTAGACTCCATGAAGGGAACAGCCACAGCGCTTCTGTGGCATTTGCTCTGGCTCTCAATTGGTCAAGTCCGGGGGTAGAAAGGTTTCAAACATTCAGTCAAGACCTTTTGAACTCTGACCACTCTATAAAGATCTCCTTTGAATGGCGCAGTTCATTCACCAGTCCCTTAGACAGGACTGATACTAAATTAAGGCTGTAAAAACCAATTGGCTACTGTCTTTGTCCATCTCTCTCTGTTGTCTCACTCTAAATAAGGGGCCCCCAATGGCACCTTCCTCCCGTTTCAAATGGCAATAAAATGGAGTGCGGACCAGATAAAATATCTGCTTGTTTTTATTTCAAGTGAATTCAGTGGGTAGACTTTCTCTCTGTCAGAATCCGTGGAGGGAAAACCTCCAGGGATGGCTTTGCAAAAAACCCATCCATGAGTGAAGGGGGAGCTGAACACTTGGCCTCTCCAGCTGTCTGTCAATGAATGGCTTTTCCGAAGCACAGAATGATCTCTGTCTTCTTGCATACAATGTAGGTGTTACTGCTCTGAGTGAAAATAACAGAAATACTCACTTGAAGGGGTAGAGCTCAATCTTTTAAGTGTTTTTCAATTTCAGTCAGTCATGAAATCATGCCGTATTCAGATAAAAAGGGAGAAGTATATTGGAAAAATCTCAACTGAGCCCATAAACTATCAAGTGCTGCTGCTTTCTTTTTGGGGTAGAGGTTTTTAAAACACATCTTTGGAGAATTTCTTTTACAACTAATTTTAAATTAATTGGCACACTTACACTCCTTTTTTGTAACACTTTGTAAGTGATTCAGTTGAGAGTGCAAAAGCAAAGTGTTTGCACCAGATTCAAAAAAAAAAGAAAAATATACTGAATAGCTAAAAGAATTTAACTCCAGGCAGTTAGAGGCAAAGGAAATAACATTGCTTGTTACTGGGGTAATTAAGCAGATTAGGGCAAGGTTTGGAAAGTTTACTTGGTGTGATAATATTCTGTTGGCAATTTTGATAGTTGGCTTTCAGATCCTATTTGCATAACTTACTTGTGGCTAAGGGGGCTTTTAGGTGCCTGAGGACAAAAGGGTTAGTTGCAGAGCCTTCTGTGGCAATAAACCCTTGCTGGGTCACAGCAAAATCTGAGCTTTATAGGACCACAGCCACACAAAGGGTTTGTGGGGGAAATTGTAAAAAGGAAGCCTTTTTTTTCTTTGGACTGAATGCAATGTGCAGATTAAAAGTTTCATTTGAGATTTTGCTATATTCATAATACCACGGCTCTGAATAGGCTCAAGTAAAAGCCCACAGTGGTAGCGTGCCCTTTTATTCTTTGGCACAATTTCAGACACAGGTTGTTTTGCACTTGAAAGAGGTGAATGAGGGAAACGTGGGATTTTGACAGTCGATACTAGCCTCCAAGCTCTTGATGGGGATTTCCTAATTAACCCTGTGAGCCCATCAGGTGGCCTGGTTTCAGCGATTTCTGTCGTAAAGGCCAAGAAGTTGGATTTTGTTTTCTGTTCCAGTGGTTATAAGGCCACAAATGAGAAAATAAGTGCACAGATATAGCAGAAAAATTATTGCATGCGTGTATGTTCCTTTGTGTCTTTGCTGGTGGTTTGTACGTTTCTGAGTTTGTGAAAACAAGTCAGTTTAAATCTAGAAAAAAGATGCCTTAAGCATCTAACCTGACGAATGGTGTGTGCGCACTTATCCAGAGTCCCTTTTACGCCACCCATCATGTCAGTAAAGGTTTATATGGAGATGTCTAGAGTGCGCCTCTGAAACAGTTATTTGTCCCTTTGCGTTTGCAAATAGCGAGGGGGTAAGTCCGAGCTGAAACCCGCTTTTCAAAACTCAACTGTTCTTGACCACAGTGGTCAGTTTCTACAAGTAACCGGCCCTTAATCAACTACTTGAGGGACTTCTGGAAGGTAGGTAATCACCAAAAAGCTGTTTGTTCAAATCTTGGACATTGCCCTTAGCCATGATCCTGGACTCTCCTGAGAGCCACACTAGCCCTACCTGCTTTCTCTCTCCACCCCTGAATTGTCCCTCACCACCACATCTGTCCGCTTCCCTGACCAGAACAACTTGCTCTCACAGCCTGCTGGTAATTTCAGGCCCGTAAGGCGTGAGCTTCAGTTTAGCTACAACATCGTCCTTCGAACATGATTTTTAAACTTAGCCAAACGAAGTGCTGCACTTCAATTTGCAAGAATCAGATCTGCTGTGGTACCTTGTTCAACTGTGTACATTTTGAACATAAGGTCTTATAATTTTGCAACTATTAAGTTTGTTCTGTAACAGAGGTTCCCCCAAATTAGGGTAATAGCTTTAGTCCTTTTATTTATTTGTTAGTTGATTTCACACTAACTGGTTTTACTTAAAATGCATGAAACATTATTTAAGAAACTGCGGCAGTTTTATGAAAAAGACCATTGAAAGCCAAATTCAGCAGCAAACAAACACCAGTGTTTAAAATAAGCAAATGCCATTCATTTTTAAAAAAAGCCACAGTTGTTTTGCTAAATATTTGAAAGCATCCCTTTAAATACCGTTTTACAACATCTAGCTGTTGGCTAATGACAATGGTAAGCAACCTCAACCCCACTCATTGAAATTCTCTCTGAGGTCACCATGCTCTTTATCCATTTAGCAGTCCACCAGTGGAGGATTTCACCTGTTGAAAACTACCACCAGAATGCTTACAGATGCAGACTAAAAACCAATTTGTTTTATTCACCCCCTCTTTACTCCATGAACAGACTGTAATTTTATCAATTTTTCATGCCTTTAGTTTGCATGAATGCTTGACATTTCCACATCTAAGCATTGACAATAAGAAATTTCATGGCTGAAAGTTTCATGAATAATGCCCTTTGGTTAAAAAAGGGGAAACTTATTTGGTCACAAATAAGTAGCAGGTTTTTACAGTACTAGTCATATTGGAAACAATGTGTGGTCGTAAAGGTTGAACAGGAATTGTTGGTTATAACTTTATGCTGGAATTCCACAATTTTATAGTTTTTTTCATCTGAAAGAATTATTGTTCAATGTATAATTACAATGCTATTTTACAAAAATTACAAGTTTTCATTTATGATGAATGTGCAAAGTTGATCAATAACAAATGCTAATCCATTGTCATCCTAATTTCAGTTTAGATTATTAGATTGCAGATATTATGTTTTTATAGTTGTTAATTGAGGTAAATGCATGCAAGGGTTGAAGCCTGTTTAGCAAATACTGACTTCCTATTCTCTTCACAAAAAGAATAAACATTTCTTTTGAGTACTCAAATTTTGAAATCAAGTGTTTCATAAAATATTGTTGCTCATTTTAATTTTTCACACACTGTGTTGAGATTTAATACTTACTGGAAAAGTATGACATTTTGTTAGAAGAGACAATAATGTTTAGTGCATCTTCAATAAAATAAAGAATATCTTGGAATAAAACCAGAAAATGTTGGGGCAACCCAACAGGATTTCACTCGGGAAACCTCACAACATTTAAAAGGGACTTGGAAGAGCACTTGAAACGTCATAAAATTCAAAACTATAAGTGAAGTGTTGGAAAGTGGGACAAGTATAGGTTTTGACCAGTTTGTGTCAGTGCGTACTTGATCAGCCTCCTCTGTACTGTTTGATTCCATGGACCCACCTCTGAAGAAGAGTGTCATGGTGGCTCAGTAGTTAGCCCTGCTGCCTCACGGCACCAGGGACCCAGGTTCGATTCTAGCCACAGGTGACTGTCTGTGTGAAGTTTGCACATTCTCCCTGTGTCTGTGGGTAATCAGATTTCCTCCCACAGTTACACAGGGGGTGATTCATGTGTGGAATGAACTTCCTGAGGAAGTGGTGTATGTGTGGGTACAATTACAACATTTAAAAGAATATTTAGCTAAGTACATGAATAGGAAAAATTTGGAGGGATATGGGCCGGGGCAGGCAGGTGGGGCTAGTTTAGTTTGGGATTATGTTAGGCATGGCCTGGTAGAACAGAAGGGTCTGTTTCTGTGCTGTATACTGTATGTGCAGGCTAGATGGACTGGTCATGTTAAATTGCCCATAGTATCCAGGGATGTGCAGGTGAAGTGGATTTTCCATGGGAAATGCAGGGGCAGGGGAATGGTTCTAGGTGAGGTGCTCATTTGGATGGGCTGAATGGCTTGCTTCCAAACTGTAGGGAGTCAGCGAAGAGACAAAATGGATCTGATGTGTTAACTCTGCTTCATTCTGTACAGATGCTGCAAGACCTGATGAGTTTCTCCAGCATTTTCTGTTTTTATTTCACATTTCCAGCATCGCAGTGTTTTGATTGTAAACATATTTTGGTTCCTATTTCATGCCTCTATACTTGTCCTTGGGCATTTGAAGTTACCATCATAATTGCTGAGGAGACAGAGTACATAAATAAACAGGGTGGACAAATATTAGGGTAGCCATTCTTTCTGTACGATCTGCGCTAATTGGCGGGGAAAATAAAGGTTGGATATGATCCTTTTTGGTCCTTCTTTTTAAGCTACACAGAACTCTGGGCTTTGTTGCCTGATGTTCCACATGGAGCACGGTAGATGGCCCAGATCGGTCAGTCAGTAGTTATTTCCAGTGTCGATGGGAGTTGAGCGTGGGGACCCTGTGGAATCACCATTATAGCCAAACTTTCCGAAAAATTGAGGATTCCACAGAGCAACTCCTTTACCCTTGGAATACATTGTATCCTTCACAGAAATTGGAGGCTTTAGATGACTCCGACAAAATTTTAAACAAAGTTACTAATGAAAAGTTAGACAATTAAATACCCAGTCTAACTTCCGAGTGACTATTAAACTGTTCCCATGGTTATGTCACACACCCCCAAAGGCACCTCTCCTACACCATTTACACCCAGCAGACCCTGACCTAGCACGTGCCCACCCCCTGGGACTGTTAGCACCTCAGGGATCCAACACTGTCACAGTATCCAATACCTCCCCAGGCCTGATCCCTCTACCCCAACCCCCACAAGAACCAATAACCCCACTACTGGGAACCCAGCTCCATGAGGAGCTGATACCCCTGGCCTAATTTGTACCTGAAGACCACCCTGCTGTCACTACCAGACCCAACCCAACCCCTTGAGATTCCCATTGGATCCAATGCAATCAACTCCTCCATTCTAACCATTGGACCTGACCTGATCCCATCGCCACTGGATCCAGAACCAGCTACTGATCCCCTTCTCCTGGCCAGAGCCATGCCTAAGCCCCACACCAGCATCAGTCTCAACCTGACTTCCAATCCCTGCACAACAACCTGCTGTCGGCACTAGGCACAATGCCTGCACCTTCTCTCCCCTTATACCCCCCTGCCACTGTTGGACTCAATCCGATACCCGTCCCACCAACATTGCAACACCCCTGGACCTTACTGAACGTCCCCCCCCACCAGAAGTGAAACATCCTCCCTCTCCCCTGCCACTTGACCAATTTTGCCCACTCCACTGATCTATGTTAAACACTGCCTCACTTACCTGACCCCTTTCTGTCATGCTCCCTGGCATTCTATGCACTTGTCCCTGTGCCTTTTTCCCATGGCATACCACCCACACAGCTCCCTACCTAGCTGCATTCTACCCCCACCCCACCAGACAACGTAACCAGCTGGCATCCTACTTACTTGATGACATGAATTTGAAACAAGGACAGAAAATGAGACGCAGTGAAATATTTTCCATTCGTGAGGTAATCAAAATTAGAGGTTACAAATACAGGATATTTACGAATTAATTAAATAGACATGATGACCATGGCAGTAACAATAGTAAGGAAAATTTGTAATTACTTTAAAATTCTGGAAATTGGTCTTAAATAAATTTGAAATGATTGCTTAAGGATTTGAATTGATTATAAAGGTGTTGTAATATTTTTGGATAATAAGAACTACTGATCCATGTGAACCAACAACCCTTGACCTGGAAGCAGTATCATCAAGAAAGAAGTTAAGACGCAGAGGCTGTTGGCCAGACAGTGAAGACAGACAAGAGGAAACAGTGGAGTTGGTGAGAGGAGAAGGTCAGCGAATTGAGCTAGACAGCTCGATTCCTCAATGAATGCAAGTTGCATTTAGGAAGCTGTTACTTTTTCTTTCACTTTTAAGTGGCAATGAGCCCGGACTTCATTGTGTGAAGGATGTAGTACTTGTTAATCTATGTCATCACAACTGATGGGAGCTGAGAATCCTCCACAAAGAAGTACCCTGTTGTGTAGAAGATTACCATCAAAACTATCCATGAGAAAGCTACTGCCTGCAGGGAATTTGCTAAATCCTTGAAGGAAAGGGACTGGAATTCTACCCCAGGAGGTTCTGAGCTTGGAAAAATTGGGTGCATGAAATTTGTGGCATACAGGTAGAATGGATGACTTGTAAAATCTGCGCAAGAATGATCTTCGCTGTGTCCATTATTCCATGTGTATTTTATAGTCTGTACCAACAGTATTTTCCCTGTTAGTTTAAATCTCATTCACGTTGATTCTGATTCATGTTAAAAGTTATGTAAAGTGAAATTTTGTTGCTGATTTCTTCATTTTGGGTTATTTTGGTTTATCATTTTTTCATAGAGATTAGCATACTGAGATTACAGAAGAAATCCCTTCACCTGAAGTGAGAAGAACTTGAATAGTTGAGTCACTCTTGGCTAGACATATTTAGACAGGAGCTAAATAAATTTGAGAGTAGATGGGTCTGGCTGGATACACTGGGCACTTTCGATGAAGCAAGATGGGTAGAAGCTTGTGTGGAGTTTAACTGCTGGAATTGTTGGGTAGAATGACATTTTTTTTGTCTTGTACAGTGGATACAATTCAATGCTGCAAACACTTAGTGAGCTAAGCAATATCTATAGAGAATGAAGCCGGGGGTACTTGTCAGGGGTTTTAGGGAGAGGGCAGCAATGGTGGTGGCCAAGTAGCTAAGTTAGCGTCACCAGTCAGCATATGGGTTTCCTGACACCATCCCTCCCCAGGCTATTTCCTCAGAGGAGGGATGATGGTGGTGCCACTGAGGAGCGGACATCAGGGTTACTCACTCTGAGTAGCAGGTAGCCAATTCTGCAAGGCACAGAGACACAGTTGTATGTATGCTTTGGGAAGGGGTCATATTCCAGGTCAAGAGTGTGTTAGTGCAACACAGTACTACCAGACAAATCCCCAGACATGAGCTGTATATAGCAGGACTCACCAACGGATTGACTGTGGCCTACCCTCTGTACAGACAGTAACCTCACCCCCTGCAGAGACAGTAACCTCACCCCCTGTACAGACAGTAACCTACGCTTCCTCCGCTAGGCCTCCCTCCCCTTTGCTATGTGTGCTGTTCTGTGCACCTGGGGGAGGTGATGGCCCAGTGGAATTATTGCTGAAATGTTAATCCAGAGACCCAGCTAATGTTCTGGGGACCTGGTTTCAAAACCTGTCCATGTCACATGATGAAACTTGAATTGAATAAAAAAAAAATCTGGGTTAAAAAGCTAATGATGACCGTGAATCCATTGTGAAACCCATCTGGTTCACTAATTTCCTTTCGGAAAGGAAACTGCCATCCTTACCTGGTCTGGCCTACACGTGACTCCAGACCCACAGCAATGTGGTTGACTATTAGCTGCCCTCTGGGCAATTAGAAATGGGCAATAAATGCTGCCTAGCCAGCAATGCCCACATCCCATGTATGAATTAAAGAAAAATGTCAGTTGAGATTTTGGGTTTGGGATCCACTGATAGCTAAGGCAGGCAGTCGACTATTCTTAGATAATTTTAAGGTAGTTTATTTAAGTTTGTAAGGAAGCAGCAGTTAACATATAATCCATCAACTGTACAGGCAGGAAAAGTATGTAATCCATGATGGCTGGGCGTGTTTTCCTGATGCTACAGGACAGATGGCCATTAGTATAGAGTGTGTTGATCTTGGTAGCACTTATCCTGCTCATTAACTGAAGTGTTCAGGAACTGCTCCCTCAGCCTTCTCCCATCTTTCTAGGTCCACCTTGCATCCACAGCGGGCAGCTCCCTGGTGAGCCAGCACTGAAGAGCACTGCCCCCTGTCTCTGAGCACACGTTAATTTATTTTATTGCCAGGAGCTAGTAGTTTACATCTACGAGGAGTTAGACTTTTAGCATTATTACTGCACTGTTATTCCAGGTAATGAACTGGAGACCTGGGCTCAAATCCTGCCATGGCAGATGGTGGAATTTGAATTTAATAAAAATCTGGGAATAAGAGTCTAACAATGACCATGTAACCATTGCCAATTGTTGGGGAAAAACCCATCTGGTTCACTAATATGCTTTCGGGAAGAATACTGCCATTCTTACCTGGTCTTGCTGACATGTGACTCCAGACCCACAGCAATGTGGTTATCTTAACAATTAGGGATGTGCAAAAATTGCTGGCCCAATCAGAGATATGCTCATTCTGTGAATGGATTAAAAAGTACTAGGAGCAGGAGTAGGCCATTCAGCCCCTCGAGCTTGCTCTGTAATTCAATACGATCATGGCTAATCTCATCTTCGCTTCAACTCCACTTTCCTCTCTGATCCCATAACCCTTCAACTCATTACTAATTGAAAATCCATCCATCTCCTCCTAAATTTACTCAATGTCCCAGCATCCACCACACGATAGGGGAGGGAATTCCATAGATTCAAGATTCTTTGAGAGACGTAAGTCCTCTGCAACTCTTTGTAAATCTGCTGCCCCTTATCATAAAACTATTTTATCTAGATTGTCCCACATGAGGAGATATCCTGCCTGTGTCTACTCTGTCAATTCCCTCTAGCATTTTAATGTACCTCAATTAGATCCCCTCTTATTCTTATAAACTCTAACTCTTACATTATGTCAAACATTTTTTTGAAGCTTTGCAAGCAATGAATGTAGGACAGATAACCAAAGTGTGAGAAGGGTTACCAGCTGGATGTCAGATTTTTAGTTTTCGTTATGCTGAGGGTCATTTCCTGGTCCTTGCTAAACATTCAAATAACTAATGGGTGAGGTGCACAAACCACCATTCCACCAACCTAGGAATGTGAACATGGAGGCTGGACTCAAGTGACCCCAATAACTCCAGGGACTGTTTAGAGTGATTGCCTGTTCAGAAATTGTACTCTGGTATTTGCTGATTTTAAAAGATTGTACAAAATATACTAGTTAATTCAGGGTCCTTAGCCAAACCTATCCTCTTTGCTGTTAGCCACTTGCACTGTTCTGTGGCTCAGGGACACAGCCTGCTCTCTCCATTTAGATGCCTCAACTGTACTTGGAGAGCTTACAGTGTCTTGAAGCATCTTTAGTGCTACGTCATTATATGGACAAAGCAACAAGTCCAAGAAGAAGTGAAGGCTATTGGCTACACACCCTGCTGTCTGGTATTGGGTATCTGAAGCTTTGTGTTTCTCAACTATGATGTGGAGGTTCCGGTGTTGGACTGGGGTAGACAAGGTCAGAAATCACACGACACCAAGTTATAGTCCAACAGGTTTATTTCAAAACACAAGCTTTTGGAGTCTTACTTCTTCTTCAGGTAACTTTAACTGTTGGATTATAACTTGGTGTCATGTGATTCCTGACCTTGTTTCTCAACTAGGAAGAGGTTAACTGGAGAAGGCCAACGTAATCCTAATGAATTGGGCTTTTAACAAGGTGATAATACATAAATAGATACACATTGAGAAAATACTCAACATATAAGTCAGCTCGCCCTTTCCTGCCATGGAATTAATAGTTGGTCTAAAATTTTCACCCACCAATCCATGTGTTATTTACTGACACCTTTTACGTGGGTACAAGGGAACAAAATAGCAATCACATAGCAGGCCATGAATCACAGTGATGGCATGTTACAAAAGTGCATGTGCTTTTAAGATGTGCTTACATGGGTCTGGAAAATGAACAACAATGACAAGCCCCCACAACCACAATGGTGGTGCACTTTTATACTTTTAAAATCAATTTCCTTTTGGAGAGACTTTTCAGGACATCAGAAATCAACTCATATGGCGACATCTCTGGTTCTTTGGAATGGAGTAAGAGATTTATCCGCAGTGCCTTGGCTCACATTTATCTCTCAATCAACATTGCAACAATAGATTCTCTAGCCATTATCATCTTGACGTTTGTAGTTGCTGTTTGCAAATTAACTGTCATGTTCCCTACATTAACTGCAATAGTAACTACATTTTAGAAAAGAACTTTGTTGGTTTGGGATGTCCTCTGTTTGTAAAAGGTACTCCATAAATGTGAGGCATTTCTTTGTCTCAATGGTAACAAGTAATCTCAACCAGCGGTCTTTTTGAAAGTGCCCAGTGTTTTGCCTGTGTTCATAAAATACAGAAGGGAGTTTCTGGTGTGACATTTGATTGGGAGGCGCACAGATTCACTTTGCTTCACAGCATTGTGTAAAATTGGAGTGTCCAAGTTCTCGTGGACAGAGTGGAACTGAGTGCTTGTTGATATTAAGACAGACTGTTATAATAACCTTCTTTACTCCTTTGAGGAACAGTCACATGCCTGAAATAATAGCCAAACTTTTCTCTTTACAGGTCCTAGTGGATACTTGTGTGTATCTCTGGCACTTTCTGCTTCTATTTCAGCTATCAAGAATTTCCACATTTTATTTGTATTTCTATCTTGGTTGTAATAAGAATTTTGTTTACAGTCATTGTTTCTTTGTCTTGTCTTTATCAAGACTCTTCACAAAAGGGTATTTTTGCCAAGCCACATTGCAGATGAGGAGGACTGACAGAAATTCAGGTGTCTGAAGTCTTTCTATTTCATGGAAAATGAAGAGAGAATTAATTTTCATTTTGTAGACTACTTCCTACAGATGTTTATGTAATAATTGCATCCCGTGTTAAATAATATTAGAAAGACTGTGTTAGAAATGTGCCTCCAAAATGATGTTATCTTTGCTCTGCTGAATAAATGTCACTGGAACTGAAACGTTAACTCTGAATTCTCTCCACAGATGCTGCTAGACCTGCTGAGAATTTCCAGCAATTTCTATTATTACCTCTGCACTGTTACAGATACATAATATTCAAGATTTAAGTCACCTTCCACTCGAGATAACTTTAATCAAACTGTTCTAACATGTTACACGAGTAACAGCAAAATTTTGCAGATGTTGGAAATCTGAAATAAATACTGTAAATGCTGTAGGAACTCACTCAATCTGTGAGCTTACTCACTGAAGAAGAGTCACCCTCAACGCAAAATGTTAACTCTGTTTCTCTCTCCATAGATGCTGCCAGGCCTGCTGAGTTTCTCCAGCAATTAATGTGTTTGTTACAATCCATGTCTGGGGGGACATGGGACTTAAACTCTTCTAGCCTAGAGGCAGGGATATTACCATAACACAGCACTAGCCCTACATTTAATAGCTAGTCATTAATGTTTAATAGTTCCACATCTTGATCTACAACTGAAAAAAGTTGATATTAAACGGCCATTGCTAGTTCCACTTATCAGCAACTCGAATTGATTAACTGTATGTAAACTTTATCTTCTGGTCTTAGACCTCAGAATAACATATTGTCCATTGACATTTGAATTAATCCATGAAAACTGATGTAACAAGCTATAAAAATACTTTAACACATAACAGCACTTAGAAGTATACAAAATTGCAATTTGCATTGGTATGATATGAATAACTGATTTTCTCAGCACCAGTGTCATGTTTTCTTCACTCGTAAGCCTCTAACAAGAAGCATCTGTTTAACACTATGATTCACAAATTGAAATGGCTCTGTTTACATTGGGTCATATCAGCTGGAAAACCAGTTATTGTCTTCAATGGATGGTGAATAAAGCTTAACCTTTTGCACTTTTAATCAAACTGACTGTAGGAGCTTTAGGTAATGTTAGCTAGCTCTAAACCTAACCCTAACTTTAGTAAAAGGTGCTACATTGCACAATTTATATTTGAAAATAAGTGAATAGAGCATTATGTATCTTTTTTATACATAAAGCTCCTTACCATCTGAGTATACACGATATTGTTTTCAGGCCAGCTTTATCTAACTCTGTACATTTGAGCATGTAAAAGAGGGGATAATAAGCCCAAAGGCAATGCATCATTAATTTCAAAATATTTCCTTTTTAATATTGATTCACTAGTGATTCTTGTGCGGCTTCTTCATCGTCTGAATGCATTGGTATTTTTTGGGTTTGTCTCAGACCCCCAGTTCTTAGCCCAAGTAACAATTCTTCATAGATTAATCTAATTAAATGTTCAACACATGATAACAAAAGCCTGTATCCAACACTGCAATCTTATTTAATCATACTTTGCTAGGAATCAGCAATCTGATAACGTGATTGGTCTGGATGATCGAACTGTGTAGAATATCTTTTGCTTTGGTTTGAAAATTCTCATTCTTGTTTCCAAATCCCTCAATGTTCACACCTCACACTTTTTCAGTAAAAGTCTTTCAATCCTACAATTCCTGGAGATCTCAGTGCTGCTCCAATGTAGCACCTTGCTCATCCCCAGTTTCAGTCAGTCCAGCTTTGGCAGCCGTGCCTTCAGATGCTGGGCGAAACCTCTCTGTCTTTCTACCTCATTCTCTTCCTTTAAGACACTTCTCAAAACCTACTTCCTTGCCCAAGCTTTTGCTCACCTGTCCTGATATCTCCTCGGGTGGTCCCTATCAAAGTTTGTTTGACAGTGTTCCTGTGAAGCATTTTAGGGGCCATTTTGTGATATTCTAGGTGCTATATAAACACAGGTTGCTGTTAGAAGAATTATGCTGTTAAAAGGGCATTTCAACAAAATTCGAAAAGTGTGGGATTTAAATATAATCCTGTTTGAAATGTGACTACAGCCCGAACATTAGTGGGAATAATTACATTACGCAAATGCTCATATTTAATTTCTCTCTCCACTTTTTCAATGGGGCATTCGTCTGCTTATTTCAAATGGGCTAGCCTTTGTTAAAATAGTGGAGAGAGGAATTTAGTTTGAATGCATTAAGTCTTTGAACAATGTTAACACAACTTCCCAGGCTTGTGTGTAAACTTACAAACTTAAAAAAGATCCAGATTGAATTCTTAGCCTTATCTTCAATTTGTCCACCCTGTCTTCAGTTTAAGAAGACTGTGCCAGGTTCAAGTATGATTTATTATTTGTTGGAAATTTATTTAAATTTAGCGTGTTCCCTTCCCTGAAAAACTCTGGAGAAGTCATATTGCCTTTCATCTCTCTTTCTCAGCCTCCCAACTCTGGAAGGTTCTCAGTCAGATAAAAAGGAATGTTGTATTCAGACTGATGCCATGAATCTCAAGAGGCACTTCACCAAAATGACAGTGGGCTAATTATTCCAGTGAGCTGGTGAGTTTATAAATCACATCAAGCCAAAGATAAAGTAGACAACAGAAAATGGGAAGGGAACCATAAGGAACAGAAATCCTACCAAATCATTTTTGGCTTTGGTTTCCCTTAAACAACATGACAGTAGCATTGCCTTTTCATGCTCTGTGTTTTTCTTATCTTTGCTTCCTTTTTACGTAACCGACTATTATAAATTTTAGCTCCTTTTAAAAAAAGTGCAATGGGCTTGCTGTAGCTGGTCTGGCAAAAAAAAAACTATATTTGCTGCTGCAGGGACTTCAGTAAAGACATGAATTATGAAGACCAAGATGAACAAAGGGACTGTTGTGTCGATTTTGTTGCTGAATGGTTTGCGATAATTAATACACCCAACACTCACCAACAAATGGGAACTGCTTCTTTAATGTCCTTCTGATGTGTAGTAAATTGGTTGAGATGCATCTACTTCAAAGATGTCCCATAATTGTAGTTCTATAGTATGCTTGCTATATTGTATGTGGAGAGCATGGGAGGGATTGATATGTGTTTTTAATGACTTGCGTTGAGTGTGGCAGTCAGCAGAGAGGCTTATCAATTCTATGAGGCAGGCATATCTGTTGTAATTATTTTTACACCAGTAGAGACACATTTCATCTATACAGCATGCTTTTGTTTGGTGCTTTACATTTGGAAACAGATTTAGGTATTAAGTGTCTAATGTCTGGGCCAGGGAATCCTTTTCAGAATTAGTAATACTGACCAGAACAGACTGCATTACACTCTCCAAATGGTGCAGTTTTGCATTTGAATGTCCGAATTATCCTGGTTTCTTGGAGACAGGCACAACACCAACATCTTAAATCCTCAAAATATTGTCAGCTTCATTGAATGCTTGTGATCTAAGTATATGTGTAATTATTCTGTAATTCGCCCCAAAATGTGATTTCTTGGGTTTGCCAATGGATTTCTGTCTTTGTAACATGGATGATTGTTTCTTTGTGACAGTTTTTTTTTAAGAGGTAACAATCGACACTGTGTTCCCCCCCCCCCAAACCAGTACATATTGACAATTTACATATTGACAATTTACATATTGACAATTTTTACCAGAACCACTTCCCCCACCACCTCCCCACCCTTCTTCTGAAAGTGCTTGATTTGTTTGAGGGGGCACAGCATGGTCATGAAAGACAACTTAAGATAGGATGCATTGAACAGCAACTCTCACAGAATGGACCTAATGTCACGTATAATAGACTTCTAGCAAGTCATGTATAAGTAATTAGAATCTGCAGTTGTTGTGAGGCCTGTTATTGGCATGGGTGCATAGAACTGATTGCTACAAAGAACTCAGTGTGGTCAAACAGAAGTAGTCCCAATCCCAGTGGTGAGTTGACATGGCACCGGCATTAAGTTATTATTAACCTTGTAGTTTTACAGATAAAATTATTTCACTGCCTTTGTGGAATCTGGTTCTGTCAATACTTGTGATTCTAATGTACTGAGTGATGAAAGAACTGACGGAGAAAGTAATTGGCAGTTTCACAGAACACTTGCATTTTTGTGATACCAAAACATAATAAACTGTAATGATATAAAGATTTGTACAGCACAGTAAAGAAATATGGGAATGAGACAGGTTTTCCTTTCTTTTGTTATTGACATTGACCTAGGAGTCCTCAGGCTGCAGTGAGAACTTAGGCAAGCTTAGATCAAGGAAGGATTTTAAAATTGAATTTATTCGGTTCAACAAAACCTTCCATGAGAGGATTTACTCTGAACAAGCTGTTGCCAGGTTGGAACCTTCTTAACTCCTTCAGGACTGATGATGTTGGAATATACTTTACACTTGTTAACAGACTTGTGGTGCTCTGAGCAAATATTTTGTTGCAAAGAGTCTGCTGATTTACAGATGTGCAGTTTAAACACTTGCCGACGAAATCTTTTGGAAGCCTTAAAGAGCAAATTGGAATGGGAGTTGTTTAACCAAAATGTGTTAAACACAATGACAAATCCTAACCCCTGAGTGGGTTAAGGGGACATTGAGACACTTTGATTTATGATCATGGAATTGCAAACCCCTCAGTTTTCCAAACAAATTCTACATATTATTGAGGTAGAATGTGTCTTATAAATGTGGCAATTTTGAGAAACAATGACTTATTCTTAAAGCTTTATTGAAGTCGTATACTTTCATATATACACAGTTGTCTTCATTTTGAACCAACTCTTCAAACTTTAACTGTCTGTGTTTGTCTGCTATCGTAAGTAACAAAGCTGAAGTGAAATTATATGGTGCAACTGAGTTAAGTCTATGCGTTCAGTTTGACAAGTATATCTTTGATCAGTAGTGAGAATTTGTAGTGTATATAAAATATTCCTGAATGTTAAGATTTTATACAGCACTGCTGGTGTGAAGGGGCACTGTGTACCACCATGCCGATCATAACTATCTCAAAAACTGAAAATTCTTAATCTTATCGAACCTTGTTTGTACCCAAATGTGATACGATTTAACAGATAAGCACCTGCAGAAGAAAATTTTTTTCGGTTGTCAAACTGAACAAAATTTTTAAGGTTTCTGCCAGTGATGAGATAAGGAGAATTTCGTTTTACTCAGTCATTATGATCTCGAACGCTCTGCCTGAAAGAGTGGTGGAAGCATATACAGTCTTACATTTCAAAAGGGAATTAGACTGATGCATGAAGGGAGGTAAACTTAAAAGGCTATGCTGGACGTTGTATTCTTGTGTTACAGAGTTATAGACAGTCATAGAGTTATACAGCATGGAAACAGACCCAGCTAGTCCATGCCGAACATAATCCCCAAACAAACTAGTCCCACTTGCCTGCTCCTGGCTCATTCTCCTCTAAACCTTTCCTATTCATGAACCTATCAAAATGTTCTTTAAATGTAATTGTACCCACATCCACCACTTCCTCAGGAAGTTCATTCCATACACAAACCACCCTCAGTGTAAAACATTTACCCCTCATTTTATTTTAAATCTCTCTCCTCTCACCCTAAAAATGTGTCCCTTAGTATTGAAACCCCCATCCTAGGGAAAAGACTACTACCATTAACTCTACCTATACCTCTCATCATTTTATAAACTTCTATCAGATCATCTCTCAACTCCTATGCTCCTGTGAAAAAAAGTCCTAGCCTATCCAAACTTTCTTTATAACTCAAACCTTCCTTATCCTGCAACATCCTAGCAAATGTCCTCTGAACCCTCTCCAGCTTGATAATATTCTTCCTATAATTGGGCAACCAGAACTGGACACAATATTCCAGAAGAGGCCTCACCAATGTTCTCTACAACCTCAGAGGTCTGAGCAATGAAGGCAAACATGCCAAATGCCTTTTTACCCACCCTACCTACCACTCTTATACTGAATTGGTAAGTAAAAGACATTCAATTTGCTTGAAAATTTCAAACAGGATTGGTATATAGACAAATTGATACCTTGAAATGACAAAGGAACTTGTGTACACATCCTCAGTCCAGCATGCTGCTGCCTGGACTCCTCATAGTGTTGGCTCATTATTGCTTTCAGCTTTTAAAGCAGTAAGGCGCCAGAAAAACAAGAGACAGCTTCATTGTTCTTAAATAACTCGTATGTCACAACCCCAGGATGTCCCAAAAGAGTTTGCATCCAAACTTCTCAGATACTCATCTGAAAAGATCCCTGGGAATGTCTCTTTCCTGGGAATGGAGCCTTGGTATCCTTCACACATCTGAGAGAACAGATGAGACTTTATTGATGTCTCAATGGAAAGAAGATGCCTCTAATAGTGCAGCACTTCCTCAGTATTGAAGTGCCAGACAGGATCATGCGCTGAGATAACAAGGTGTGGAGCTGGATGAACACAGCAGGCCAAGCAGCATCATAGGAGCAGGAAAGCTTGACGTTTCGGGCCTAGACCCGATCATGTGCTGAGGTGTCTGTGAAGGATGTCAACGTGACGTAGAAGTCATCAAAACCAACAGCTAACTTCAAAACATTTATGACATTCTGTTTCTCAAACAAGGAATTAATGTATCCCTGCTTTCTTTGGAACTTCCTCTAGTGCTTATCTCCCTTCAACCCTAAAAATCCCACACCCACTTCCCACCCAATTCTAAATTTAAATGACTCCATTATTTTCTTTTGTGACTGGAGTTACATGTTGGCCACATTTGTTGGTTATAAAACAAAAAAACTACAGATGCTGGAGATTTAAAACAAAAACAGCAATTGCTGGTTAACTTCAATAGGTCCAACAGCATCTGGAGAGAGAAAACGGAGTCAATATTTTGGGTCCAGTGATCCTTCATCAGGACAACCAGACCCAAACTCTGTTTTGTCTCTACTGATGCTGCCAGAGCTGCTGAGTTTCTCCAGCAATTTCTGAGATTGCTGCAATTTCTGAGATGAGTTGTAACAGCAATCAACTTGAGTTTCATGATTCGTGTTACTTTCCAGTTTTTAAAAACTCCCTCAGATTGAGATTTGAAACCATGTCCCCAAAGAAAATGCCTGGAATTGTGGGCAACCAACAATGTTCCCTCAAATGTGCATGGTTACATGTGCATGCTACCACTCTGAGGTACCTCATAGTGAGCAGCAGCTGATCGTGGCATTGACTTCTGGTTCCATAAGTTGTTGCTGCACATGGATCTCGCAGGCCTGCGCAATCAGAAACAAGATTAAAGGGAATCCAGGGACATTGCGACTACACTATTAACATATTGAATTCCACATGCAAGACCTTCATTCTCACTGTCACATACACAAAACAGTTGTAAAAGTAAATGGTTCCCAGTGCTTAATTTTCATTACAAACCCATCAACTCCTTCCAAGTAGCTTCTCCTATCAAGGGGGGAGGCGATGGCCTAGTGGTATTATGACTGGACTGTAATCCAGAGACCCAGATAATGTTCTGGGGACCTGGGTTCAAATCCTGCCACGGCAGATGGTAGAATTTGAATTCAATAAAATATCTGGAATTAACAATCTAATGATGACCATGAATCAATTGTCAGGAAAAAACCTATCTGGTTCACTAATGCCCTTTAGGGAAAGAAACTGCCATCCTCACCTGGCCTGGCCTACATGTGAGTCCAGACCCACAGCAATGTGGTTGACTCTTAACTGCCCTCTGGGCAACTAGGGATGGGCAATAAATGCATCACCTGGCCAGCAATGCACTCATCCTGTGAATGAATAAAGGAAAAAAAAATTCCTGTGAATAATACAACTCATCTACTTACACTGTATTGAGTCAGAGCTTTCAGAGTAAATTTGCTGATGCTTGCCATTTGCATTTTGTCAGGACCACACATCTACATTCAAATTTAATTTCTGTGTTACACTCAATTAAATACCATTAAAATGAAGAAATTCCGTCACTTTATCTGCTGCCTTTTAAAGAGATAACAGTTATATTATGGTAGACAGCTTTTGCCACTTACTCTTCTGTCCCTGAAATAGAATAGATGTGGAAACGTTATTTCTCCTGTGGGAGAGTTTAGGACCATAGCGCATTGTCCTAGGGTAAACGCTGCACATTTAAGACTGAGATGTGAAGGAATTTCATCTCTCAGAGGAGTGACTCCATGGAATTCTTTACCATAGAGGGCTGTTTAGGCTGTGTTATTAAGTATAGGAGTTGGCACATCATGTACAGGTTGTACTGGACATTGGTGAGGCCTTTTCTGGAGCACTGTGTGCAGTTCTGGTCACCCTGCTGTAGGAAAGATACTATTAAATTGGAGAGGCTTCAGAAGAGAGTTACCAGGATCTTGCTGGGAATGGAACCAGTAAGGACTGCAAATGCTGGAAAGCTAGAGTCAATAAATGTGGATCTGGAAAAGCACAGCAGAACAGACAACATCTGAGGAACAGGGAAGTCCTGATCAAGATTTTTGGCCCGAAACACTGACTTGCCTGCTCCTCGGATGCTGTTTAACCTGCCATGCTTTTCTGGCTTCACATCTATTGACCGTTGCTGGGAATGGAGGGTTTGAGTTATAAAAATAGACTGAATAGGCTGGAACATTTTGCACAGGAGCGTAGGAGGTTGAGGGGTGATCTTATAGAGATTTATAAATTCATGAGGGGCACAGATAAGGTGAATAGCAAGGGTCTTTTCCCTAGGGCGGAGGAGTTCAAAACTACGGGGCATATTTTTAAGGTGAAAGGAGAAAGTTTTAAAAAGTGACGAGGGGCAACTTTCTTCACACAGAGAGTGGTTCATGTGTGGAATGAACTGCCAGAGGAAGTGTTGGATGTAGGTACAGTTACAACATTTGAAAGACACTTGGACAAGTACATGAAAAGGGAAGGTTTGGATGGGTATGGGCCAAATGCAGGCAAGTAGTTTAGTTTGGGAACATGGTTGACATGGACTAGTTGGACCAAAGCATCTGTTTCCAAGCTGTATGACTCTATGACTCAATATTTGAGGCTGAGATAGACAGATTTTTAATCAGTAATTGAATCAAAGGTTATGGGGAAAAGGCAGGAAAGGAGTTGAGGATTACCAGGTCAGCTATGATCTCATTGAATGGTGGAGTAAGGTGGTTGACTCTAAACTGCCCTCTGAGGAATTAGGAATGGGCAATAAATCCTGGTGCTGTTAATGAAACCCACATCCCATCAAAGAGCAAAGAACAAAGAACAAAGAACAATACAGCACAGAAATAGGTCCTTTGGCCATCAAAGCCTGTGCTGCCTTCTATACTAAAACTTCCTTACAGGATCCGTATCCCTCTATTCCCTTCCTATTCATGTATTGGTCCAGGTGCTTCTTGAATGCTGCCATTGTGCCTGCTTCCACCACCTCCTCTGGCAACATGTTCCAGGCACTCACCACCCTTTATGTGAAAAACCTGCCTCGCACATCTCTTTTAAACCTCCCCACCCTGCATCTTGAATCTGTGTCCCCTAGTAATTGACCCCTCCACTGTGGGAAAAAGCCTCATACTTTCCACTCTATCCATGCCATTCACAACCTTATAAACTTCTATTAGGTCGCCCCCTCAACCTCCTGCATTCCAATGAAAACAAACCCATTCTATCTAACCTTTCTCCATAGCTAAAATTCCCCATATCGGGCAACATCCTGGTAAACCTTTTCTATACCCTCACCAAAGGATCTACATCCTTCTGCTAGTGTGGTGATCAGAACTGTATGTAATATATCAAGTGTGGCCGAACTGAAGTTCGATAAAGCTGCAGCATAACTTTTCTATCCTTTTACTCAATACCCTTTCCAATGAAGGCAAGCATGACATATGATTTTGTTACTACCTCATCTACCTGCACTGCTACCTTCAGTGATCTGTGGACCTGCACACCCAGATCACTCTGCATATCAATACTCCCCGGGGTTCTGCCTTTTACTGTAAAATTTCCACCTGTACTTGACCTTCCAAAATACATCACCCCACATTTGTCCAGATTAAACTTCATCTGTTATTTTTCTGCCCATACCTCCAACTAATCTATATCCTGCTGTAACCTCTGACAAACCTCCTCACTATCCGCATCTCACCAATTTTTGTGTCATCCGCAAACTTGCTAATTACACCAGCTATGTTTTCCTCCAAATCATTTATGTAGACCATGAACAGCAGAAGTCCCAGCACAGATCCTGTGGAAAACCACTAGTCACAGCCCTCCATTCCAAAAAGCATCCTCCCATCATATTCAGCCTGGGAACCCTGCAGCCCAATGGTATCAATGTGGATTTCACAAGCTTCAAAATCTCCCCTCCCCCAACCGCATCCCAAAACCAGCCCAGCTCGCCCCGCCTCCCTAACCTGTTCTTCCTCTCACCTATCCCCTCCTCCCACCTCAAGCCCCACCCCCATCTCCTATCTACTAACCTCATCCCGCCCCCTTGACTTGTCCGTCCTCCCTGGGCTGACCTATCTCCTCCCTACACCCCCACTTACACTCACCTTCACTGGCTCCATCCCCGCCCCTTTGACTTGTCTGCCTCCTCTCCACCTATCCTCTCCTCTATCCATCTTCTATCCGCCTCCCCCTCTCTCCCTATTTATTTCAGAACCCTCTTCCCCTCCCCCATTTCTGATGAAGGGTCTAGGCCCGAAACGTCAAGTTTTCCTGCTCCTATGATGCTGCTTGACCTGCTGTGTTCATCCAGCTCCACACCTTGTTATCCCACCGATACCCTCTGTCTCCTATGACTAAGCCAGTTTTGTATGCATCCTGGATGAACACAGCAGGCCAAGCAGCATCAGAGGAGCAGGAAGG
>JAHRHZ010000062.1:1224919-1251333 GCA_024137785.1 Ginglymostoma cirratum
AGATAACAAGGTGTGGAGCTGGATGAACACAGCAGGCCAAGCAGCATTATAGGAGCAGGAAAGCTGCAATAGGGTTAGGGTTAGCCTTCCTGCTCCTATGATGCTGCTTGGCCTGCTGTGTTCATCCAGCTCCACACCTTGTTACCCAGACATGATGTGTCTGTTTTCCCCAGGACTTCGTGGACTGCCTCCTAATAAACCCCCTGACCAGTATTTCCTGAACTCCCAGGATTGATCATAGCCCAACCCTGGACTCATATCTGCACAGCAGGCCGACTGATCTACCAGTAAACTCCAGACTTGACCTGCAGGACTGACTGAGGCCCAATCTCCAAACTTCAAGGGCTTGGATCCCCAGACACTGGTAGAACCAAGAGCCCGAGTGACTGTGACCAATTCCCTGGACTGTAATTAGATGAGCCCTGCTGACTGACTGTGGAAGCACCCCACAACTGATCGTGGTCCCCCTTGACTCCACTGAGGATGTTTCCCTTGGAATTTTCATTTGCCCGAAGCACGTGCAATGTGGTGTTGGGGTGAAATCCTGGCACATCCTGAAGCATGTAGCCAGGTAATGCTCAATGACATGCCCACACCCTTGACTGTTTGGTGCACCCATTTTGACAAACTGCTGACTGGCTTTCTGCATTCAAAAGCAGCAGGAAGTAGGTAGATAACACAGTGTGGACCTGAAGGAACACAGCAGACCAGGCAGCATCAGAAGAGCAGGAAGTTGATGTTTGACTCCTAACTGACATCTGGGCAACTTGGGATGGGTAATAAATGCTACCCTAGCCAGTGATACCCTCATCCCATAAATGGATAAAAAAAACTGTTGTGATTGACCGAAAGGTTAGCAAGAAGCAAGCCAATTTACACTCCTGAGGAAGGGTCTGAGGGTTCTGAGGAAGGCTTCTGAGGAAGGGCTGCCAGACCTAAAACGTTAACGCTGATTTTTTCTTCACAGATTCTGTGAGACCTGCTGAGATTTTCCAGCAACTTTCTTTTTGTTCCTGATTTACAGCATCTGCAGTTTTTTCACTTTTTAATTTACACTCTTCCCTTGGTTGTAACAATATTCATTTGTGAGATAAGACAAAAACATAAATGTGCATTTTTCCTATATTGAAGCAACCAGTTCAATGATGGCAGAATGCATAAATGATATATGTCCACTGATAATTTTTCTCAATCTATAGCAAGGATTGCAAAGCAAAAATAATGTCTTGAAATAAATGCCATTAGAATGCCTGGATTTCTCAATTCCCCAATTACTCACATCCTGAATTTAACTGCGAAAGCGCTGTGAATGTAGTTTCATGCAAAAGTGGTTTTACCTAAGCAGTATGGAGGTTGACACCTCAGTCCTAACAAAATAGCTCATGAGCAATATTTTACTATCTATTCAGTGTAAAACATTAAGCATTAATATTGGAAATGAATATATAATATTGAAATGACTCCAAAGCCCAAAGCCACATGGTCAATATTTGGGTTCTGATAAGGATCCTCCTTTAACAAGCCGAGTTTTTTCATGTTTGCAATGCTGTAAATATAGTTCTGCCTAATTTTAGAAGTAACGTTGAATTATTTTCTTCTGATGGCATGTTCTGGAACTGGTTTGGATTGAATACTAGCCACGTTGAACTTATGATCTTGTTCAGTTCATGGCACGATTGACAATGTGGGGCACACACACAGAAAGCAGCAAACTGCAGGTATTTAAATTTCCAGCTTTCGGTTTAATGAAGATCTAATTAGTGACCAGAATTATGGTAGGTTGTCATTAAATTGTGGATTTGTTTGAAGAACAAAGGACAAATTTAGGAAGTCTGTGAGTACGTAAAATGTCATGTATCCATATCCTCAAAAGGTTTTTACCACCAATGTCTTGGCACCAATCTTTGGTTGCCTTCTTTTCCTGTTCTCAATCTGTTAATGAATAGTTTTTGTTATCTGTGCAATACAGAGTATCACAGCTTGAAGAAAATTTCTTTCCTTTCACTAGAGGCATATTAAAGATGTGCTGAGAAATAATGCAAAGCAAGTGTGCTTGTTCAGGATTTTAAGAGCAAATGCCCATTAGGATAGAATGCTCTTTAATGAAGTGCCCAAAAATAAACTGTCATATGTAATGTCCTGCAAGACTGGATTTTGCAAGGTTCACACTTATGTTTAAAGCAGTCATAGGAATAGTACTGCACAGCTTTAGAAGGCATTGTAAGAAAGGAATGTTACAATAACGGCTTACTGTCACATGGCCTTCCATAATGTTGTGGAAAGCCTGATTTGTAGCATGTAAAAGAAAGCCTATATTTATGCTAATAAATGCTTTTCTGACGAAGCTGTTTGTACGGCACATAACTCAGATAGATGTGAGCTTTGTTAACAGATTGGACAGGAAATCTTTATTACCATAATGTATGTACAGGAGGTACAATGGGGAACAGTAGAATACTGAGCTATGAACACAAGGGAGGAGGACCTCATTATGAATAACCTGATGAGTTATAAATTATTCAACATGAGCAGAATAATTTTAACCTTGGTGTCCCCATAGTTATCCATTTAATGACATAATGTGCACCACAAGCAAGGTTAATGCACAAATTGGTTTTAGATGTAAAAAGTAGGTGTCCTTTTTGAGATTGTTCCTGAGGCAGATGATGGGAAAGGACATTCCTATGAAGGATATGGCACTTCCAAATGGCACTTCTAATCATGTTGTGGGTGGCACAGTGGTTAGCGCTGCTGCCTCACAGTTCCAATCCACCCTTGGGCAACAGTCTGTGTCGTGTTTGCATGTTCTCCCTGTGTCTGCATGGGTGTGCTGTGCTTTCCTCCCACAGTCCAAAGATGTGCAGGTTAGGTGAGTTAACTTTGGCAAATGTGGATTTACGGGAGTAGGGTGTGATGTCCTTCGGGGGGTTGGTGTAGACTCAATGGGTGGAATGGCATCTGTCTGCACTGTTGGGATTCTTTGAGAATATAAAAGGAGGAGGTACCAGATGAAGTGCGTTCCAAAGACAAATAAAACAAATTTTGGCCATTGTCATGCAATTCTAGGAAGACAGTTCAGGGTAACCCAAGCAACTAAACAGGTTTGTTATCTGTTGGCTTGATCATAAACCTGTGTAACATGGAATTGGGGAGGGTAAACTTAATGAAGAGGAGTCTTTGACACTATTAATTATAAGTGTTAAGGATCATTGCTTTCATGATGGAGATGACAAGTTGGAAGATTAGAATTTATTACACTACTGCACCACACAAAGGAACAGTTTTCAGGTTGGTTATGTCCTGACCACAATCCAATAAAACACATAAAACAAGAAAATCACTTACAAAATGCTATTGTTCCTCCCAGTTGTGCATTACTGAGGTAATACATATTGAACGTTAACCTGGCTCAGTTGCTGGCATTTTAGTTCGAAAATTGCCAGCTGAAATTTCATTGCAAGACTGGAACAGATAACACAGTTTGACATATCAATGTTAATGTTATGTTGAATGTTGAAAAATATTGCATAGGTCAAGGCATTATCCTGCACACCTGATATCAAGATCCTGACTATTCATTCAAATAAATGTGCAAAATCACATGAAGCATTTGAAGAAAACTGTATGATAAGCTGTGGATTTTTCTCTTTCTGTTAATACCTGTTGAATGTTGCTGCAAGCAGATTCCTGTAGCATTTGCTTACAAACCAATCAATGTGCTTGATTAGTTCAATGCATTTTTGTTTACTGCTGAATGATTTACAAATAGAAGTCTTTCTTCAAGTGGCCGTATCACAAAATTATTGCTTGAATCAGTTCATTACTGCTGGAACAAGTACTCTTTGTATCATAAAAGTAGGTGAAAAAATCTAGCATTTATGTTCGTATTTCATTGCTGCAGTGAAACAATTAGAGTGTGAATTTCCACTGGAGTTCTTCTGCTCATCTGCTAGATTGAGCCATAGAGTTGTACAGCATGGAAACAGACCCATGCCGACCAGAAATCCTAAATTAATCTTGTCCCATTTGCCAACATTTGGCCCTATTCACCACGTTTCTGTTGGTCTTTCATATCTCATTTGCCATGATCGCAACTCTCTGGAAGGACAAGGCAGCTGATGCATGGGAACACCACAGTCAAGTTCCCCTCCTAGCCACTCACCATCCTGAATTGGAAATGTAGTGCCATTTGTGCAGTGCCTCTGGGTCAAAAACCTGGAACTTGCTGCCTAACAGCCTATGGGTCTACCAACAGCATATTGACTGCAGTGGTTCAAGAAAGCAGCTTACCATCACTTTTTGAAGAGCAACCAAGGATGGGCAATAAATACTGGGCCAGTCAGTCATACCCAGATCCCCTGAATAAAAAATACTTAATAATTTTAGCTTATTTGTAATAATGCATATGTATGTAACGTATATGAAGTTAAAGGCAACTGCGTATAAATCATCAACTTAATATACACCCAACTACATAATAATAGAATTAATTAGTATAGAACTTATTTATGACGGGGTCTGAATCTCCAAATTTTTAAAAATCTTCTTTTTCTCTTTCCTAACAGTCTTAGGATACAATGTAGGCCACTTAGGAATGAGCTAAAGAAACATTTCTTAACACAGAGAGTAGCGAACCTGTGCAATTCTGTGCCACAAAAGGCTATGGGAACTGCCTCACTGAGTATATTCAAGCAAGCGAGTGATAATTCTTTCAGATATTAAAGGCATCAAGGGGTATGGAGAGGAAGTGGGAAGATGGCATTATCAGCCATGACCATATTGAATGGTGGAGCAGGCTTGAAGGGCCAAAAGGCATACTCCTGATCTTAGCTTCTTTGTTTCTACATTTTAATGAAATGTTCCTGATGGTCTTCAGTTCCGAAATAATCTACTTATTTAGGTGATTTATTTTTCTTTTTGGTCAGCTCTCAATGGCTTTATTACACACCATTTTTCAGTCAGTTTTATTATCGATCCCCTTCAAATCTCCACCTTCTCTCAGTAGCAACCAGGAACAGTGCATGTTAGGAAGTATGTGAGATAGTTCTATTGAAAGCTCATTAACTTGAAATTCTAACCATTGCAAGTGCCAGCTGGCCTGTGCAGTTTTTCGAGCATTTCCTGCTTTTAATAAAATGGTTCAGATAAGCATTAAATCAATTCCTTTCTTCAGTACTTCGCACTGATGTCCTTGTTAGAAATCGAAAGCCAAACGTAAAACTGACCGCATTTTCACAAAGATCTCAGCTTTGTGACAGCCAAACTGGTTTTTTGGTGTATGTCCGTGTTAAAATGGATTACATCAAGTTCGCACATAAGCCTTGGAGTGTCCGTGGTGAGATGTGTGTAATTATCTTCTACTTTTAAGGAACAATCATCCCCTGAAACAATTGAGTTCAATTATAGTGCTGAAGAGAGGGGTTGGTATTGATAAAGAAGCAAGTTTTATTTGCAAACAATCATGACACAAATTATTTCTATGTGCAGGATACTTGAAATAACTCCACGAAGGCCGGTATTCAATCACCAAGTCACCTTTTATTTACATGTGCGTAGTACATGACGCCGACCTAACTAGCTCAGAGCTGACTCCTAGTGTGAGCAGAACCTCTGACACTCCTATTTATATCTGTCAGCCAGGACTCCCTGATTGGACCAGGTTAACAGCCCCAATCAGGGAACTCATATTCTATGAGGTCCACCTGGCTGACCTCGTTTAAGTCGCTACAGTACTCAGTATGAACAGAGAATGTTACATTTATTTCATCAAGGATGAGTTATTGCAATCTTATTCTGAACTGTGTTCCATTCTTATGTAATCACCAACAGGGATGTGCCTTAAATTTCAGAACACATCTCTCAGCCTCTGAACCATTAGAGATTCCTGAACGGGGACAGATTACCAAATGGGTGATGTTGCTCAGTTCCAGTGTGCACAATTGAAACAACCTCCGTAACTAGAATGAAGTTTGAACAACACAACTCTGTGTATGGATAAAGAGATTTAACTGACATTTGTTTGTAAATAGAGTCCACTGCCTTTGAGGGAACTTGATGCCTTTGGAACTAAAACAGTGAAAGTCCTATTTAAGTTTGCACAGTGGATGATATTCCAACCTTATATTCTTTCCCAGTGAACGCAAATTATTGGAGATAATTGCAATGTAATTTTCCAGTAATTACTATTTTGCTACGTAACAAAAGGGATTTCAATCTGATTCCTTTCCTTGAAATTATTGCAGATGTTTCATTTATGATTATATTTCTTTCCCATGTATTAATGAATTTAAAGAAAAGAACTGCAGACTTATTTATCTTGTGCACATGTTTGACTATAATATTATTCAAAATCATTACACAAATGATAGAATAATTGGTGATTTCTACTGAGTGAATTGGAAAATCCCAACAAAGGAGAACAGTCTTTTTATCCCAGGATCGCAGGAAATTTTGTCACTTTAAGTTAACAAAAAAAAAACACGACTAACTGATAGAATTGACCATTGTTTGTGACATTGGACACTTTGGTACGGACTTACTTTGGATAAAAAGGAAAGACAATTATTTTCTTAAACTATTACAGAACTAAATAATTGTCTAATTGTTGAGGTTGAGAATGTGTCGACAAAGAAAGGTTTGTTATAGTTTTTAATGATCAAACTAAAATAGTTTAACATGTCATATTCCAAGTTGCAAGAATATTTTTGTTTCAACACATTTAGAACCAAAATTTATAACTTGAAACGTGACAAAAGTTTTACTTCAGATCAGAACTAGACTTTATCTTTCATTGTATAAAATTAGCTTTAAAATAATCTTGGTGACTTTAATCGAAGATTGTTGAAAACTAATTTTAAAAGGCTATTACTGCTGTTGGCTCCAGTAGCCTTTCAGTTTCCTTCAGCAATGTTTAAATTGTTGCCAGACTGGTATCTTTATACACAAGTGTTAATGGAGAGTGCATTCATTGGATGAATGAGGAACCAGGCTAAAATGACTTTCAGATTAGCTGTAACAGATGGAGGGGTCACAGGTGATCAACTTTACACTGCAACATAAAGAGGATGTTCAAGTGGACTTCATTGCCTGTAACAGATAGTGCCAATCAACTGTAGTTTAGTCCCTCAGTTAACAGTCAGCCCGGCTTCAGACATGGTGTCATTCAAAGATTAAAAAATGCGTTGTGAGGCAAAGTCTGAAATCTATCTGGCCTCTGTCAAGCATAAATTACACAAAAAAGTGAGTATCAGAGCACTGAAACTTGTAGTTATTATGGAGAAAACTACAACCAGATTTCTCATTCTAATTTGCTAATTGATTATCTGGCCATCTATCTTAGTTCTTATTTGATGACTTTGGTGTACTCAGATGAGAAGTTATAATTTCCAAATTTTTAAATTGTCGCCGTAGTTCTTTCATTACAGAGAGAGAGGGAGAAAGACCTGAAGGTCACCACACCTCAGACAAGAGGTGAAGTTGAGAATGTGGTACCTTCACGGTGACCTCAGCCAGATTGAGAATTGAACCCTTGGTGTGAATCTACACTGCAACACAGCCATCCAACTGAGCTAACTGGCCCCCTATTTCCCAACACAACAACCATGATTGCACGCCAAGGAACTAATACATTGCCTGTGAGGTATATTGAGATGTTCTCAGTACTATGTTAATAAAAGTTCTTTCTTCCTCGTGCTTTACCTAACGAAGATGGTTATTTTTTTTAAAGGTGATTGCTTTAAGTATTGTCTTGGCTAATTGTTGGGATGTAGCCTCATTTAGAATTGTATTTCTTTAAGAAATGTAATGAAATTTCAATTTAATTATTTTTGATTTTTGAGTCTTACTTTAATTACCTTTGTGATTTTTAAATATGAAATAATTGAGTGAATAATTGTTTATGGTCTTATATTGGTAGTTTTGCCTTGCAATACTTTGACTATCATTCTGTTTGGAATAGTTGCACGAAAGCAAAGAATGACATTTTAACAGTGAAAGATTTAGTTTGCTTTTAACTTTGCAAACATAGTAAGTAGCAAAACAAATTTTGGTTAAATAAATATGAAAAGCCTTTGATCACCTGAAGCCTCAGTGAATTCATGAGATGGCATAGTGTGCAGGCCACTGATGGAACTCATCAACCTGAAACACTAGTGAAAAAGGATTAACCTGGATTTTCTCTCTTGATTGTTGTCTAGTGATGATCTGTTGTAAATGAATGTGTATTAAGACTGGTTTGACATTGACTGTGTTATTTTACATTATAATTACTATCTACCATTCATCTTTAAGGTTCAAATGGCAACAGTGGATCAATGGTCTCCTTACTCCTTTTGCATCATTTACCCTTTCACCGCCCCATTTTCCTGATCCATTCCTCCCACCCCCCTCACTATTCCCCTCTGAGATATATAGCTCCTATTCTGCTGTCACTGATCTTACCCCATCGCCATGATCTCCACTCTTCCAAGGGTGGCTGAAGAGAGAACTGAAGGAGTTAATGTTCATGTTACATTGAGTTCTGTCCAATCTGATGATGTCACACAGTTATTGGGTGGATAATATTGATTCTGCACAATTGCCTGAAAGGAACAGATGTATAATGTACAGCCCCCAAGTGTCCCGAGTAATTATGCCAAGCTGCTACCGTGCAATAAGCTATCTTGTTAGTAGTGAAAAGTGCTTTTTCTGTTAGGACTCACCAGTGATCTACCACATAAAGAGGATCTACAACATAAAGAGGACAATTCTAGGCTCAGCTTAGTTGGTTGATGGTTAGTGGCACCAAACTATCTAAACCAGAATGCCACATACTGGGCACCACTTAAATTTCAAAATATGACACAAACCGCTTCCTTTGCATCTTGCCTCCCTTTCTTCTCTCTGCTTGGAATTTGCACATTCTTCCTGTGTCTGTGTGGGCTTCCTCCAGGTGCTCCAGTTTACACTCCCCACCACCCTCCCCCCCACGCCCCCCAGTGCAGGTTAGCTGGATTCGCCTGTTAAATTGCCCATAGTATCATGGGATGTGCAGGGTAGGTGGATTAGCCATAGGAAATGCAGGGTTACAGGTATAGGGTAGGGGTGGGTCTAGATGGACTGCTCTTCGGAGGGTTGGTGTGGAATCAATGGGCTGAATCCACACTGTAGGGATTCTGTGATTCTATGAGAGGTTAAATTTACTCTCAAACTTCAATTTACTTGTGTATCTATGTAAAAACTCAATTTACTAAGTGGAATTATACTGCCTAAGTGTCTTTTATTCTTCCTTGCTCTGCCTCAGGGGCATTAGCAATTTGCATCGCTATCTTATAGTGAGGTGATGGCCTTGTGGTGTTATTGTTCGACTATTAGCCTGAGACCCAGGTTCCAATCCTGCCATGGCAGAAGGTGGAATTAAAGTCAGTTATAAATAAAATCTGAGATTGACAGTCTGGTGATGACTATAGAGTTGTCAACTGTCATTTAAGGAAGGAAACTACCTTTCTTACCTGGTCTGGCCTATCTGCGACTCCAGACCAAGACCAACGTGGTTGTCTCTTAACTACTGGCAATTAGGGATGGGCAATAAATGCTAGTTTGCCAGCGAAGCTCACCTCCCGTGAACGAATCAAACAGTGGTGGAATTTGAGCTCAATTTAAAAAATCTGGAATCAAGGTCCAATGATGACCACTGTCAATTCATTGGGTTCACTAATGTCTTTTAGGGAAGGAAAATACCATCTTTAGCTAGTCTGAACTATTTATAATTCCAGGCCCACAGCAATGCGGTTTACTCTTAACTACTGGCAGCTAGGGACGGGCACTAAATACTGTCCTAACCACATCTCGTGAATAGGAAAAAAACTTGGTTAGCAACGGACGTTTTCTGAATATTAGTGAAATATATATATATGTTTTGAATTAAAAATCCAGAAACAATTCTAACATTTGATGATTATGTAAAGCAGAAGTGTTGTTTTAAAGAGTTAGCAGCTGAAAGTGTTAACTAACATCACATGACAAATTCCATCCATCGAGTTACAGGCGACAGATCCTGGGGAGGAGCCAGTAAGTGTTCTAATTCAGTTCCAGTTAAATACTATGTCAATGTAAATAACGGAGTACTTACTCTTAAGAATAGCCTGAAGTCTTACAAGTGACTGGTATGTAACTGAGGTATATAGTGATTAGCTAATAATAGTCTGTCATAAACCTGTCTTGTTTATTAATACTGAGAACCACTTTTGCCAAAGACTCCAGATGGGCATCCAACAACTAAAGGTAAAGTCACTATAGCCCTACCAGACCACTGGGCTGCTCTCTTATTAGAGAGAGATGATTGGTGGTGGTTTAACCTGAGGGTCACCATCCCTCAGGTAAGGGGAGAGGTTGAAGAGTTGAGTCCTTCATGGTAACTTCAAACAGTTCAGGAATTGAACCCAAGCTGTTGGTGCATCTTGGCATTACAAACCAGCCGTGCAAGTTAATTGACCCCCCTTATCAGTTAGTATTATACTAATAAGAGGGATTGTTGCCAATGATTCTATTCAAGGCTGCTCAAGGTTTAGGTGGATATGACCACAACAATACTGGCCACTGTCACTCAATGAGCCACAGCTGCAGGAAAGAAGTGGAAATTGTCAGGAACCTTTAAGAAGCATTTCACTATATTGCTTCCAAAAAGAAAGGTTTTCCAAAAGATCAACATTTATTCCCAGTGAGCAGATAAGAGTCAATCACATTGATGTGGGTCTGGAATCACATCCAGGCCAGATAAGGTAAAGATGGCCAGATTCTTAAAGGGCTTGAGATGGTAGATATTGAGAGGATGTTTCCCCTTTTGGGAAAACTTAGGACCAGAGGGCATTTCTCAGAATAAAAGGGCGCTAATGTAAGACTGAAATGAGGAGGAATTTCTTCTCTTGGAGGGTTGTGAGTCTTTGGAACTCCTTGACACAGACAGTTTGTGGAGGCAGAGTCCTTGTGTATATTGATTGATTTTATTGTCACATGTACTGAAATACAGTGAAAAGCTTTGACTGCGAGCAGTACAGGCAGATCACAGCAAGCAAAAGATGTACAGATCAAAAAGACTTAGAGGCATATAGATATTACACAGTGTGGAGCTTTTTATTTTCGGAAAAGAAGAGTCCCAACCCGAAATGTCAACTTTCCTGGTCCTCTGATGCTGCCTGGCCTGCTGTGCTCCTCCAGCTCTACAGTGTGTTATTTCTGACTCCAACATCTGCAATTCTTACTATCTCTAGAGGCATACAGGTTATATTGCAAGGTACACTATTTGAGGCTAGAATCCATTCAGCAGTTTGATAATGGCTGAAAAGAAGATGTTCCTGAACCTGCTTGCGCATGTGTTCAGGCTTCTGTATCTTCTGCCTGATGGAAGAGGTTGTAGGAGATCATTACTGGGGTGCAGTGGGTCTTTGATAATATCGGCCACCTTTCTGTGGCAGTGAGCCGTGTAAATAGAGTCCATGGATGGAAGGTTGGCTTCCATGATGTCTGGGCTGTGCACACGGCCTTTTTTTAACAGTCCTGGGCAGTCACTATACCAGGCCGTTATGCACCCGGATACCATGCTTTCAGTGGTGCATCTGTAGAAGTTGGTGAGGGACCTTATGGACATGCCAAAGTTCCTGAGCCGCCTGAGGAAGAAGAGGCGTTGTTGTGTCTTCTTGCCTGTCGCATTTACATGGGAAGTCCAGGACAGGTTGTTGGTTATCGTCACTCCAACGAACTTGTTGCTGTTCACTCTCTCAACCTCAGTTCCGTTGATGTGGCTGAGGGTGGGGCATGTTTACCTCCTTTCTGTCTGAAGTCGATGATCAGTTCTTTAGTTCTGCTGACATTCAGAGACAGATTGTTTTTATTGTACCACTTCACCAAGCCCTCTATCTCCCTTCTGTATTTTGACTTATCGTTGTTGGATATTTAAGGCTGAGATAGAAAATTTCTTGATCAGTCAGGGAATCGAGAGCTAATGGGGAAAAGGCGGGAAAGTGGATGTGAAGAATGTCAGATCAGCCATGAATGGCAGAGGAAGCTCAAGGACTAAAAAGCCTACACCTATTTCTATTTCTCATGGTCTTATATACCATGTTGAAAGCAGTGCTGACGCTAGTCAAATATACAAAGGTGTGTCTATACAAAGGCGTCTCTGCCCATTGTGCCAGAAGAGCAGCTGCAAGCATAATGGATTGGGCTTCTCCGATGGTGTGTCGGACACATGCTGAAGTAACACAAAAAGCTTGTAACAATTATGTAAAAATCGAGTGCTGAGTATGGTGACATATAACTAGATGAGTCCAGTCCAGTGCACAACTTACCATGTGCTAAACTGAGGGATACAACTCACATCGTTAACATTTACATGAACATGGCAAGAATGCTTTTCGAAGGGATTAGCCATCTATACAAGTTGGATTTCTTAGCTTGATGATTGAACTTTGTATCTTTTTTCTCTCACTGTCTGCTCACGTCAACGGAGTCTCATCAACACAACACAGAAAGGTGTGCACCAATTGCCAAGATGTGCAAACAAATTGTTTATTATTTGTAGTATTTCGGCCGCAATATCGAGGTACAAAGTAGGTGCATTTAGCTACCGATTATCCTAGGCTCTTCCATCAACCTTTCACGGAGAAATAGTTAAAAAGGAAACCCTGCAATATAACTTTGATATAGATAAATCAATATAGATGATATTAATAGAGAATCAATTGAGTCACAAACTCAAGATGTTCCAAATTTGACAATCCTTTCAAAGAATCATACAGGGATTCTGAAATGACAGGTTACACAACAGCTTTTAGAGAGACAAATGTTAGTGTTACTCCATCATAAAATAACTCAGAAGGTAATTCCTGTAAGAAGTATCAAAGAAAAGTCATACCAAACTCAAAATGTTGGTCGGTATCTCTCTTCATAGATGCTGAGTTTATCTAGCATTATCTGCTCTTATTCCATTATTTCCATAATTATATTTCCACCTTCCACCATACATGTAGGAATGAAAAACCAAAAGAGCTGCAGATGCAGTCGGGAACAAAACCAGAAGTTGCTGGAGAAGCTCAGCAGGTCTGGCAGAATCTGTGAAGAAAAAAAAAATCGGAGTTAACATTTCGGGTCCGTTGACCCTTCCTCAGAACCTTTAGGTAAACCCTGTCCTTTGTCATATTAAATTTCGTTCACAGATCTCTCCATTCACAACAGATATACATCTAAACAGAAGCCTTTTAAAGATTCAATTTCTTTAGCTACAATTACAAATTTAAGTTTAATTTTAGCTTGAGGTTTTGCCCATCATCTGCGTTCTTCTACACAATTACTTTTAGACACTTTTCAGGAAATAATTTACGATAAATTTGAGCGTCTATTTGCTGTCAAAATGCAGCTATGTGCAGCTTCTGATAATTCCTAACATTTGTAACTATGACTTTAAGGAAATGAAAAGTAACATTTGCCGCTGTGTGACCATAATGCTGATCGCGTATCCCATCTGGGCAGCAGCATATGTTAATACATTTTCCCTTTTTTTTTAAAGATGTTACACAAAGCCTGGAAACATACAACTTCTGCAGAGGATGCCTGATGCCTGACAAGTGGCACCTGATGTGACTTCCAAATCCAGCGACCGTGTCACTTCGATAATTTAGTATCTGTCAGAGCCGATCAAGTTAATGAGCTGTGACCGTCAGACAACATTTTGGCAAATTAAGTCAAACAAAACGCCAAAAAAAATCAAGAGCACATTTTAATAACAGTTATGTTGGAGTCGGGTCAATTACGCTCGCCGATTCTCGTCATATCTCACAACCAGTTTTTTAAAAATGGTGTTTTTGAAACAAAACATAAATAATACAAAACATACTTTTTATGCAACCTCTCCAGGTTTCAATGAACCTAATTGTTCTTGATATTTTATTATCCTGTATCCAGTGAGAATTATTATTCATTTTCAATTGAAATATATGTTGTTTAAGACTATGAACAGTCTTATCAAAATTGTTGTTTAATGTCTATCCTTCTAGGAATGAGAATCAAACTGTCTTGCATATTCACCAGCCAATTTACTATTCACAGTGATGTGGAGCTTTGTTTTAGTCAGTAGATGTTTTTGGAAAATGTTTTAAAACAACTGTTAGCAGTACAATATAACCAGTTCACCATTTAATAATATCATAGAAAAACATAACACTGTTGGAATCAATTTGGTTACCTTAAAGAATATATGTCTGTCCGTGTATAACATACACAAACAGTTCAATCCAATTCCTACTGAAATTGCTGACCTAAAACTTGAGGAGAAGCTGTAGAAAAATTGTAATCCCAACTGAAACTGCACGATGATAATGAATCTCATTATTAGCAATAGCCCCTTGTACTTTACAGAACGTTACACTCTCTGATTCTAATTTCTGCTGCACCTTTCTGCATATACTTACTGTCCCTTCCTGTCACACTTTGATTATACTTCACCTCTTCACCAGCCTTAACCTTTGCTCTCATGTTTTATTTTGATTTTTTGATTTCCTTTCAATTGAACCAGATTGGCTAAAAACAACTAAATTGTTAATGTTAACCATACAGTTGCGTAATCCCTCAATGACTTATTGATTAATTGTTGGAACATTCCTGGTGCATTTTTAATTCCAAATGGCATGACATTGATAAAGTCTATCTGGTGTTACAAAAGCTGATATTTGTTTAGTGCGATCGGTTAATAGAACTTGCCAAGAACTTAACAATTCTCATGTCCAATATTTTCTGTACAGCATTCTAATCCTAGAATTGGATATGAGTCCACTTTTGTTATCTTGTTGGATTTTCGATGATCAATACAAAATCTTTGCAACCCAGCCAGTTCTGGCATCTCACGATAGGTGAGAGCTGCTATGACTCAATCCAACAAAGCCATTGTCCATCATGAAATACTATGTTCCTTCACAAATTAATTTCTCTAAATTAAATCTATGAGGATATTGCTCCTAGATCAACATGATGAAGACCCAAAGATATTTTTCCTGGCCTATTCACCCAAATCTATTTATGAATCTGTAACAGCATCAGTGGAGGAGGAAGGCTGACATTTCAGGCCGAGACCCTTCTTCAGAAATGGGGGTTAGGGTTAGGGTTTCTGAAGAAGGGTCTAGGCCCGAAACGTCAGCCTTCCTGCTCCTCCGATGCTGCTTGGCCTGCTGTGTTCATCCAGCTCTACACCTTGTTATCTCAGATTCTCCAGCATCTGCAGTTCCTACTATCTCTGAAATAATTTTAACCCCACTGCGAAGCCCCCATTTCTGAAGAAGGGTCTAGGCCCGAAACGTCAGCCTCCCTGCTCCTCTGCTGCTGCTTGGCCTGCTGTGTTCATCCAGCTCTACACCTTGTTATCTCAGATTCTCCAGCATCTGCAGTTCCTACTATCTCTGAAATAATTTTAACCCCACTGCATAGCCCCCATTTCTGAAGAAGGGTCTAGGCCCGAAACGTCAGCCTCCCTGCTCCTCTGCTGCTGCTTGGCCTGCTGTATTCATCCAGCTCTACACCTTGTTATCTCATAGAACATGAGTTCCCTGATTGGGACTGTTAATCTGGTCCAATCAGAGAGCCCTGGCTGACAGATAAAAACAGGAGCATCAGACCTACTGACATTCTGAGAGCTGGCTCTGAGGAAGCTGGATCAGTGTCAAGGGTCTCAATCAAAGGTGACTTGGTGATAGGATATTGTCCTCTGTGGAATGATTTCAGTTGCATTTCTATTAAAGAAGATGGGCTGAACATATCATCTTGATTAACTTTGATTTTGTCCTTTTTATTTAATTTTCTAAAGCTTTTATTCAATAAATGAATTTCAAAGTTATCACCGGTTACATTGACGTCTCCACTTCCTGTCTAATTCTCTGAGCCTAGGAACAACACAATCAGGAATCAATCAGCATGTTTGCCCTATAGCCTCTCAATTTCTTTCACCTCTAAAGGTTTTTCCATCATTATCAGTAAGGCCAATATTTCTGAGACAGCCATGTGATTTCCCAAAATAAAGTCAATTCCATCTATATTTTTCTAAAGAAGGGTCCTGACCCGAAACGTCAGCTTTCCTGCTCCTCTGATGCTGCCTGGCCTGCTGTGTTCCTCCAGCTCCATACTGTGTCATCTCAGATTCTCCAGCATCGGCAGTTCCTACTATCTCCGTCTGTAGCAATTTGTTTTGCTGATCCCTCTACAACCTTTCCGTTTACTAAGCCATTCCTTAATCCAATTCTATATAAACGGATTTGTTTTTAACTTCCATGTGTGCCTCTAATTAATATTTTCTCTGCCATTAGCCCCTCTGGGAGATAAATTGTATCATTAGCCAGCGTCAGTGTCTGATTTGACGCCGATGTCTTTATTAGTTTTCCTCCTTGATTTGAACTATAAAGAAATACTTTTCCTTTTGATATAAACTATTCAGAACCTTGAGTGGTCTGTCTCTCTTAATCATGCAAGAATTTTCATCACTGTTCAATCAACCGTCTCCTCTCAATACATTCTAAGGAAATGTGTTTTCTTTGTACTCCCAGTACAATTTTAATATCCATTTCCTTTCCTGATGCCTCCCTTTCTCAGAACTACTTAGACATTCCTACTGCAGTATTTGGCCTCCCATTTAAAGTCAGAAATTGGCCTTGGTATGTCCAATGATATTACAATGGAAGTATGTTATTTTCTTAACACTACGTTCTAGTTCTAACCTTTCATCTTTGTTGTATTTCCATCCTCCTGTGTGTTCCTTACAATTAGAATCTCCACTATCTGCAGATTTTCAATTCCTCCAATTTCCTTGTTGACTTTCATATGGCCATCTCCTCAGATGTGACTATCTGTGCGAGATATCATAAGTATCTGCCAATACTGCTACCTCTCTGGTCTTCGAAACTTAATGCTTATTTAAATAGTTTTGCAGGAATGCTATTTCTGAATTCTGCTACTATTATAATTTTCCTACCTTCTCTATATCTTTCTCAAACTTTATTGACTGGTTCCAGAGCATTTCCTGTTCTCTTGCAAGTTCTACAGATATCTGATTAAGCTTTTATCTTATTTTTCTGAATTTTACTTGATAATCTTCAAGGACAAGGTCATAAACACTGAGGACGACATTTTTGACTGTTTCATAATCTGCATTTTGTTTTCCTGACACCCTTGAATGCATTGCAATAAATTTACTTCTCAAAATGCTATAATATGAAGGCCCAAACATCTTTTACCATGTCGTCTGCTCAGTTACCTCTTCATGTGAGAAGAGATGCCTTTCAACTTTATCTTAGATAAATTTTGACATGAAGCATTGAACTAAAAATTAATCAAGTCCTTCATTTTAATCAAAATCATGTCTGAGATTTTACTTCTTTCTTTCTTTATTCTAAGCTTTACTCTGGCCAAATGCTGTTGTTTAATTTCCATTGCTCTTTTGAATTCAAACTTTTAAAAATCCATCTGCTTTTTCATTTCAAGCTCTCTTATTTCCAAGTCTCTTTTCCTTCCATTCTCCTCCCTTGCCATTCCTTCTGTTTTTTTCATTCTTTTTCTTTTGTTTATTTCTCTTTTCCCCTTTCTCTTCCAATTCAAGTCTAACAATTTCCATTTTTCTCTCAAAAGTGAAGATTTTAAAAAAAACTCTCTCTAAATCAAGAGATAGTAGGAACTGCCGATGCTTGAGAATCTGAGATAAAACGTTGTGGAGCTGGATGAACACAGCAGGCCAAGCAGCATCAGAGGAACAGGAAGAGATAAAACGTTGTGGAGCTGGATGAACTCTGAAAAAGGGTCTCAACCCAAAACGTCAACTTTCCTGCTCCTCTGTTGCTGCTTGTGTTGAGCTGCTGTGTTCATCCAGCTCCACAACATTTTATCTCTCTAAATCAAGATTTTTTAAAAACTCTCTTTCTCTAAGATAGGATTTTAAAATTTTTTCTCTAAGTTTTTTTTTAAAATCCAAACAGGTTATTCCAATAATGACATCTAATTTTCTAGATTCCCTCCCTCTAATTCCAAATTTTGGATTATGACCGTCAGCATCTCCTCCTTACAAGATCTTGCTTTTATTTCTACTTTCAATTTATTTGCTAAATTCCTCAGTTTAGCGTTAATCAATGATTTCAAACAATTCACTGTTTTATATTCCGAGAAGATACTTAATGACATTCAAAGTCATCTTGAAAATTCAATTGATACAATAGACTTCTGTTGTGAAGTTGGGTCGAGTATTTGTGGATTGGAAAGCAGGATGCTGGAATTTGATGTTTGTAAAATGATGGGGGGTAGCGGGGAGGAGTGCGTGGTCCCATTAAAAGATGTTTTTAAGGTTTGGAGATTAAAACAAGTCTGCAAACAGCAGCAGGTGTTCAGAAAGTTCTTGAAATTGAAACGTTGTATCAAAAGGCTATATTGTTGGCAGGCAATTCAGCATTTTTACCAAGACAACAGGTTTTTGAATTTAGACAATTAATTTAAACCAGGCCCAAGATACCAAAACCCAATTAAATTTAAATCTGATGGTTTTGACAACCTAAGAACAATCCTATTGTAAAAAATTAATAGGTCATCTAGGGTATAAAAGAAGAGGGCATTTGAAGATTGGGTTCAGAGCAAACAGCCATCAGCTGTAAAGGAAGAGAAAGTCACTGGAACTCACAGAAATCTCCAAGCTCTCAGAGCAAGCATCATCTAAATAAAGATACTCCGGCTCTCTTAGCTAACATTCCTGTCACAAGAATCCAATGGAGAAATGTATTCCTGACTGGAGAACAGCAGAGAAGGCAAAGAACATTCCAGAAGACTCATCCTGGCTGTAATTTTGAGAGATTAAGTTTTAATTTATTTTTCTTATTACTTTGGTTTATATAAGTGGTTCGCATATTTATTGGAACTGTGTACCATTAGAGTTTTGTTTTATTTAGGAATATTTTGTAGTTAAGGAGGAATTGTTTAGTCTGTTAGTAGTTCTGTTAACTTGTTCACTGTTAGAATTAGTTAAAATAAATTGTTACTTGTTGATTACAGAGTGATTATCAGGAGTTCATTTCATTTAACCTCTTTTTAACATGTGGGGGAGGTGTGAGAAGCAGGTTAGACCACTTTTCACATTTTCTTTAACAGGTTATGAGGCGAGGCGAGCTTCTCTGGGTGTCTTGGTTTTAGTTATCAGAGAGGGGGTCAACCTCCGCTTTGGAACACTTCACAAAAAGTCAACTATTTTGTGTCCAGGGCCTTTACTTTAAAAGGGACATAGATCTCTGTTATAATCAATGAATTCAGATCCTGACAAGAGCCTCACTTACAAATCTAGGTGATATTACTGTCGAGCAAGAATTAAATCTGGTTTAATAGATCTAACTGCAAGACACCAAGTCACTTTCCATGCAAATATTCAGCTAGAAAGAATCAAAGGAATTTTAGAAGGATAGCTGCTGGTTACGCGTCAGACAATAACTCTCACCAGTCACTTTGTACCATACAGCAGATTGGTGTATGGTTATCAGGCATAAAGGTGGCAAATGGTTTGTGGCTGGGAGAATGATGACAGCAGAAGGACAACATTAAGAGAATATCAAGTGTCATTGAGAAACTCGTGCTTTGTACAACAGCATGAGCTTCACAGATCTGTGGGGAGGTTCATTGGGATGATCCCTTTTACAGCAGGATTATGGGCAAGGGATAAACAGGTTGGGATTCTACTCATTGGAATTTAGAAGAATGAGATGTGACCTCATTGGGACATACAGGATTCTTAAGGGGTTGACAGAGTAAATGCTGAGAAGATATTTCCCCTCATGGGAGAGTCTGGGACCAGAGAGCATAGTCTCAGAATAAAGAGAAAATTCATAAAGCCGAAGTACAAAGGGATCTGGGAGTGCTAGTCCAGGATTCTCTAAAGGTTAACTTGCAGGTTGAGTCCGTGATTAAGAAAGCGAATGGAATGTTGTCATTTATCTCAAGAGGGTTGGAATATAAAAGTAGCGATGTGCTTCTGAGACTTTATAAAGCTCTAGTTAGGCCCCATTTAGAATACTGTGTCCAATTTTGGGCCCCACACCTCAGGAAGAACATACTGGCACTGGAGTGTGTCCAGCGGAGATTCACACGGATGATCCCTGGAATGGTAGGCCTAACATACAATGAACAGCTGAGGATCCTGGGATTGTATTCATTAGAGTTTAGAAGGTTGAGGGGAGATCTAATAGAAACTTACAAGATAATGCATGGCTTAGAAAGGGTGGACGCTGGGAAGTTGTTTCTGTTAGGTGGGGATACTAGGACCCATGGGCACAGCCTTAGAATTAGAGGGGGTCGATTTAGAACGGAAATGAGGAGACATTTCTTCAGCCAGAGAGTGGTGGGCCTGTGGAATTCATTGCCACGGAGCGCAGTGGAGGCCGGGACGTTGAATGTCTTCAAGGCAGAGATTGATAAATTCTTGATCTCGCAAGGAATCAAGGGCTACGGGGAGAGTGCGGGTAAGTGGAGTTGAAATGCCCATCAGCCATGATTAAATGGCGGAGTGGACTTGATGGGTCGAATGGCCTTACTTCCACTCCTATGTCTTATGGTCTTATGGTCTTATGGACACCAATTTAAGATCAAGCTGAGGAGGAATTTCTTCTTTCAGAGGGTTGTGAGTGTTTGGAACTCTTTGCCACAGACAGCTGTGGGGGCAGAGTCCTTGTGTATATTTAAGGCTGAGATAGATAAATTCTTGATCAGTTGGGGTATCAAGGGTCATGGGAAAGGACAGAAAAGTGGGTGTGAGAAATGTCCAATCAGCCATGATCCTATTGAATGGTGAAGAATAGTTTAGGGATGCTCCTGTTCCTACTTCTTATGAACTAATGGTCTAGGACCGTGACCCAAAGTTGAGGGGATAAAGACTCATAGAACCATGGAGTTGCACAGCACAGAAACAGATGCTTCAGTCCAACTCTTCTGTGCCATCCAAATATCCTAAACTAATCTAGTCCCATTTGATAGCATTTGCCCTGTATCCCTCTAAACCCTTCCTACTCATATACCCATCCAGATGCCTTTTAAATGTTGTAATTATACCAGCTTCCACCACTTCCTCCAGCTCATTCCATACATGCAACACCCTCTGCATGAAAAAATTGCCCCTTAGGTCCCTTTTAAATTGTTCCCCTCTCACCTTAAACCTATACCTTCTAGTTTTGGACTCCGCTACCCTGGGGGAAAGACTTTGGCTATTCACCCTATTCATTCCCCTCATGATTTTACAAACTTCTATAAGGTCACCCCTCAGCTTCCGACAGCGAAAATAGCTGCAGCCTATTTAGCCTCTCCCTGTAGTTCAAACCCTCCAACCCTGGCAACACTTTTGCAAATCTTTTCTGAACCCTTTAAGTTTCATAACAGGGAGAGATGATGGAGAGCTGCTCACACTAAGAGGATAAGTGAACCTGTGAGCCCAATGCAGTGGGATGAATGAAGATCTGCAGTTCAAGATAGTCATGGTAAAGCAAAATTCACTCATCTCAGCTGAAGCACACCTAAAGTTTGGACTGGTAAACCGACACATTCCAGAGAGAAAAAAAGATTTACAGTGTTTCACAGGCCATTAAGTATGCTGAAACATCCTATAGGATTACAAAGATGTTCTGAAAGCTCTTGGACGTTTCCCTGGCCAACACCATCTCAAAATATTTTAAGACCAACTCAGCATCAGCTGAGGAGAGTGCCCGCTGTCCTCAAGCAGATACTAGATAAGCTGATAATAATAACTCATGTATGTCATTGAAAGACCTGAATACTTTCAAGATAATAGATGAAATGTATTTGCAGAGACTGATGAAAGCTGAGCAGATAAGAATTTATTACAGTTTTGTTCATGAATAATATTTTTTCTATCTATTTATATTGGTTAACTTAGAAACTTAACTTAGGAACTTGTAACTGCAAACCATAATGCATGATTTTTTCATCTTTTTATGAAAGACGGTATTTTGAAAACTTTGCCACGCAATGTTCAGTACAACTCACAGCTCTTCACATAAGACCACAAGGTATAGCAGCAGAATTATGCCATTCAGCCCACTGAGTCTGCTTCACCACTTGATCCTGGCTGGTGCATTTTCCAACCCCATTCTCTTACTTTCTCCCTGTAACCCTTGATCCACTTACCTATCTATCTCTGACTTAAATACACTCAATGACTTGGTTTCCATAGCCCTCTGCAGCAATGAGTTCCACACAGTCAGCAGTAAAGCATTTGCGGCAAGTTCTGGAAAATACCCAGGCTTGGACTGATCGTTGGCCAGCAATGATCACATCACACAATAACCATCTGCAACAAGAAAGAATCTAACCATCGCCTCATTAATGGCCTTACTATCGCTGAATATCCCACGATCACTATCCTGGGGGTTAGCAAATGACCAGAAACATAACCGGCCCAGGAGCATGAATATTGTGGCTACAACAGCAGGTCAGAGGCTAGGAATTCTGTGACAAGTAACTTACCTCATATTTCCCCAATTTCTAACTGTCACCTATAATGCACAAATCAGAAGTGGGATGGAATACACTCCTATGGCCTGGATGGCTACAGCTCCAACAACAGTCCAGAAGCTTGACACCATCTAGGATAAAGCAGTCACTTGACTGGTAACCCACCTACCTCCTTCAACACACTTCCCCACCAGTGTGTATCATCGACAAAATGCCCGACAAGAGCTCACCAAGCTTTGATTGCTAGCACCTTCTACACCTGCAGCCACTACATTACAGAAGGACAAGGACAGCAGATACATGGAACACCAGCCCTCTGCGAGTTCTCTTCCAAGCCATCCAACTTCCTGACATGGAAACATTTTGCCGTTCCTTCAGTGTCACTGAGTTAAAATCCTGAAACATCCTTCCTAACAGCATTATGGGTCTTCTTGTGGCCCACTGACTTTTTTAATTATTTATTTGTAGGATGTGGGTTTTGTTGGCTGGCCCAGCATTTATTGCCCATCCCTAGTTGCCCTTCAGAAGGTGGTCGTGATCTGCCTTCTTCAACCACTGCAGTCCGCATGCTGTGGATTGATCCACAATGCCATTGGGGAGGGAATTCCAGGATTTTGACCCAGCGACAGTGAACGAACGGTGATATATTTCCAAGTCAGGATGGTGAGTGGCTTGGAAGGGAGCTTGATGTTGGTGTGTTCCCATGTAACTGCTGCCCTTGTCCTTCTGGATAGAAGTGGTTGTGGGTTTGGAAGATGCTATCTGAGGGTCTTTGGTGAAATTCTGCAGTGCGGCTTGCAGGTGGTGCACACTGAGCATCTGCTCATACTGCTGCTACTGGGTTCGATCCACCCTTGGGCAGCTGTCTGTGTGGAGTTTGCATGTTCTCCCCATGTCTGCATGGGCTTCCTTTGGGTGCTCTGGTTTCCTCCCACAGTCCAAAGATGTGCAGGCTAGGTGGATTGGCCAGGCTAAATTGCCACTAGTATTCAGGGATGCGCAGATTAAGTGGGTTATAGGGGGATGGATCTGGGTGGGATGCTCTGAAGGTCAGTGTGGGCTTGTTGGGCTGAAGGGCCTGTTTCCACAATGATTCTATTCTATACTGAGCATTGGTGGTGGAGAGAGTGGATGTAGTGCCAGTCAGGCAGGCTGCTGGAAGTTGTCAAGTTTCTTGAGTGTTTTGGAGCTGCACCTATCCTGGCAACTGGGGAGTATTCCATCACTTTCCTGACTCGTGCCTTGTTGATGGTGGATAGGTTTTGGGGAGTCAGGAGGTGAGTTACTTGCTACGGTATTCCGAACCTCTGACCTGCTCTTGTAGCCACTGTGTTAAATGGTGAGTCCATTTAAGTCTCTGGTCAATGGTAACTGCCAGGATATTGATAGTGGGGGATTCAATGATGATAACACCATTGAACGTCAAGGGACAATAGTTAGAATGCAGCGACTAAAAAGACAACTAGAGAGAGATGGGAATAAAAAAAATAAAATGCTGGCACAGCCAGCAATGACCGCATCTCAGAAACATTTTTTTTAAAATGCACTTGTACATAGAATGCCAGCTGGCTGATTGGAGCCAAGCAACCTCTATCTCTGCCATAATTTGCTTTCACTTTAGATGCAGTGGCCATTAAAACACATTACCTGGAACAATCTGTAGTGGGAGTGGCAGTGTGTTAGCATTATTCACCGGCAATATACAGTGGTCCTACTCCACGGCCCTGCCATCTCCCAATGTGTTACAGCCTGTTCATTTGCGCATTTCAGTTTCACTGCTCCAGCAGCCATCTCATTAAATAACATGCTTCTTCGAGAAATGTGACATTATTTTGCTGTGGCTTCACTCACACATTCTGGTGAAAGTTAACACTTGGTATTTGCACTGGCCAAAAATTTGTCATCTCCTAGCGGATGAGCTAAATGCAAAGAGCTACAACAAAAGGTCTGGTAGGATTTCTTTCAGTACCAGACACAAACAGCCCCAACGCAACCCTCGTCAGAGCAAAAGTTTAAATGGAGCTAAAACTCTAGTTACCTCTCAAACGTGATGCTGAATGCTGTGTCTGGCAAGTATCATGATGCATATGCATGGATGATGTAATCTTGGGTTGCACTGTCCATATGTCAGTCACTGAGGGGAAAAGTAAAGTCAGTTTTAAGACATCCCAGTGTAAACAAGGAAGAAGATGAAGTGAAGATAATTAATTAGGATCATGACAGTCTGATTCATAATTTCATTGTCTTTGTACTTGAAGCTAAAGAGCAGGGAAAGGTTGATATAAGCTTGGGTACGCTCTTTGTACATTACACAATGTCATCTTTGCAATGCTTAGAAAGCCCATTATTTTCACCTGAAAAGAAGAAAGTGAGCACAGTGAGGAGGCTTTTGCACAAGCAGTGCATTTCCAAAAGATTCACAGTGCGATCAGAAAGCAGCTGAAACCGGGCATTCGCTTCACCTGCTGAAGAAAGTGCGTTGGTGACAGGATGGGACTTTTTCTCTCTGCCTCTGGTTTTGTCTATGAATTGTCAAGAGGGGTGGGGTTGTCTGTCTTTGATTCAGAACAGGGATGCATTCAACAGCATCCTCTGGCCCGGCTGAGAGCTGTTCACATCCCCGGAAAATTCAGTGGGAGAAAAAGTTTATGGAAGCGAGTAGGAGTTTATTCACGAGTGTCTGCTGCTTTTCAGAGTCATGACTGAGTGTCTATAAGGGGGCAATCAAGCATAGGGTGGGAATTATCTGTACTGCTTGCTTACCTGTGACAGCTCTTCAAGTGCAGCTAAGAGGTTCATTCACAGCCATGGAACAATAGCTGAAGGAGACAAACAATTCTGAGGAGTCTATCATTCTGTATAGTGTTATCTTTAGCACTGAATAAACCGGAGTTTCCCCTTTCTGCCTCATAGTCAGCAGCATTTTCAGAACCAATGGTACTTTCAACTTTCTTTCAGCACTCTCTAACAGGTTCACAAGGGCACGAAGTGTAGTATATAAAAAAGAATAATAACATCAGCTGGCAGTAACCAACAGCCCAAATGGAAGTGAGCAGCCAGCCTTGTGAAGGAATAAATAAACTAAGACTTTTTTTGTCAAAGACTAGCCACATAGAGCAGGAAAAAAAAGGCCCTTTATTTCAAACACTCAGAAGATTGAGAGAAACAAATAATAGAACTTTTATTTTGGCCTGAAGTAAATTAACTGTGTTAAAAGTCTGAAACTGGAGTAGATAGATGATGGCAAGATTCCTGCTCGTGGATTCAGTCTTTTCCAAACATGTGAGATACTGATGACATAAATGGAAATTTAGGTATTTTGCTTGTCTGGTGTACTTTCGCTTTCTGATGCCAAGGAAATTTTACAAAGCTTTTTTATTTAGTGAAGAATAGCTGTATCATTACAAACTTACTCATTGCTGTTCAGTGCTTGTAAACACTTTATCCTCCATTTGACCTGAAGGTCAACAGGAGCTGAAATACCGAGGCGATGGAGAGCTCTGATGGGAAGTGTAATACCAGCTTGTTTTGATGATTGTGTAAAAGTAGAACTCCAGTTCGAAGGAGAGCCAGGCAAACTGTGCGGCACTGATGTCCCTCGCTTTGCTGATGAAGTACAGCAATGACACTTTGCTGCTGGGTAGCCTATCCTCTAGGACAAGCTTTTGAAATTAAATGTGTTGAAATGTGACCATTTATTTGACAGATGGGATAATGTGCAACTCTATTCAGAAACTGTAACTGTGAAGTGGTTGATAAGCCCTGCAATCATTGCCTTATTCACTTCTTATTTAATGTCCAATTAAATATTAGAGCTCTGTGTAATTAGTTATGAAATCTGACAACAATGTTTAGTAACACTTTGCAGTTTGTGTGTGTGTGTGTGTGTGTGTGTGTGTGTGTGTGTGTGTGTGTGT
>JAHRHZ010000062.1:1251343-1308844 GCA_024137785.1 Ginglymostoma cirratum
TGTGTGTGTGTGTGTGTGTGTGTGTGTGTGTGTGTGTGTGTGTGTGTCCAATGACTTAAATGACATTTTGATCAGTTCTTGCAGTCCCCTGGTCACCAGTGTTTACCTCACAAATGCAGTGGCCTGGCCTGTGGGAAAGAGGAATCCATGACTTATCTGAACATATGGTTTCTTAATTCAAGTTAAAATGTCTGAACCCTGTTGCATCTGGTGCACTTTTAGTTTGTTAAAAATGCCACACAAGGCTGTGACTAAAGGAGAAGAGACCAAGAAAAAAATACAGTTATTACACACTCAAGAGCAGTTTTGCGGCTCATTAACCAGTGGCCTCCGTGACTAATTAGGGTTTTGTCACCAACGCTGGGTCATTATACCTTAATTTTTTTGCATAGCTATTCAGCCGTCAAAGGGGAAAAATGAAGAAGAGGAATAACTTGAGGAATCAGTCAGGCTAAAACACCAGAACCCCCCACCAACACCACCTCCCTCCCCCCCAAGAAAAGCAAGTAACTTAAACTGATGGAATGATCATTTGCAACAAAAGGACAACAGAGTGTTAGTGCAGTAAAGTGATGCTCCCTAATCGAAGAGCAAAGGGCTTCATTGACCAGTAGAAGGCACAATTCTGGGTGGAACATAATTAACTTTGAAGTCAGTCATCCCAAAATAACGTTGTTCCTTGCCTGTTGCTGGTAGCCTGGCCTCTTCAACCCAGCAGAGAGATGTGTCATATGAGAATTCTGCAGCCTGCCTTTTGCTTTTGCGGCCCTCAGGCCTCAGTCTTGGTTAATTTCCACACCCCCCCGCCTCAAAAAAAAAGAGAGACAGAAAATTGGGAACAACATGTAGAACCATAGCCCTAACTCAGTGGTTCCTGTGTAACTAAATGGAACCCATGGGGTGAAGGAAACACTGGTGTCAATCACAGGCACAGCCACCACAAAAGGCCAGTAATTGGCGTTGGTCCACCTTTCACTTCTGTCCCACTGCGACTGCAGCCCAAGGCCCAGTCTTTAGCTCTGTCACTAACAAGTAAATAATTTATCAGGGGAAGAACTCCTGCAGGTTCCCCCATCACGGAGCCCATTCAAGGCCTTTCTACCAACAGCAGCCCCCCTCCCCTGCCAGCACCACTGCACACAAAATTTACGTATACCGTGCAATTTGTGGCAGACGCACCATGTAACAACAGATTTACAACAGGCAAACCATGGAAATGGCTATGTCAACAAAACAACAAATTTTAGCAGCACAGCAGCTGACATGACTGCAGGGAACCCATCAGAAGGTCATTCCACTCCTTCCTATACCAAATCAGCCATTGCTGATAATCGTGATTTGTTCAACAGCTTCTTTTAAGTTTTGAAACAAGTTAATTGTTTCCATAATTTCGGGGTACGGTGTTTTTCGTTGCTGCTGGGCATTTTGTTCGATTGGCATCTGTTATTTACTGTTGGCATCATCCTTTACCAGTAAAATCTCATTGCAAGGTTTGGTGACAAAAATAACGGCAGAATTCTGTTGTTATATTATGGCTTTCAGTTTTAGTAGTTTTAGTAAAGGAGAAGACGAACAACAGTTTGTTCCCTTTTTCAGATTTCATTGGCAAAAATGATCTCATTGTTGAATTCCAACTAATCTATAGCTTCAACATGTGTCAGAGAAACTGTTAAGAATGTAAGAAATAGAAACGGGGTAGGCCATTCAGCCCCTCGAGCTTCTCCCACCATTCAATAGGATCATGGCTGATCTGACATTCCTCACATCCACTCTCCTGCCCTTTCCCCATAACCCTTGATACATCTGCTGGTCAAGATCTTTCCATCTCAGCCTTAAATATACACAAGGACTCCCTCCCCACAGCCCTCTATAACAAGGAGTTCCTTAATTCTGAGACTATACTGTCTGGTTCTAGACTCTCTTATGAGGGGAAATAACCTCTCAGCATTTACCCTGATGAATCACAGTTAAGGAACACCAGTTATTACAGTAATAGTAGGAACTGCGGATGCTGGAGAATCTGAGATAACAAAGTGTAGAACTGGATGAACACAGCAGGCCAAGCAGCATTAGAGGAGCAGGAAACCTGACGTTTCGGTCCTAGACCCTTCTTCAGAAAATCTGCACTGCCAGCCTCACAGAGCTTTGAAGCAGATTTCAGTGTACATTGATGCAAAGGTGTTATTTCCGTATATTGACCACATTCTCAAAATCATCATGTCTCCATTTGGGCCATTTTATGCAATACTGAGTTCTTAGTGGCTGCAATATAACCACTGCAGCCTCATTTTAAACGCATAGTGCTGGTACTTGGAAAGAACTTTTACTTTAAATATTTTAAATATTGGGAAAGAATGAACATTCTCACCTACCTGCATCTTCCAAATACCAAACGGTAGCACCTTGGTTAATGGAGCGCGACATGTGGGAACACGCTCACTGACTCATCTTGTGATTGACCGTACTGTGACCTGGATTGCAGCACTTCAGTCTGGTGGTACTGTGTTGGATGACAAATGTGCATTTAGAAAGCACCGCAATGCTCTCAGGATGCCACAGAACATTGTTACACATTATTGAGGTTTGGTCACTGTTGCCTCTTAAGCAAATGAGACTACTGTTCCACAAAACCCACAGAAAAAGCAGACCCAGGCCTCTCAGTTGTTGTGTGATGGCACATTATTTACTTTTAATTTGGATATTTGTTTTAGCTTTATTGGAGAGCGGTGAATAAATGTTGCATTGTGAGGGATGGTTTCTCAACATTGTTTCATTTCAAATTGCTGTCATTAAAACTTCTACAGCTTGTTTATTTCTCCTTCACTCTTCCATGGGAAGTGGGCATCACTGACGAAGCCAGTATTTGTTGCCCATCCCTAAATGCCGTTGAAGCATAGAAAATAGGAGCGGGAGAAGGCTGTTTGGCCCTTCAAAACTTCTGTACCATTCAATCTGACCATGGCCAATCATCCAGCTCAGTCCCCTGTTCCTGCTTCTTCCACATACCCTTTGGTCCCTTTAACTGTAAGAACTATATCTAACTCCAGTCTGAAAACATTCAATGGTTTGGTCTCTGCTGCTATCTGTGACAGTTCAAGATATTAACAGGAAAAGACAGGATAGGTAAAGGGAAACTATTTCCACTGGTCGGGGATTCAAGAACTGGGGATATAGTCTGAGAATTAGGGCCAGACTGTTCAAGAGAGATGTTAGGAAGCACTTCTACACACAAAGGGTGGCAGATGTTTGGAACTCTCTCCACAAATAGCAGTGGATGCTGGATCTGTCGTTAATTTTAAATCTGAGAGAGATAAACATTTGTTAGGCAAAAGTATTAAGGAATATGAGTCATAGGCAGATATGTGGAGTCAGAGCATAGATCAGTCATGGCCTCAATGAATGTTAGAACAGGCTTGAGGGGCTGAATATTCCTAATTCCATGGGCTCACCACCGTTTGGGTGAAGAAATGGCTCTTCATCTCAATACTAAATAATCTACCCTGGACTTTGAGTCTTGCCTCTGGACTCCCTGGTCATCAGGAACATCCTTCCTCTGTTTACCTGAGTGGATAGTATGCCATTTGGGAACAGTAAAAAATCAGTCACATTGCTGCAGGTCTGGAGTTGTCTGTAGCCCAGTTGAGTGAGGATGACAGATTTCCTTCCCTAAAGGATACAGAACGTAGAACATAAAACATTGAACAGTACAACACAGCACAGGCCCTTCCGCCCATGATGTTGTGCCGAACTTTTACCCTAATCCTAAGGTCTAACTAACCTTCACTCCTACCTTGCACTATCATCCATATGTCTACCTAATAGCCGCTTAAATGCCCCTAATGAGGCCGACTCCACTACCCTCTCCGGCAATGCCTTCCATGCCCCGACCACTCTCTTGAGTAAAGAACCTACACCTGATGTCTCCCCATATCTACCTCCACTCATTTTAAAACTATGCCCCCCCGTAATAGCTAGATATGAATAAACTATATGGATTTTCAGGACAGTTGATGATAATTTCATATTAAAACCAGCTTTTCATTCCAGATTTAATCAATTGAACTTAAAATCTCACTGGTCCTACAGGAAGGGTGTTGTGAAATTAAAATGGGTTCATAAATCTCTTATGCCTGGGTTGGATCGCTTGAGCTATAGGGAGAGGCTCAATAGGTTGGGCCTATTTTCCCTGGAGCGTTGGAGGTTGAGGGGTGACCTTATAGAGGTTTATAAGATCATGAGGGGTATAGATAGGGTGAACAGCCAAGATCTTTTTCCTGGGGTGGGGAGTCCAGAACTAGAGAGGATCGGTTTAAGATGAGAGGGGAAAGATTTAAAAGGGACCCAAAGGTGCAACTTTTTCACGCAGAGAGTGGTGCGCATGTGGAAGAAGCTGCCACATGAAGTGGTGGAGACTGGTATGATTACAACATTTAAAAGGTATCTGGATGGGTACCTGAATAGGAAGGGTTTACAGGGATATGGGCCAAATGCTGACAAATGGGAATATATTTGTATCGGATATCTGGTTGGCACAGACCAGTTAGAACAAAGGGCCTGTTTCCGTGCTGTATATCTCAACTGGCAGTGGTGGGAACATTTCAGAGGACTCCCTGTGGAAGGTGGCATTGTCAGAACAGATATGATGAAGATGAGAAACTGGAGGAGTAGGAAGGAGTCTTCAAAGGAATCAGGGTGGTGAGGATGTATAGTAAAGGTAATTGTGGGACTCAGTGGGTTTGTATTTGATATTGGTGACCAGTCTATCCCCAAAAATGGAACAGAGATGTTGAGGAATGGAAGGGAGGAGGCAGAGATGGCTCAGGTGAAGGTGAGAGTGGGGTGGAAATTGGAAGCGAAGTAGATAAAGTTTTCCAATTCCTGACAAAAGAGGAAAGCAGCATTGATGATGTCATCAATATACCAGAGACAGAATTGTGGGTGGGGGCTGGAGTAAGACTGGAACAGAGAATGTTTCATGAACCCCATAAAGAGGCAGGCATAACTGGGGCCCATGTGGGTGCCAATGTCTACACCTTCCACCTGAAGACACTGAGAGGAGTTAAAAGAGAAATTGTTCAGGGTGAGGATGAGCTTGGCCAAGCAGAAGAGGGTGGTGGTGGGTTGGGACATTTTAGGCCTGTGTTCCAGGAAGAAGTGGAGAACCCTGAGACCCTCCTGGTTGGGGATGGACATGTAAAGGGATTGCGCACCCATGAGAAAGAGGAGGGGGCTGGATCCTGCAAACTCAAATTTCTGAAACTGACGTGAAGCCTCAGAGGAATCATTGATGTAAATGGGAAAAAAAAATCGAGTTGTGGTAGGAGGCAATGAATTCTGTGGGGCAGGAGCAAGCTGAAACAGTAGGTCTGCCCAGGCAGTCCTGTTTGGGGGTCTTGGGAGGGAGTTAGAAGTGAGCTGTGTGGGGTTGGATGACTATGAACTTGGTGGCAGTGAAGGGGAGATCACCAAATGAAATGAGGTTAGTGACCGTAGTGGATATGGTAGCCTGGTGTTCCATGGCGTTGGGGGGAGGGGGTCATGGTTCGGGGGAGATAGGAGGAGGTTTCTGAGATCTGGTGCTCAGCCTTTGCATTGTAGAGGTCAGTATGCCAGAAACAACAGCACTACCCTTATCAGCAGGCTTAGTGACAAAGTCAGGGTTGGATCTGAGAGCGCAGTGCGCAGTCTGTTCAGAGGGAGATAGATTGGAATGGTTTAGCGGGGAGAACAGTAAGTTAAGGTAACTGATGTTGCTGGTGATGATGATCAAGTCAAATGCAGGTAAAAGGCCAGAGGGAGGGGTCCAGGTGGGGGGAGAGTGTCGGAGGTGTGCGAAGAGGTCTGTGGGACGGGGAGAGGACTCTTGTCCAAAGAAACGGGTATGGGGCGAAGACAACAGAAGAAGGGTTCGACTTCATGTCGTGCCCGAAACTCATTGAGGTGGGGGAGCAGGGGATAAAACGAAGTCCTTTGGTGAGTATAGAACATTCTGCATCAGACAGAGGAATGTCAGAGGGAATAATAATAAATTTATGACAGGAAGTGGGCTAAGGAGAAAAGGTGGAGACAGGAGGAAGGAGAGGATGATTCCAGAGGGTGATAGCAAGAACCGCAGATGTTGGAGTCAGAGACAACACAGTGTGGACCTGGAGGAGCACAGCAGGTCAGGCAGCATCAGAGGAGTAGGAAAGTCAATGTTTCAGGCCTAAACCCTTCATCCTCTGATGCTGCCTGACCTGTTCCTCTAGCTCCACACTGTATTGACTCAGATTCCAGAGGGTTGTGGGTACCTCTGAGTTGTTGAAACTTGTGTTCCTTAATACTCAGGGGACTTTATTGGGAACAGTGGAAAAGTGGATTTTGAATCCACAAAAGGTCAGGAAGCCCTCTGGACACAAAGGGCTGTGTTGTACTAAAGCAGGGGCTCATTAAAAGCAGAGGGCAGCCTGACTGCTAGCTACCTGCTCCTGCCTGGGGAAAGGGGAGTTCAAAATTGGTTCCTCATTTTTTGGGGGAAATGTAGGGTTGGGCTAGTGTAGCACCGCCCTCGCTCAATTGGAGTCCTTTGCCTGGGGGCTGCAAGTGGTCTGCCATGTATCCTCAAGAGTCCTTCCACCCCTCTCCAACACAATCAGCAGCTTCACACTTTACTGGTAGCACTGCCCCCTTGTGGGGAGACTGCGGATGGTAACATCTGCATTGACTGCACTGAACAACCTGACACATTGTCTTTGATTCAACAAGGCACCTGAACATAGCCACCTTAAGGAAATAGACAGGACAGGGGCTCCCAGTGCTGGTACCAGGGCCAGGGCATCTCCCTCTCCTGGGCTTCAGCTAGAACCCCTGGTGTGTGTGGGGTCCATAAAGAGCTGAGATGGAAAGGATGCAGTATTGCAACTGCATTAGGAACACTGCAATGATGCGGACAAATTGGTACATAGAGATTTTCTGGTCTTGTCCATCTCGATATGCTGCAAGTGGCTGTGTTTGCTGACATCCAGGAGCAGGCTTAGTCACGGTGAAATCCCTGAAATTAAGTGCAATAAACAATGATTAAAACCTTAACAAACCCCTAAAAATGAAGAGGAAAATAAGAAAAATATGCAGGTGAAGACAGTCTTAATAATTTATTTTATATCGCTTGTGCATTCACAATTCTAAACCAGAGGTGAGCATGTAAAATTGGAATCAATCATCGGATGTCAGCAGATGTTTGTTTTCTAAAAAAGAAATTGTAATGAAGGGAGGAAGTTGAAAAGCAAGAATCACTTCATAATTTAAAAGTTACAAAGATTTAGCTCGGTTCTTAAAGTAGAAATTAGAATAGAATCCCTACAGCATGGGAGCAGGCCATTCGGCCCATTGAGTCCATACTGATTCTCTAAAGACCACCCCACCTAGACCTACCCAGCTACTCTAACCCTGTAACCCTGCATTTCTCATGGCTATCCACCTATGCCGCAAACCTTTGGACTGTGGGAGGATACTGGAGAACCCGGAGGAATCACACACACACACACACACACACACACACACAAAATGTGAGGCACTAACGCTACCCAGTAAGCCACCATGCCGTGCCATTGTTAAAATAATATTGTACTACGATAACATCTTGAAAGGCTGTGAAGGGCTGACAATTAAACCTCTGTGCGTAAAAATAACAAAGTACCAGAGGAATTGGGAAAGAAAATGTTCTCTGATACTGGGAAACCAAAAGCAAAATAAGGAAGGTGGTTCCTGCACAACCAGAGTGCAGCAAGATCAGCTTTACTCTTCATGTTCAATGTTGAAGCTCAGGTTGAAGAATTTCCAAGTTGCCAGTGACAGGAGCAGAGTCAGAAAATGGTCCTGGCTCGCAATCATTTTCCAAGCTCCAGAGAGAAGGAAGACCTTCCACTTTTGTATGAATTCTGCTTAAAATTATGCCACCAGAAGCAAACATCAGGGTGGTGTTAGTTCAACCCATCACCTCAAAAGTTAAGGGGATGGAGCAGGAAAGTGGATGTGAGGAATATTGTTTCTGCTATGAGCCTACTGAATGGTGGAACATGCTAGAGGGCTGATTGGCCTTCATCTCTTTCTATTTCTTATGGTCTTATCTTGGCCTCAGTCTCCTCCCCTTTCCCTGTTGAGTGAACAGAATTTAGGGCCTGATCTGTATCTGTGCATCTCTGTTACTATAGCCTGAAGGAAGAAAAGGGTCTTGCAGGTTAGCTCTGCTGGTTGGCATTTTTAATGGTCATTTTTATTAATGACTCATTTTTTAAATGATCAATTCCGGTTCTGCTCAATAATTTGCTTTCTTCATAACTTAATCATGACTTTGCAACCCATGCTTAACACGGTGTCAAACATGATCTCAGGCAGCAACTACTAGGTTTCTAGCTGAAGCAGAATAGAAGGGTCACAATCAGACTGTTTGAGGGCGAGCAAAATGGTTTACTTCTTTTGTTTTATTCTCTCATGGAACATGGGCGACACTGGTTGACTGACCTTTATTGCCTGAACTTCATTGAGAAGGTGGTGGTGAATTGACTTCTTGAACCCTTGCAGTCCGTGTGTGTAGATAGATCCACAATGCTGTTAGGGAAGGAGATCCAAGTTGCAATGGAAATAGGACATGCTGGAAATGTTCTGCGTGTCTGGCAGTTCCTGAGCAGAGAGAGGAAAAGTCAGAGACCTTTCAACAGAGCTAGATCTGTAGATCTGCGGTGTTGACCTTTTCTCTCTCCACAGATGATGCCTGGTCTGCTGAGTATTTCCATGATTTTCTGTTTATATTTCAGACTTCCGTGATCTGCAGTACTTCGCTCCATTGTTATATGCTTAATCCCGGCATTTGTAGGTCTGATCCATTTTACCTTCAAATTATTTATCGCTCAATTTTTCTGTCAAAACCCACTGTGTCATAGAAATAGCACGCTACAATGTGTGAACTGGCTGGTGTTAATTCACCAGAAGATTTTTGCCATTTTAAAACTTGGAAATGAAACCAAGAGCCATGTGTCATTCAAATGTGTCACTGTGAGTTCATGATATTCTCATCTGTACATGGGGCTATTGTTTTCAATGCTGGCAAGTTTTAAGTCTTTTGGATGTTAGTGTTGAAATATTGTACAGGATCAGGTTCAAGGAAGAAGAACTCAGTGCATTATATAAACAACTAAGGTGAGTAATTTTCTGACAAATCCAAGATTATAAAGTGCATCATACTGAAATCTTTAATTTTGATGGAATTTATAAATAAAGTAACAAAGTTTTGCTGAACACATATAACACAATTTAACTCTGTTTTGACTATGGTTCCCAATTCTGGACACCAGAGATTTAGAAAGATTCAGGAGAAATGTAATAGAATGGCTCCAGAGTCAGGGATTAGAGAGAAATTGGGATTGTCCTCCTGAGAGTCAAGCTGGGATTTGATGGAGGTGCATAAATTGATGGAGAATTTAATAGAATAAATAAAACTGCGACCAGTGATTAAGGTATCAATAATCAGATGACCCACATTTAATTTCATGTAATTTGATTACCAAAACGATGAGAGGCAATGTGGGGAAAAATGTTTGCTCAATGTATGATTAGGATTTGGAATGTACTTTGTCCTGGATGCTGAGGTGGATACAAATTCATATTAGTGTTGAAAAGGAGTTTGGTTAAATAATTGAAGAAAAAATGAAGTGTAAATACAGGTTAGGGTGAGACATGGTGTTAGGACAGATTGGATTTCACTTTGAAAGAACTGGTGAAAACTTGATGGGCTGAATGGCCTCCAGTGGTGCATGATTCTATTCTGTAGGAGTGAAAATGCATTGCAAGCTCTTTGACAGAATTTGTCGCATATTAGTAGGGAGGGAATCATAGAATCATAGAATCCCTACAGTGTAGAAGCAGGCCATTTGGCCCCACAAGTCCACATCAACCCTTCAAAGTGCATTTCATCCAGACCAACTCCCTTACCTTATCCCTGTATCCCTGTATTTCCCACAACTAATTCAATTGGCCTGTGCATTGCTGGACACAATGGGCAATTTAGCATGACCAATCCACCTAGCCTGCACGTCTTTGGGCTGTGGAAGGAAACCTGAGCATCAAGAGGAAACCCACACAGACACAGGGAGAATGTGCAAACTCCACACAGACAGTGGCCCGAGAGTGTGTGGAAAAGGGACTCAAAAATAAAAGAAGCATGAGGACCTATGATTTCTGGCCCTTCCCTGTCTTCACCACATTTAGACCAGAGGCACAGGTGGAGTCTGGTATCCCTTGTTTGTCATTGGATCAACAGAAGGCCTTAGGTGGGCGTATATCTTCAACTTTGGGTGGCACGGTGGCTCAGTGGTTAGCACTGCTGCCTCACAGCGCCAGGCATCCAGGTTCAATTCCAGCCTCGCTTGACTCTCTGTGTGGAGGATGCGTGTTCTCGCTGTGTCTGTGTCTGTGTGGGTTTCCATTAGGTGCTCCAGTTTCCTCCCATAATCTGAAGATGTACAGGTTAGGTGGAATGATCATGCTATTTGCCCATAGTGTCTAGGGATGTGCAGGCTAGGTGGTTAGCCATGGGAAATGCAGAGATACAGGAATAGAGTGTGAGGTGAGTGGGTCTGGGTGGAATGCTCTTTGGAGGGTCAATGTGGACTTGATGGGCTGAATAGTCTGCTTCAACACTGTAGGGATTCTAAGAGTTTTAAGGGACTCATTTGTCTTTGCCAGGCTTTAACCCATAGCAGGAGCGGCCCATGTCAAGTGGCAGATTTGGTTTGGGCGCGGTTTTCTCCATGATGAATTCCCCCATCCATTGGAGACTTCTTCCAAATTTTTAACTACCATACCCTCCAGGTTTCCATTCCTGTGTAGCCTCTCGAGCTGAAAACTCGAGCATCCTTTTCCTTCTCATTCCTACCCCAATGTCGCCAGGCCCTGTCATCAAGGAATGTGACTCATTCAGAGAAATCATGATTAAAGCAAGAATTATTTATTAAAGCCATGAACAGCAGAATTCAAACCATAAAGTATCAAAAAATTCTCCATTTCAGCCCCAAGAGGGTGGGAACGTGAACTAAAAGCTGTAAGTGCGAGAGAATCTCATCAGGTCTGGCAGTATCTGAGGAGAGAGAAACAGAGTTAATGTTTTGAATCTGATATAGGTCTTCTTTAGAATCAACGCTTTCTGTTTTTATTTCAGATTTCCAGGATCCTCAGTGTTTTGCCTTCATTAGAAAGTGGGAATCCACTATCTAAGAGCAGTAAAGAGGAGCAAAACTGTTATTTTGACAAAAGAAAAGTCTTTTTTTCAAGCAAGCAAAATCTATAGTTATATTAGGAAGGCATGGCATCAGAAATAATATTGACAAGAAGACAATTTAAGAGAAGGCCAAGTGGAATACAAATTTGGACATCTTGGAGAAAACAATTTCTGAGATACCCAACAGCTTCCAAATTAGATGCTAAATCAGAAGCCGAATAGCTAAATATATTTCCATAAATAATTGGGAGTATAGCAGAAAATATTATAATTCATAAAGAAGGGTAAAAGAAATCACAGATATTATTAAAGATGTACGAAATTCCCTTGAAAATTGCTACAATCATAGAATTGGAAATAATTCTTTTGTAGTAAAAGGCTTGAGCATTGCTGAAAAAAAGATGCATTTTGTCAAAGCTTTTCATTCTGAATTCATCAGGATAATATTCGAGAATATCACAATTCAAGGCGAAGTACAAATGTTCATACCACAGGACAGGAGAATGTTGATTGATTTGCAAGTGGACTCTGATTGATAGAGGCATTGACATGGAAATGCACCCATTAATGCTAATTTATAGTTAACTACCAACCTTTGTTTCAATTTTAAACCAGGGAGGTCAGGGCATTACACTGAGAATGAACAAGCTAATGGCTGTCATCTATTTTGTGGAGTTGAAACAGCTGCATCTTCTTTCTGTATTTTCTCCTTGGATTCATTATTCTCGCAAATGGCTTTGCTGATCCCTCATTGCGCTGCAGAGCGTGTTGGTGAGCTACTTTCTTGAACTGCCGCAGTCCTTGTTAGGTAAGGACACCCACAGTGCCATTAGAGAGGGAGTTTGATGGCTTTTGAGGGAGCAACTTGAAAGAATGACAATATAGTTCCAAATCTGTAGGGTATGAGGCTTGGCAGGGAAGTTGCAATTGGTACTGTTCCATTGAATCAGGTGGCCTTGTCCTTATAGAAGGTACAAACTGCAGGTTTGGAATGTTATGACTAAGGGACACCAATTTAATCACTTATGCATAATTAGATTTTCATCTGTTCCAGCTATTTCTCCAGATGATGTGTAGAGTACACTACCAGGTATATCAATGCTTTCTAGTTCTCCTCAGAAACTCTTTTAAAGTAATGAGTTCTCTTTTGCGAGCAAATTTACACAACAAGTCTTACCATACCTTCAAATAATGCTAAGCTTACAGGTGCTGAAAATACCTGCAGCTCTGACCTGGAAGGAGGCAGGTGCACAAGATTTATCAATACAGTCAGCTTCAGTCAGTAGCAATGTGGTCTGGACCTGGTGCTCAGATTGCTGGAGAAGGTGTGTGTGGGAGCTTGCCGCATGTAAATTGCCTGCCACACTCTCTATATGACAAGAGAGTCTGCACCTCAGAGTATATTTCCTTGTCAACAAAGAGCCTTGTAATGTCCTGTGCTGTAAGATCGTGTCAGTGTAGAACTGGAATAGTCTATGCATGCTTTTCCTTAGCTGCTCTGAGTGTCATTATACTTCCAAATAACGTTGTGGTGTCAGTTTTGGAGTGAGTCAGCCCAGATGCCCCAGTGATGAGTGTCTTATCATGAGTGTTAATTAGCGTGCAAACTCAAAATATTAATAAAGTCAACCGCCGTCCCCATTTCTGAAGAAGGATCCAGACCCGAAACGTCAGCTTTCCTGCTCCTCTGATGCTGCTTGGCCTGCTGTGTTCATCCAGCTCTACACCTTGGTATCTCAAATTGCTGTTGTGTCTGCAGTAAGTCAGAAGTCATACTACACCAGGTTACAGTCAGACGAGTTTGTTTGAAATCACAAGCTTTCGGAGCGCTGCTCCTTCATCAGGTGAAGTTGCTGGTGTCGTGTGACTTCTGACATTGTCCACCCCCTGTCAACATCGGCATTTCCACATCGTGTCTGCAGTAGCTGGTGGTTTTCAGTGAGGATGTACTGACTGAAATACAGACATATCAACATGGTTGCCCATTGAGTATCACTTTGGGGAATAGCTTGCTGAATGTCGTGGGCAGATATGGCTGTGAGCCCTTCTCTGTCTCCACCACCTCCTGCTTCCAGCAACTTGCCCTGTTCTCTGTAACCTCGAGTCATTCTCCTTGAAAATCTATACTCCAAGGAAATTGGATACTTGACATTCCCATATTTGAAAGAAACTGATTCTCCAGCATCTGCAGTACCTTTTATCTTTGAAAGAAACTGGTTTGCTTGATGTAAATAAAAGCTCCTGCTGCACAACTTCCTTTAGATAAATGCAACTTGATTGGATTCCCTCTTGGATTGGTCTACCTCTTCAATTCTGCAGTAACGAAGTTATAAGTACAATGGCGGTTAACTTTATTAATATTATGAGGTTGCACACTATTTGACGCTCATGATAAGACAGTCACTCCAAAACTGACACCACAAACATTATTTGGAAGTATAATGACACTCAGAGCAGCTAAGGAAAAACATGCACATACTATTCCAGTTCTACACTGACATGATCTTACAGCACAGGACATTGCAAGGCTCTTTGTTGACAAGGAAATATACTCTGAGGTGCAGACTCTCTTGTCATTATAGAGAGTGTGGCAGGCAATTTACATGCGGCAAGCTCCCACACACAATGTGACACTAATCAGTTTAGTATATTTGTAATGTTGAGGCTTAAATATTTGCCAGAACTCATTCCATCCTGAAGAAGAGCCGTACTTAACTCAAAGATTTCCTCTCCACAGCTGCTGCTGGTGAGTATTTCAAACACTTAATAGTTAAAATAAACATCATTTTAAAAAGATGTGGTGCTTCTTATCATAATGATGAGGGCTGAAATGTGACAAAACATGAAATTGTTCCTGTGTCAGTAAGGCTGTTCATTAGTAATTACGGTTTTTACATTTTACTTGCCTCTCCATGATGACTTTTCAGAAAGTCTTTGCAGCAGAATGAATTGGTGTATGTCCTGCAGTACTTTGAAACTCGACAAGCAAGAAATTCTTGAGAGTCCGTCACCATTTATCCTGTGAAGCCCCTTAAGAATCCATTGAGATCACTTCTCATTCTACTCAGCTCCACTGAGTAGAGTCTCAATCTGTTCAGCCTTTGCTCATGAGACAATCCCTCCGTACCAGAGATCATCCTTGTGAACTTTCTCTGACTGCCTCCAATAAAGTTAGATCTTTCCTTAAATAAGGAGACCAAAACTGTTCACTCCAGATGTGGTCTCACCAGCACCTTGTACAGTTACAGTCTGTACTCTTATACTCCAGCCTCTTGAAATAAGGCCGAACATTCCATTAGCCTTCTTGGTACTGTCTAACCTTCAGCATGCAGATGGGGAAGCCCATTTCCATAAAGTTGTGCTCAAGCATGAACCAACATCTTCAGAATAAGAAGATGGTTCATAAAATTTTTGTCTTTTATATAAATGATTCAGATATGAATATAGGAATATGGTTAGGAAGTTTGCAGATGACACCAAAATTGGTGGTGTAGTGGACAGAGAAGAAAGTTATCTCAAAGCACAACAGGACCTTTATCAGATGGGCCAATGAGCTAAGAAGTAGCAGATGGAATTTAATTTAAATAAATGTGAGGTGTTGCATTTTGGTAAGACAAGTCAGGCCAGGACTGAGACAATTTATGGTACGGCCTGGGGAGTGTTGCCGAACAAAGAGACCTAGGGGTGCAGGTGTATAGTTCCTTGAAAGTGGAGTCGTAGGTAGATAGGGTGGTGAAGAAAGCATTTGGCATGCTTGTCTTCATTGGTCAATGCTTTGAGTATAGGAGTTGGAATGTCATGTTGCAGCTGTACACGACATTGGTGAGGCCACTCTTGGAATACTGCATCCAATTTAATCTCCCTGCTATAGGAATGATGTTGTTAAACTTGAAAGGGTTCAGAAAAGATTTACAAGGATGTTGCCAGGGTTGGAGGGCTTGCGCTAAAGGGAGCATAATGGCTCAGAGGTTAGCATTGCTGCCTCACAGTGCCAGTGACCTGAGTTCAATTCCAGCCTCAGGTGACTGTCTGTATGGAGCTAGCCTGTTCTCCCCGTATCTGAGTAGGTTCCCTCTGGGTACTCTGGTTTCCTCTCAAAGATGTGCAGGTGAGGTGGATTGGCTATGTTAAATTGCCCATAGTGTCTAGGATGGAAAATGCAGGGATAGGATAAGGGTGTGTCTGGGTAGGATGCTCTTCAGAGAGTTGGTGTGGACTTAATGGCCTGCTTCCACACTGTAGGGATTCTTCTACAGAGAGGTTGAATAGGCTGGGGCTTTTTTCCCTGGAGCGATGGAGGCTGAGGGGTGACCTTATAGAGGTTTATAAAATCACAAGGGGCATGGATAGGGTGAATAACCAAGGCCTTTTTCCCAGAGTAGGGCAGTCTAAAACTAGAGGGCATGGGTTTAAGTTGAGGAGAAGAAAGATATAAAGGGGACCTGGGCGACAAACTTTTCAAACCAAGGGTGGTGCGTGTATGGAATGAGCTGCCGGAGGAAGTGGTGGAGGCTGGTACAATTACAACATTTAAAAGGCATCTGGATGGGTACATGAATAGGGAGGGTTTAGAGGGGTTTGGGTCAAATGCTCGAAAATGGGACTGGATTAATTTAGTATATCTGGTTGGCACGGTCGAGTTGGACTGAAGCATCTGTTTCCATGCTGTGCAACTCTATGGCTGTATGTAGATGCAGAAGTGGGCCATTCAACCCATTGAATCTGATCCTCAATTCAGTGGCTGATCTGATAATCCTCAAGAAGACCATTAGAAAAACACTGTGTCAACTATAAGAATTGTAAATCAAACCATATTAAAATCTCGATATGTTGAGCCACACAAACCTAGTCTGCTGTAGGCAAATATGCACAAAGAGTTAATGCAAATTTGCTTCAATGCAGTAATAGCAAGTGGAAGAGCACTTTTAAGTGGTGATGGTAGTTTCCACAGCACTTTCTACTGGGCAAACAAGTGCACATAAAGTATTAGTTTTCGAAAACTACAGTTTCTTAAGCAGCCAATATTGCCATCTTTATGTCTTCAACATGAATTTGTCTCTATTGCATAATGTTGTCACCACACCAAGAAACAGGTTCTGGGTAAGGAAGATGTGTGTGAATAAACATTTAAAACATTCACGTGGCATTTAATAGGCTCTTTTTTTGTGTTGGGCACTGTGGTTTTTAATGGGGTCTGACACTAATAGGGTTAATGTAAAATATGCCATTCTGTTAACAAAAAAAAGATATTTGCATTGGCTTTAATCTCATTTGCCATGCTGAAAGACTGACAGTCAAAAGTCAGTGATCTTTTAACAATCTGCTGTGTACTAGAGAATTTATGCTGCAATCAATATTCTCAATAAGTTTAAATAAAGCAAATCATTATCCGTGGCAGCATAATGCCAGAAAGGGGCAGCATAAAAGTGATCGGCCATATCAATGAAAGAATAGCGAGCAGCTTTATTAACAAATGATTTATCAAAATGAAAAGATCGGTTTAACACACCCAACCAAAAAAAACAACAATGAATAGGATAGGGAGAAGAAAGGAAAGGTTCATTTCTCAAAGAGAATATCTGCGACTTTGTGACTTTACAAAACATTGAGTAAATTGGAAGACAGATCAAAGGTCAGCTGTCTTGAAGTGGAACAGTTGTGAGGGAGGGGAGCAGTGGCAGTTTGGGACAGGGCAGAGTAGTGGTGCCCCTTTTTCTAACAGGGCCCTGTTTAGACACACCACCTGCTTCTCCTTTCTTCCAGGACCAACCAATCATGACAGTGTGTGCAGACAGCCATTAACTTCAATACTCCTGACACATGGCACCAGACGGTGCTGGATGAGTTAAGAAAAGAGAAATTAAGTGGTCAATAATGAGGAAGGTCAAAAGGAGCTCTTTACCAGTAAATGATGGCAATAGACCAGAAAATTCTATCAAAGCTGACGAATTCGACTCTTTTGTGCTCTGAGGTGGAAAATCTGAGATAGGAACAAATTATTGCTGGTCTTGACGGAACAAAAAGTTATTGCTGTACAATTTGCAAAACAAAACGCCACTTTTTGCAGAGTTTGTTACTGATATGCATTTAAGCCATAATTAGTTGGAGCATTTATGGCTGGTGTTGGGAGCATTCAAGATCTCTATATGATCCAGTGTCTATTTCTTCGCAAATGCTTAATCTTTCTTCCATTAAACCTTTATAATATCAATTTATACAATCCTGATACGTTTCTTAAAGATACATACTGCAATGACGCCATGTTATAGTGCATCTTATGTGAGATATGAACATATAAATAACGAAGGGCTGTTCTCCCTCAACAAAATACAAATGATCAAATATCTTTCACAAAAATGGAATCCCATGTGGTATAGAATTTTCTGTAGTAATAGAAGAAAGATATTAATCCCAAAATTACATTTGTTCATATGGCAGTTTTACCAATGTTGTTTGCCTGTGCACCTAACTGGACTATACCACAGCTTAAAATCAGTGGGGTTTAAACATCACAAAGATTTCCCTTACAAAGACTTCCACAATACATCAGATGCTTCAACTGTTTATTGGAATTGTGTTTTGAAACAATCAGTCAATATTATCCAATTGTTCAAAGTTGTTTATTAATAAATGCATAAAATTATGTCGATGAAAGGGAATTAAAGATGATAGCATTAATTCTAACCAGGTAAAAAATAAGGATTTATAGGTTTGGCAAGACACTTGAGTAATTATGTGAATTTGCTTCTTGGTGAAGTGGCTACACCTGAAAATCTGGGTGTAATGTTAAGTTTAATCTGAAACAGTACAGTGGCCTGCTGAAGGAGTCACGAGACTGAATTACAAAGTAATTTTCAAGCCTGTGTCTCATTAAGTGGACATAAAGGATTGAGGTGATTAAGGAAAAGTGTATGTATGTAAAAAACATGAATTTGCTCAACCTTTGAAAACCAACCTGATGCAGCTTTAGGTTCAAATTGATATAACTCCATCCACATCCCTAAACATTTACCCCCACTGCCTTCGTAGCGGCAGTGTGGACCAACCTCAAAGATGCAATGCAGCAAATCACCAAGGTTCACCCAACGCTATCTTCCAAATGCACTATTATATAAGGTGACAGGTTCTCAACGAGTTAATGTTTCATGTCACATTAATCTTCACCCAAATCTGATAACACCACACAGTCTTTGGGTGAGAACAGTAAAATTCCGAAAAAGCACCTGGAAGAATCAGATACAGAAACAGAAATTTCTGGAGAAACTCAGCAGGTCTAGCAATGTCTGTGAATAGAAAAGTAGTTGGCAGATACGTGGAGGTGGAGCTGAGAGAGAGAGAGAAAAACAGATTGGCAGACAAAAATATGGTTGATAGTAAGTCAGAGAAGGAGGAAAGCTGATAATGGAAACAAAGAGATGAATATCTATTGACTGTGCTGAAAACAGGCCATTTCATGACGAGACCTGGGGTGTGGGGTGATAAAGGACATGAATGTAGGTGTTCAGACCCTAAAATTATTGAACTTGATATTGAGTTCTGAAGGGTCAGATGTATTCTATAGAGTCTCTGAGACCCCTTAGTAATTATGCCTAACTAGAATAGTGGGTCCCTGATTTACAAATATTTGAAATCCTAAACAGGGGTGTAATTTTAATTTGACAAAGAAATATTCCCTTTACTTATGAACAGATATTTTACACAGTTCTGCATTGTGTTCCAACTGGTGAACAAATCGATTTGCAAAAGGATTCCCGAATGGAACCAGTTCACAATCCAGGAACTGCCTGTAATGCTAACTGTAAGTTTCACAATCATGCAATAAGCTGCCTTGTGATCTAAGACAAGTGCTTCTTCTGTTTAGACTCACAAGTGATTTATCCTGTCCAGCCAATAATTAAACCAGCCCCAGACTCAGCACGGGGAAAGGAGGATTAGTGATAGTCAGCCACCAAACCACAAAATCACACATTGTTGGCAAATGTATCTAAGATTATGACACCACAACTGTTACCATCTAGCAGCACAAAGACAGCAGATACTTGAGAACACCGCCTCCTGCAAGTTCTCCTCCAAGCTGGCACGGTGGCTCAGTGGCTAGTACTGCTGCGTCACAGCGCCAGGGACCTGAGTTTGATTCCACCCTCGGGCAACTGTCTGTGTGGAGTTTGCACATTCTCCCCGTGTCTGCGTGGGTTTCCTCTGGGTGCTCTGGTTTCCTCCCACAGTCCAAAGATGTGCAGACTAGGTGAATTGCCCATGCTAAATTGCCCATAGTGTTCAGGGGTGTTTAGGTTAGGTGGGTTAGTCATGGGAAATACAGGGGTAGGGGAATGGGTCTGGATGGGATGCTCTTCGGAGGGGCTGTGTGGATTTTCTGGGCCGAACGGCCTGTTTCCACATTGTAGGGATTCTATGAAAGCCACTCACCATCCTGACTTGGAAAACGGCATTGTTCCTTCAATGTCACTAGTCAGATCCCATATTGAATACAGTGAACAGTTTTGGGAGCAGTGTACTGGCATTGGAGGCAGTCTACAGAAGGTTCACTGGGCTGATAGCAGGTATGGAGGAGAGGTAGAGTATCATGGACCTGCACACATTGGAGTTTAGAAGAATGAGAAGTGACCTTATTGAAACATTTAAGACCCTTAGAGGTCTTGACAGGGCAGAAGCAGGAATATTGTTTCTACTTATGGAAGGTTTAGGACCAGAGGGCATCATCTCAGGATAAAGGGTTGGACATCATAAGAGAGATGAAGAATTTCTTCTCTGAGAGGGTAGTGATGCTGTATAATTCTTTACCACAGAAAGTTCTCAAGGCTGGATCATTGAGTTTATCCAAGGCTGAGTCAGACAGATTTTTAATCAGTAAGGGGAATCAAGGATTATGGGGGAAAGCAGGAAAGTGGATTTGAGGATTATCAGATGGAGCAGACTCGATGGGCTGAATGGCTTACTTCTGCTCCTATGGCTTACGGTCTTATGGACACTGTGTCACAGTCTGCGGTAGTCTATACTCTGATTCAGAAGGATGTGTGTTCAACTCCCACTCAGATACTTGATGACAAAAAGTTAGATGAACACAACTGGAGTATTCAGGGACTACTGCACTTCAGAAGAGCCATGTTTTGAATGAATTATCAAACTCAGGCTTCATTTCAGAGCACATTCTGTTTTCCTTTTCTAAACGAACAGATTAGGTTTGTAATAAGAATTGACAACAGTCTCATGGTCACTGTTAACTGAGAATAACTCTATTTTCTAGCTTTTAATAATCAAACTTAAGTTCCAGTAACTTTCCCAGTGAGATTTGAACCCATGTACCTATAGCAATAACGTTGACTTCTGGTTTACAGTAACATTACTAACGTGCCATACTACCACCTTTAACATAGCAAAAAACCAAAGAACTGCAGATGCTATGAATCAGAAACAAAAACAGGAATTGCTGGAAAAGCTCAGCAGGTCAGGCAGCATCTGTGGAGAGAATTCAGGGTTAACATTTTAGGTTGGGTGACCCCTTTTCAAAACTGAGGAATATAATGTTCTGAGGAAGAGTTATTCAACCTGAAATGCTAACTCTGATTTCTCTCCACAGATGCTGCCAGACCTGCTGAGCTTTTCCAGCAATTCCAGATTTTGTTTCTGATTTATAGTATCTGCAGTTCTTTCGTTTTTTGTTTCCTTTAATATAAAATTAGTGTACATAAGAATTGATCGCTGCATATGTCACAGGAGAGATTACACTTCTAAACTACTTTGGTATGAAGTGTTTTGTGATGTCCTGAGGTCAAGAGATTCTATACAAGCCAAAATTTCCAGCCACAAATTGAGTGCCTTCATTGCGCTGCTCAAAGGATGGCAATGTTGTTAAGAAGGTTTCTATTTGCAGGAAGTCTTTCTTTGCTGCTGTATGAGAGCTCACTGTGAAAATCAAATGCTGCTGATAAGTTCAAGGATGTGGATATGAAAATTCTGCCCTTACTCCCACGCACCCTGCCTCTCGATCAGCCCTCCTCACTCCTAGATGATGCAACAATGACAAGACTCAGCATGGGGAATGGGACTTGATAGTAAGCTCACTGAGGAATGGCTCATTTACTTCAGGCCCCAATTATAGACACCACTGCCTGTATGTTCCCCTCCAAGCCATACACCATCCTGACTATCTGTTTGGTCAAAATCTTGGAAATCCCTCCCTAACAGCACAATGGTTATTCCTACACAACACAGACTGCGGCACTTCTAGAAGACAGTTCACCAGCACATTATCAACGACTGGCATAGCCAACGATGCCCACATCCCATAAATGAATCAATAAGCTGTGAATCCCAGTCTCCTCTCACAGGCTTGTGCTCCAAGATTTCCCAAACAGGTATCAGTAGTGTCACACAAGCCCAATTTTCCAAGTGCTGAGTCTCCAGTGAGAGTTCAATCAGTGCAGATCCTCCTCCGGATCTCCTGGAGAGAATACTGTCGCCAGAGGTCGTAGCATCAAAAAATACAGCTCCATAATTATATATGTCAAATATAATTCAGTGTTAATATTCTCACCCTTACAACACAAGACTGCGGTTGCATGCTTCACCACTAAGGCCCTTTCATCTTTCCAGGTCAACATCATAAATCCAATTATAAATCAGCAGAGTAATATTTGATTAAACTTGTTTGTTATGGACGATGTACAGTGTAAGTGGACTAGTTTGCTCAGTTGGCTGGATAGCTAGTCTCCAATGCAGAGTGACTCCAACAGCTAGTGTTCAATTCCTGCAACAACTGAGGTTACCATGAAGGACTCTTCTCCTTGACCTCACCCCTCACCTGAGGCGTGTGATCCCCAGGTCAAATCACCATCGCCACCACCACCAGTTGACCCTCTCTAATGAGAGAGTGGTCATTTGGCACTATGGTGCCTCCTCTGTACCATGCTTGATTGCCTTAGCCCATGGCTGGAACTAATGAGTCAAGTAGTTTTCCGAGAGAAAATGATGGAGAGGTTTGACATGTTACTGTATATATAGAGATAGGTCACTAGCCCTAACCCTATCGCAGATCAGCCATGATCTCATTGAATGATGGAGCAGGCTTAAGGAGCTGAATGCCTACCCCTGTTCCTAAGTTCCTATGAAAGTGTCTTGGGACATGCAGAGATCATGAATGCCACTATATACATGAAATCCATTTTCAAGTACTGCTCTATCTGCCTCGAATGAGTATTTGACTCCCATAGGGGAGTCCTTTTTCAATGAAAAAGTGCCTATCGGTGAGAACACCGGTCTTCACCTTGGTAATTAAAATCATTTGCACTAATAACATCTGAAATTTCTTCTTTGTTTAGTTAAAGGCACAAAAATCTGTCTTGAGACTAAAATAAAACCTTACAACAATGCAAAACTACTTCGTCGGCTTTAAAATAACCCATATTGAAACTTCTAGTGCCTGTGCAAGGTGCTGTGTAAATAGCAGTCTTTGTTTCTTCATTTTTAAAAAAGTATACTAAAAATATTTATAGACGTATGCACGCGCTCAAAAAATTGTATCTCTCTTTTGTGCAACATTGGAAAAATGTGTTGGTGTAAAAGCCAATAAATTTGTAAATTAGCCTCCTTCACTGCAATAACGTTCTTCAAACATTAAATAATGACCGAAAAAAATCAGTCCATAAATTTAAACTTTAACATTTATAAGTTCCAGGAAATCTCCGGTGTGAAACTTGACAGAAATAATGGAGAGCACAATGTTTTAAATGACAAAAACCGGTGTCAGTACATCTGTATTTATTTGTTCCACTATTCGTTGAAGCTATATTATTATGGGTTAAAGGGATTAGTGATGAATGAAGTGAAACCCCCTTTGCAAGTCATCCTTGCACCTATTGTAATGGCATTCCACTATTTTCAGAACCTTGTCACAATAACTGCACACCTGCAGTTTGGTTCCATTTTCTATAAACATTCTAAGATTTCTTCTGCTCAGTTAAATGTTGGATCTTCCCAGCATTTGGATGTCACTGTGACATTAAGTACGCATACCAACTATACCCTTTGCTCACGCTGCTGTGGGAAACTCAGAAATCTACCAAAAGTGTTTTTGTAAGGTGCCATAGTTTGGCATAAAGAGATGCAAATACGTCATTGTCCATAGTTGGTTTGATTGTCAACTGGATGTACAATCCAAAACTAGGGTGGAAATTTATTCTGATTACGCGGTGTCATGACTGTAAAAAGGTTTGCTTAAAACGTATGGCCTAGTCATTCATAGAAATACAACATGAAAGGAGGCCATTCAGCCTACTTGAGGTCCACGCTAGCATTTACCTTTGACACAAATAAACCATGTCTAATATATTTAGTTTCTTGGTTCCTTATCTGGTCATTCACCTATCCGACCTTGCCTTGAATTTTAGCATAATTTCTGCCTTAGCCATTCAAATACGAAGCTGGATTCCACAGTCCCAGGATTCTTTGTCTGGCAAGGTTTGTACCATATCAGTTGCATTTAAGCACTGTCATCCATGTGATGTAGGTATATCCACATCACTCCTGCGAAGGGAAATCCAGGATTTTGACCCAGTGACACTGACAGAAGGAATGGCAATTTATGTCAGGATGATGAGTGGCTTGGAGGGGAACTTGCAGATGGTGGTGTTCCCATATACCTGCTGCGCTTGTCCTTCTAGATGGGAGAGGTTGTCGGTTTGGAAAGTGCTGTCTGAGGAGCATTGGTGAATGTCTGCAGTGCATCTTGTAGATGGTACACACTGCTGCTACCGTGTGTCAGCGGTGGAGGGATTGATGTTGAATATTGATGGGCTGCCAATCAAGTAGGCTGCTTTGTCCTGGAGTGTGTCAAGCTTTGTGAGTATTGTTAAAACTGTACTCATCCAGGCAAGTGGGGAGCATTCCATCGCACTCCTGAATCGGGCTATCTGGGGAAACGTGGGGAAATCATTTTAAAAACTGCTTCATAAATGCAGGGTGCTATTTGTCAGAACTGCAATCCATATTTTTCTAACAATAATAAAATCTGTCATTGGTACATCAATCTCTCCAAATGACAGTTTCAAACATTTAACCATACCACATTGCTTATTTGGAATTGGAATCCATTAAAATTATAATTATTCAATTGGGGTACATGGATGCTACGACATAAAAAGCTTGGAAACAATGTTGTGCAGCCCACTCCTGATACAAACCTGCCGTGAAAATGTCAACAATAACTTACATTTGGACACTGCCTTGAATGTAGTGAAATTATACCAAGAATCTTCGCAGGTAGCATGGTGGCTCAGTAGTTAGCACTGCTGTCTTACAGCACCAGGGACCTGGGCTTGATCCCAGCCTCAGGTGACCATCTGTTTGGAGTTTGCATATTTGCCTCGTGTCTGTGCGGGTTTCCTCCCGGTCCAAAAACATGCAGGCTAGGTGGACTGGCTGAAGGAAATATTGTATCACGTGGGTGTGTCTGGGTGGGATGCTCTTTTGATGGTCAGTGCAGACTTGATGCGCCAAAATGGCTTGCTTCCACACTGTAGGGATTCTATGAGGTGTGTGGTCCAAAAAAAATTTGACACTGAGCTACATAAGGAAATATTGAGACACACCAAAGGCTTAGTTAAAGAAGTAGCTTTAAAAGAGCCTGTTAACGTGGCTGCGAGGTAGAAAGTTGAGACGGGGTAGGGGACTGTTGGATAGGGAATTCTGGCTCATATGTCCCTGGCAACTGAAAGACTGGTTGCCAATAATGGAATGATTAACATTGAGGATGCTTGAGAGACCATTCACAGAGGATGATGGAAGTCCTGGCGATGGTCACAGAGAAGGTGAGGAGGAGCTGACTCATGAGGTACTTCAATTGTACCTATGCCATCTATACTGCACCAGTCCTGCCAATTTGAATATGTGTGAGCTGGGCACTGCACAGCAGTAGCTGTTCTCCACTCCCTGGCAGCATGACCCCACTTCCATTGCAAGATGTGCAATTGTAACAGATTGCAGCCACAGTTTTCACTGCATTGCGCTGAGTCATGTTGTAGTTGACCATTGCAGGAGACTGAGGGATGGGGTTCAGACAAAACGGGGTCCACTAGATAACCAAATGGAATAGTGAAAATTGCCATTGTCCAATCTAATTGAAAAATACAAAAAGGAAATAATATAATTAAGCAATAAATGAAATAACATTAGCAAGAGAGATTTAAAGCTTATTTAAAATGCTGGTAAAGAAGAACAGCGAATAGGACAAAAACTGCAAGCGTTGACCAATTCTCTTAACAATGGAATTTGCTTGTTAAACAGGTGTTCTTGTAAATGGCTTCATGGCTCAATTAGCAAGGATTTTCAAACCAGCTGCAACTTACTTTGATGATTCTTCTGGATCAGGATAGGATAAAGATACCAAATTTAAAACCAAAAAATGGGTTTGAATCACAGTGTGGAAATGATTTAACTTCTGCAACTGATATTCATGACATCTGGTATTGCTTTGCCTGACCGACACTGTGTAACAACTACACACTTTCCCACATTGTGTGGATTTTCAAATCACTCTTCTTTTTTTGTTTTGGCAAGAACTCAGATTGTCTCATTGATCTGCAATTCCTTTGAAAGTTAACCATAGCTGTGAAGCCTATTTCTGGCTTGATACAAATTCACTGACCTTGGTTATCCCTCTGTAGTAATTATTCTAATGGCAGGGATGTATTTTAGGACATGTGTTTAAAGGCAGTTATGCCTTGCTGGCACATGAAGCCTTGCTATTGCTGGAGACATTACAAAAGTTAAAGATTTTAAATATTATGTAAAAATCTCCAATTTACCTGTCTTTTGAACTCAGATGACAGAAAGCACAGAGCTGATTTCTGTATTTGACAAGAATCAATATTTATTACAAATAATTAGACTGTAGCCACAGGTAAATAAATATGAACCATCAGCAAATAATTCTACTAGCTAAACTCTAATCTCAATATAAATTCTCCCTTATACACACACACACACACACACACACACACACACACACACACACACACACGGAAAAGAAATGTGGGTGTTATGGATGGAGGGAAAACTGGGAAAGTATTTCAGTGATCTTTGTTGTTCAGACATGTCGAGTTTGTTATTACGCTGATCAGAATGCTGCTTCTCGTTCTTCCTTCTCTGGATGCTTCCACTGGTTTTCAGGAGGCACATGATGATTAGTTCACATATGTAGAAATCTCTCTGACTTATTAACTGAAAGTCACAGCTTACATCGACTTTTGAATCAAAAACAGTCCGGTTTTCTTCCAGCTTTAAATCAGTATTTTTCCTATTGCAGTCCACAGTTAAAAATACAGAAAAAATAAAAATACATTGTCTTTACAAGGGATAGATATTACAAGATATACATCACACCCAGTCAGTAAACACTTGCCTGTTACTGAGCTGTGAAACAATGATATTCATCTGCCCTATGATGTGGGTCTTTTAGGCAGGTGCTTTAATTTCATGTCCTCCAATGCTGTTATATTATTTGTTCATTGGAAGCAAAAATTGCTAGAAACATCAGCATTTATTGCCCTTCCCTAATTGCTTGAGAAATGATTGTTGAAATGCAAATCATTGTTACATCTGTATAAGACACTTGTTAGACCTCAGCTAGAGTACTGTGTGCAGTTTTGTGCACCACAGAGCAGGAAAGAATGGGAATGCATTGGAGAGAGTGTAGGAGAGATTCACAAGAACTGTTGCAAGGATAAGAAAGTTCAGTTATGAAGATTTTGGAGAGGTTGGTTTCTTTTGGTGAAAAGAAAGACTAAGAAAGACTTGATTGAAGCTTTCAAAATTGGACAAATTACACAGAGCGATCCTGTTCACAAAAAGAATGAAGAATGAAAGGGCCACAGATGTAAAGTGATTTGCAAAAGAATTAAATGTGATGTGAGAAAAAGAAATCCTTTATTCAGCAATTGGCTTAGGTCTGAAAATGAACTGCATGGAGGTGTGGTGAAGGTAGTGACAATCAAAGCATTCAATTGGCTATTGAACAATAACTTAAATAGAAATAATGTGCAGGGAAAAGGTGGGGAAATGGCACAAATTGATGGGGTTTCTGCTTTGACAAGATGGACCAAATGGCCCTTCTCTGCATTGTAACAATTTTATGATTCTTTGATGACAATTTCTGCGCAGAAGATATACCAGAGTACTCTTAGGAAGGGAGTTCCAGAATTTTGACTGTAGATTGAAGGTACAGCAGTTCAGCAGTATGTGACTTGGAGAGGAACTTCCAGATTGTGGCAATCCCATTGCTCTTGTCTTTCTTAGTGAGAAGTAAAGGTTGCAGGTCAGGAAGCTGCTGTCATATGTTGTCTTACATGCAGACGGTGCCATGATGATGAAGTGAGTGAATGTTTAAGATGGTGGATCATCTGCCAATCAAATGGGTTGCTTTATTTTGAATGGTGTCAAGCTTCTTGAACATGTGGGAGCTGCACTCATCCAGGTGAGTGGGGAGTATTCCATCATACATCTGACTTCAGCATTGTAGCTGATGGAAAGTCTCCGGGGAGTCAGGAAGTGAGTATCTTGTCCCAGATTTCCCAGGCTCTGACAGATTGTCCTTTGGGTTTTATTTTTATACCATTTCTCATAGCATGAGCACTGAAACAGTGAGCTGGATTTTACAGCAAGGGGCAGTCTCACACAGATTGTTTCTGCACTTTCTGAAGGAGGGTCCAGGCCCGAAACATTGGCTTTCCCACTCCTTTGATGCTGCTTGGCCTGCTGTGTTCATCCAGCTCTATTCCTTGTTATCTCTTGTTTCTGCACTTCCTTGTTTTTACAAATGAAAGGTGTCTCACATTTCTGAGTGGAAATGTCAGACTTTGGAAGAATGTGTGAAACCGTACGGTATAGTTCTTGTTCACTGTTGTGTTGTCCTCAATAACCCCCACAATGCATTTCATGTTAACATGCCACAACTTTTTAACCCTTAGTCATGATGTTTTTCTTTTGTCTCCTGCAGGATGACCATTGTCTCTGCATGTTGCCCCACAAGGTGTCCCCTCCTCTACCTCTAAGGAAGAGAGCATGAATGCCACAGAGGAAGTACTGGCAAGGCTGCCCCCTACACCCTCCACCAGGTCAGATACTGGCACCTTTGTGGGTATGTTGGCTGTATTAGAGTTGGGACCTCCACCTGGTGAGTACTCTACAGCCACGTCATTGCAGTTGGTCAAGAGAGAAATGGTCCAGTTTATTGGCACTTGGAGGATGGCTGGAGACCAGTCACCTGCTCAGCCCTAGGCAGGAGAGGGCCCCCTGATGTTGCCAGTTCATGATTTTGTCGGTTTGCAAAAGTGGGCACAGGAGAAGCAGGCAGGTCTGTCGGGAAGACTGACACAAAGGCCGTGGCCCTGCAGCAATAAGGTTGGGGATCCTGATGCCTCAGGCACATGACCATCTGTCTGCCTCCATGGACAGGTTGGCAGCTGCCATGGTCCAACACCCTCAGGGTCTACTGGAGGGACGCGCGGACTAGCACTCCATTGCAGAACTTTGCTGGGTCTCACATTGGTTTCAAGTCAGTGGGATGGCAATGTCTCCCCAAGGTCAAAATAATTTCTTTCTCTGAAGGCTCCAAAGGACAATGCTGAGGCTGCTTTTAGAAAACTGCATTCAGTCTGGTCTCCCTGCTACAGGAAGGATGTCGTTAAATTTGAAAGGTTTCAGAAAAGGTTTACAATGATGTTGCCAGGTTTAGAAGGTTTAAGCTATTGGGCGAGGGTGAACAGAATTAGGTTATTCTCCCTGGAATGTCATAGGTTGACGAGTGCACTTATAGAAATTTATAAAATCATGAGGGGCATGGATAGAGTGAATATCCAAGGTCATTTTACCACGGGTGGGTGGGGGAGTCCAGAACCAAGGCACATAGATTTAAGGTGAGAGAGGAAAAATTTAAAAGGGACAACATTTTCATGCAGATGGTGGTGTGTGTATGGAACGAACTGTCAAAAGAAGTGGTGGAAGCAGTTACAACCACAACATTTAAAAGACATCTGGATGGGTATATGAATAGGAAGGGTTTAGAGGGATATGGGCCAAATGCTGGCAAATGGGACTAGTTCAGTTTAGGATATTTGGCCAGCCTGGGCGAGTTCGACCAAAGGGTTTGTTTCTGTGCTGTACATCTCTATGACTCCAAGTGTCCCTTTAAGATATTCTCGAGAGCCACGTTTTATTTTCAGGGACTACCTTTTGGTTTTCAAGGGATTCTTTTTCAGTCACGTGGCAATATTGCGTTCTATATCTGTGCTGACATGTGAAGTGATTGGAACACGTAAACAGAGTTGGAAAAAATTTTCCAAAATCTTAAAATATTGTTGAACCTCCATTAACCTTACAAAACACAAAACATATGAATAACATTATACTCAAGGCACCACAGCATTAATATTGACACTAGATTAAAGGCGTAAGTTCACAACAAATGCCTTTTTAAAACAAACTGATACACATCTATACACAAAATATCTTCGTTATAAATGTGCCCTGCACAGAGTGGTGAAGTGGCAGCTGAGTGGCTGTATGTTGGTCTCTAACAAATTTATTGCATCTCAAGGAATTGTTATGAGTCACTGGGACAGTACACTGGAAACCAAGCCCGAGTAGTCCCAGGTAAAGACAAAATATTGTAGATGTGAATCAGTTAATTCTGTTTCTCTTTCTTCATGATATTGAGTTGCTGGTGTTAGACTGGGATAGACAAAGTCAGAAGTCACATGATATCACGTTATAGTCCAATAGGTTTATTTGAAATCACAAGCTTTCGGAGTGCTGCTCCTTTGTCAGGTGAAGTGGAGGGAAGTACACAGGCACAGAATATATAGGTGGAGAGATAATGGCAAGATAATTCCCGGTTATTAAGAGCGTCAACAGATAAGTACAAATAGTGTGAGTGGAGTGTCGACAGGCTGAATAACAAGTCTTTGCCTGTGATCAAAAGTGTCAAACAATGTAGATATTCAGCTGAATAGCAAGTGAAGGGATGACCTATTAACTGATTAATTAAGGCAGGGAGAAAATTGTGCCTGTGACCTTCTCTCCACTTCACCTGATGAAGAAGCAGAGTTACGAAAGCTTGTGACTTTAAATAAACCTGTTGGACTATAACATGATGTAGTGTGAGTTCTGACTTTCTCTTTCTCCGCCAATGCTGCTAGATCTACTGTGCTTCTCTGTGTTTGTTCATCAAAAAAGTTAAAGGTTTTTGAAAGTACATCGAATTCCCCAGTTTATCAGATTTTCACACCAGATTGACAGAAGGCACAGTCCAGGTTATTGTACTTGCCTACCTGTGCCTGTACCTGCCTCGCTGTCCCACCCAGTCCCTGGCATATGAGGTAACGTGTGGTTACACATTTCCCCTTTACCTTGAAGGCAAGGTTTTTCCACATGAGCCCCTTCCCCAGCCATTCTTCACTGTATCTCTCCACTCCACTTGCAGATCCTCTCGCCCCTCTTCACAGTTGTTCTCCTTCCCCCCACCCCACCTCCCAGTCCTGGAGACTAAAGCACTGAGGTCAGTGCCACGCTGGCTGCCCATGTTACACCCCACCCCCACACTCACTGCATTCCCCTTCTCCCCTTGTTTTCTGTAGATGGACCTGGTGGACTGAACAGACCTCACCCTCCTCCAGTGACCTGACTGGTCAGCTCTGGACAAGATGTGCCCAGACCCCTGCCTGGTGCCAATTAAGCCTCTGACTGAGACTCACCGGCCCCCCCAACTGACCACTATGGAGTCAAAGAACTGACCATGACCTACTCCCTGGACTCCAGAGGCATGTAACCCCCAGTTGAGATCACCCCAACCTTTCACTTGACTGTAGCTGATTCCCTGTGTGTATGGGAGGTTGCCCAAGGCTTATTGTGTTGGAACCTTGATTAATGGCTGCCTTCATGACTTTTTTGGGGTCCACTCCCCTGACACTCTGAGGCATGGCTACTTGCAGTACGTGCAGTGTGCTTGCTGCTTAAGCTGCTGACCTGTGGTGAGATTGATGTAACACCCTGTTATGCAGTAATACATGCGTCACCATGGCCCAGGACCACTGCGTAACAAGGCAAGCTGCTTGATTTTGTGACTGATCTCCCAGGGAAATGCAAAGCAAAGCCCAGATGTTGTGAGCCAGCAGGCAGGTTCTTGCTGTGGGAGGAGCTCAGAGAGCAAGTGAGCCACCGTGAGCCACCTCCTGGTCCCATCCAGGAGCTGGGCTTCTGTACCTACATGAAAAGTATGCCCACTGCAGCCTCTCAATACTAGTCGCTGGTGTGCCCAGCAATGCAAATCTGTGCACCTAGAATGCACTGCCAGAATATAGGAGAGGAGCCAGCTTGGTTGTGAGGGGTTGGCTGATGCTGAATTGCAATGTCCCTACAGGAAGGGTGTGTGTCACTGGTACCCATGGATCATGCACGGATTGTGATTTGGTCATAGGCAACATAAACGTTTTTCGAAGCAAGGGGCAAGCTAAATCCTCCAGGCTCCCTTCTCTGGTCTCCATGTTGGGCTTTAGAACCATAGAAATGATACCCTTCCTAATCCCGTCTGCCTGCACATGGCCTATAGTCCTACACCTTACAGCACTTAAGGTGCAGATCCAGGTAATTTTGCAAAGAATTTACATTTTCTGCCTCCACCACCAACTCTGGCAGCAAATTCCAGATACCCACCATTGTTTGCATAAGAAAAGTTTTTGCTCATGTTCCCTCTAATCCTTCTGCCACTTAGCTTGAATCTATGACACTTGGTTTTTGAACTCTCCGTGTAGGGAATCAGATGTTTCGTCAATGTCTAGCTTGTTTGGATAGTTTAGTCAGACAGAAAACTGAAATGAGGTGAATCGTACAGCTAATGAGGCACTGAATTGGCTTTAATCACCGTCCGATTGGCAACTCACCGCTGCCTAGCGCAAATCTTGCTATGCCACTTGTGGGAATCATAAAACATGGAGCAAGAAGCCTCCCCATGTCGAGATGGGTTTTACCCACTTCTCATCTGATTCTGCCACTAATCTGGCTGTCACCCACGTTGCTCAGACCCTTCCATCAAATTCTGTCCTTTGTTTCCATGGCATCACAGATTTGTTGGCCTTTTTTTCCTATTGTTTGAAACACAGTACAATGTGGCTGCCCATCTGCAATGTTTCATTTCAGGAATTCCTGTCAAACGGTATAACTGTTACAGACCCAGTAACTACACCAGCTGTGTCAATAATAAGGGAAAGACCGGCACTGAAAATGATTCAGTTCTCCTAAATCTTATGAGAATCCCATCCCTTTCTAAAGAATCATAAATCTTTCGATTTTCTTGCAAGTAGATGGCGGTGTTTTTGATGCCAGGCCTGTTGGCTTCAATGGAAAGAATTAATAAAAAAAGGCAAAGAAAGGAGGTGTTTATGGATTTCAATTATCTCCTGCTTTCTATCCCAGGATTGAGATAGGTCTGATTGAGTTGCCCTCAAGAGGCCCTTGAGACAAGACTGCATTTTTACCCACTGTCCTCCAAAGAGTAAGTCGTCTTCTTTTCGTTCACTCTCCCATAGTTTGGTCAGTGTACAGAGCGCTAAGGGCTGCCCTGAACAAAGAAGACCTACTTAACAAAAGTACGGAGCCAAATGGAAGCAAAATTGGAAATCCAGTGCCCAACTCTAGTGCAAACAGAGAGAAAAAAACTAATGGATCTGCTATTTCTCCTCCCATCCAATTACTGTTATCTAGCGGAGAGAATATGGGTGAAATGGTTCACACAAATTCTAATGCCTTTAATCCCTTCCATACATATAAACCTCACATTCACTTTCATGACTTCATTACTGAGCCACCCAGGCAGTATGAGTGCTGGAATGGGCCCACCAGCTGTGAAACCTGGCTCCCTCAGGTTTAATCAGCTAATGAGGGATATGTAAATGAAAAGCTTAGGGGATTACTGCTTGTCCAACGGCAGTTCACCCCACAATGATACAGCACTAATACAGGTGTTAGCAAACCGGTATTAGCCACTGGCTAATTTAGCTCCATTCATGCTCTGATTGTACACTCAGCCCTTCTATTTATAGCAGGGTTCTGGCCCAGTGGGAGCTTAGTTTCGTGCTGTGGTGGGTCTGACATATCTCCTTTTACAGTATACAGTGACACCGGCTCTGGGAGTATGATTGACAGCCCTGTAGGATTTTCTTATGGAGCCTCCATTTCACGCACTAAAACAACAGGGAAAGTTTCCCATGTTATTAAAATCCAATAAGTGCGAATTACTGAGAAATCAATCACCTCTTTAAAGTTATTCCTCTTCACTGGCAAAAGCTACAGAGAGAGAGAGAGACAGTGATTTGATCCAAACTGTCTTCAGGCAAAAAATTCACTTTTCAACATAATAAGGGCACGCAAAAACTGATCAACTTTCAAAGAAATCTTACGTAAATTTATAAAATATCAGTAAACTTGAAATGCATTCATCACAATCTAGTGCTGTTCTGAAAGATTTACCTTAAAATAAATTAACACTGAATGGTTAATTAAGAAAGAGGCATAAAAGGATAATTCACAAAAGTTAGTGATAAACTTTATTGCAATTTCAGTGTTCTGGGAGAGGGCAAGGTTTGATGTTCCCACTTATTAAGTGGTCTTGTGGCACAGTGGTAATGTCCCTATCTCTAATCCAGAAGATCCAGGTTCAAATTCCACCTCTGTGTTTGAAAAGTAGATTGATGACTCCTTGAGTTTAAAAAACAGCTAAAGCAATACGAGGCACAAGTGAGACTGCGGGTGAAATGCTGCGATCAGTTTTTGTTCCCTTATCCAAGGAAAGATGTATGCCATTGCAGCCAGTCCAGAAAAGGTATAGTATGCTGGTCCCAGGTGCAGAAAGACTATCTCATGCAGCAAGGTTAGTAGATTAAGCTTGTACTCATTGGAATACAGAATGAGAGGTGATCTTATTGAAACATACAAAATAGGAGATAGTAGGAACTGCTGATGCTGGAGTCTGAGATAACAAGATGTAGAACCGGATATAGAACAAGGTGTAGAACAGCTGTGCACAAAATTTTTAGGAGTTAGTTTTAGGGCTCGAACACCAATGTCCTTTACTCACTCTGACACCCCTGGCCCTGTCAGTACAATGGCATGATCTGTATGTCCCTGTATGTTATGATCGACCTGTACTGACAAAACAAAACATTTCACTGTACTTAGGTACGTGTGACAATAATAAATCAAACCAAATCATAGTTAGTAGCATTGGTGGAAATCACCAGTCATGGGTGGAAAGGCCATCCATGGGATGTTCTCCCAGGAACATAATGAGGGGCCTGGAAATAGTAGGTATCATTACCCATCACCCACCCATCTCATTCCATGCTCCCATCACCACAAACTTACCAGAGGGTAAGAACACAAACCTTTTGCCATCACCTCTGTTTCTCTCTCCACAGCTGTTGTTAACTCCTCTTCTGCTTTTGCTCTTTTCTGCTCACAGACAAGAGCAGCATTTCTGGTCCACATCCAGTTGCCCTCGAATTGAACAAAGTGTAGAGCTGGATGGACACAGCAGGCCAAGCAGCATCAGAGGAGCAGGAAAGCTGACGTTTCGGTCCTAGACCCTTCTTCAGAAATTTTTGGCCTGCTGTGTTCGTCCAGCTCTACACCTTGTTATCTCAGATTCTCCAGCATTTGCAGTTCCTACTATCCTTGAATTGAACAGCTTGATCAGCCATTTCAGAGGGCACTTATAAGTCTATTGCATTGCTGTTGGTCTAAAGTCACATGTGAGAATGACAAATTCCCCTCTCTGAAGGGGATTAGTGAGCCAGATATTTCTTGTTTTTAAAAATCTGATGATAGTTTCATTGTCAGCGTGGCTGGGGCCAGCTTTCAATTCCAGAATTATTAACTGAACCTCAATTCTACCAGCTTCTGTGATGAGATTTGAGCTCATATCCCGAGAACATTAGACTTTTGACTTACCAGGCTAAGGATATTCTCAGTATACTACCTTTTTCTCACTAAATATTTTGGCACTTCCTACTTTTATTTCAGAGTTCCAACATCCACGGGTATTTTGTTTCTATCCTAGAAGTGTATGATAGGGATGTATATGATATTATTGTCCATTTGGAATTCGGATTTTTGAAATAGAGGCACAAGGATTTTGGTTTCTGTTGAGTGAAGGCAATTTTTTTTACAAGGTCAGAAAGTGACCTAAATACATCATGCCCAAGAAAGCAAATGAATCAGTCACGTGACTAGCAGGATGCCTTGGTGGGAATGGATGGAATGTTTATACTGAGTTTACAACTTATAGAGAAAACAGACCAACAATTTTGTATATTGACTTCAGTTCTGAACAGAACTCCTAATTCTTGGAATGGTACTCCTAGCAGGAGAATATAATTTTCAGTTCAGGAGTACAGTTTTCACCAGAATGAAATGGTTTTAACTTGTAAAGTTTCCAGGATGCAAAAGCCATATGTAGATGTTTTCAAGTTTGCTAGACCCGAAAAGAGATTCAGGCCGTCAGAACTAGACAGAGATCATAAAATGGTCTCAGGAGTCCAAAAAAAGAATTGGAATGAACCAGTTATGTAAGAAATTAAAGAGTAGAGATCAGAAGGATGTTTCTCTGGGATTGAGTATCTGTAGCTGATTTGGCAGGGAGGTTTAAACTATGTTTTGCTGTTTTCACAAACACACATACACGCATGCACGTGCGCGCGCGCACACACACACATACACACACATATATATAAAAATATATAACATATGTGATACACATATAATATGTACACACTATACATCTATATGTATAAAGATAGAAAGAGTGAGCTTGGTTTGCTTTATTTTCTCTTATGTAATAAACTTGTACTCTTCTGTAAAGTAATGCTTGCAGCCTTGTGTGAACATGTTTCATCGATTAATTGCTATGATAACTAACTGCAAAAGTTAAACTTGCGATTTATCAAGCCAGGTTTCACTCTAGCATCTGACTTGTTCCTGTAGTACCATCAGTAGGGATCCTAACAACAGGTTTAGCCAAGTTCAACAATTGATTTATAAATGGTAAGGGAAAATATTCAAAAGATAATATTTAAATTGAGCAACTTGAAAATTGCATTGCAGTGGTCAGATGAAAAATTGCTCTGAATCCTGAGTGATCCAGGAATTAGATGCTTAACTGAGGCAACTTATCTGTATAGAAACATCGAAAATAGGAGCAGGAGTAGGCCATTTGGCCCTTCGAGCCTGCTCTCCAATTCAAAATGATCATGTCTGATCCTCTATCTCAGTCATATTCACGTTTTCTCTCTATACCCCTTGATGCCTTTAATATCTAAAAGCTTCTAAATCGCTTGGTGCTACTTCAACCACGGGCATTGTTGTATGTAATGACTAACAATCTTGACCTTGTTTGCATACCAAATAGACTGCCGTCATTTAAGAAGGCAACTCAAGACCAACTGGGGATGCGCAATAAATGCTGGCCCAGACAGTGATGCCTACATCCCATGAATAAAAAAACATAGAACCTCCCATTGTATTTTGACAGCAGTATATTTGGATTAAAGATTAAAGTGCAGTCAGATTAGAGAGCCAGTTTTGAAACATTAATACATGTGTTTGTTGCTGTTCCATTTCTGAAAGAGACACCTTTTGTAAACACAATTTGTTGCTGCATTCCCATGTTACCATAGTAACTGCAGTTTAGAGCATGTAAAACACTTTGCCTTTCATGACTCCAAAAAGTCTCAATGTTATAAATGCAAATTATTTTGCTCTTTTACTCGACATCAGTATAACAAAGACCTGCATTTATATAGCACCTTGATGGTGGCAAAGTATCTCAAAGTACTATACAAACGGTACCCAAAAAACAAAAGTTGGAAATGAACCGCATAAAGTAATATTAGGCTTTATAACCTCAGTCAAGGTCAAGTGCTTTGATAGAGGGCCAGGGAAGTGTCAAGAAGGAAGAGCATAGATTGGGAAGCAACAACGTATTTAAGGACGTTGGAGCAAATAGTATCACATGTGAAGTTATCCTTCCTTCAGGGACAAAGGCCAGTTATGACTCTGATAGTCCATGACAACCACCCGCTTGTGATACCTACTCAGAGGCAACGTCTTAATTAGTGACCTCTGAGAGCACCTTAGAATCGTAGAACTGTTATAGCGTAGAAGGAGACCATTCAGTAAATCATACCTGCATAGTTCTATTCCAGTAGCAATATCTGGCCTTTTCCCATATCCCTGAACACTATTTCTATTCAATCATCGAGTGCCCTCTTGAAATCCTCAACCGAACCTGCCTCCATTCAATTAGGGGCAATGGGGTGGGAGTACATGAGGCATTTGGTCAATTGGACAGCCCCAAGGGGAAATGTGGAAGCTGCTGGTGTAGGAGGGAGGCTGCAGAAGCATCTCAAGCTGTGGGCACCTCTGAACGTGTCCACAGCTGCCCGTCCATCTCTATGGAGTGGTGACCTTTCTGTGTAGGAAAGAGGGGTAGGGAGGGTGGACATTTGAGCTAAGAGAGACCTCGCTGACCCTTCCATCCCCATTCCACTCCTCCCAACCAACCCCAACAGGCTACTGCCAAGAGACGTCCAACGATCCGCCTGGACTTGGCTTCAGCCAGGGAAGTGGTATTCACCACAAGAAAAGTCCCAGTGTTGGCTCCAATCTGTGCCCATGTAACCAGCTGAGTGCCACTAATTAACTACCCACTGCTGCCAAGTTGGTCACTAGTGCCAGGATAATTCTGCCTCCGCCAAGGTTAATTGGATTGTGTGGGATAGCTGAAACATGCTGCAGTTATACAGGGCCTTGGTGAGACCACACCTGGAGTACTGTGTGCTGTTTTGGTGTCCCTACCTGAGGAAGGGTGTTCTGGCGATGGAGGGACTGCAGAGATGGTTTACTCAACTGACTCCTGGAATGGCAAGACTGAAGCATAAAGAGAGACTGGATTGGTTAGGACTAAATTCACTGGAGTTTAGTTTTAGAAATGTAGAAAATGTGAACAGGACTAGAGAGGATGAATGCAGGAAGGATACTTCTGTTGAATAAGGAGTCCAGATTATTCAGCTGTTGCTCAACATGCCAGCAGTTTGTTTGCATGTTGGGAGGGAATGTAACCTTAGTTCACTTTTTGTTAACTTTTGGTTAATGTTGGGCATCATTTGAAGGCTTTTCTATCTGTAATGGTTCCATAGTAAATAAAAATAAAATGCTGGGCTACAATGGGCATTGTGGACATTGTTATTGTGATTAGAGAGGGTTGTAAGATGGGATGTAGCTACAGGCCAGTGAGGTCTGATGCAGCACCTGGGGAATAGGAATGTGTCATTGTGTAAGGAAGCGTTAGACATGCCAGCTTGTGCTGTGAGAAGTGATGGATAGGGCCTCCAGCACAGCATTGATGACGAAGGCCAACTCCAGTCCTCCACCGTCTGGCTGGGGGCATGGTCAGTGTTCCAAGATGGCATTGGATACTAATATATCCCAGATTACCTCTGCTGGGGTGAGTATTTCCAGTGGATAGCATCAGACAAGAAGCGTGCCATGGGGTGGGGTAGGTAACTCAGGAAACAGGTTTGAGACAATAGTGCGAGACAACTTGCTAGACCTCACAAAGATAAAACCTCTATGAAACTCAACGAATATGACACTTAGCCAAAATGTCATAAAACCCTGACCCAAAACTTTTTCGTTTGCGTCTTGCAAGATAGTGTTCATGTGAAGAGGGGATGAGTTCATGAGGGTCAGAGGTAAGGTCAGTCAGGCTTCCCCTCACTTGCTCCCAATCCCTACATCCAATTAGCTCCAGAACCAGGCAAATGGAGCCCACCCTCCCAAAACAACCTGACAGGTGTACTGCACTGGTTTCACTCTGGATACCAGCCACCGTCTTGCCTGCCTGCTCATTGGGCCTGTGGCAGATCATGACCCTTAAGTGCTCATGAGTCGAATAGGACATCCAGCAGTTAAATGCTGAGGAGATGAGGAGGGGTCAAGTAACTCCCCAGGGTCAACTTATCAAATTAATGATCACAATGGCACCGTGATATTATCATGACACTATGAATCCAGGGACCCAGATAATGGTCTGGGGACCTGAGTTTGAATCCTGCAATGGCGGATGTTAGAATTTGAATTCAGTAAAAATCTGGAATTAAGAGTCTAATGATGACCATGAATTCATTGTTGATTGTTAGGGAAAAATACATTTGATTCACTGAGATCCAGGAAACTGTCATCCTGACCCAGTCCTGCCTACATGTGACTCCAGGCCCACAGCAATGTGATTAACTCTTAACTACCCTCTGGGCAATTAAGGATGGACAATAAATGGTGACTGAGCCAGATATGCCCACTTCACATGAAGAAATAAAACAATTATTTGCCATTCTCACCAATTTCCTCACAGGAAGAGAAATTTCCCCAAAATTCATGTCAATATTTTCGTGAAACCAAGGAAAGCTGCACAATCTGTTAGCCCATCAAGTTGGTAGGTCAACTTTAAAACTTTAAGCCAAGTGAAGTCTTAACTTTTTGCTCTGTTTTATCAAACTTTTGACATTCTGAATTGACTCAGAAATGTCTTACTATCTACATACTCCCAGGAAAACTGAATAAAACCTTTGGAAGAATGTTTTAAAAGAGTGATCTGTTCCAATACAATTGAATAACCACCTCACATGAAGGATGAGAGAGGTTTAATGGTCACGTCTTCAACAATAGTTCAGAAGATAAAGTCTGAAAGGACTTTGTAATAAGGGCCGATGTGGCTGTATAAAAGTCAAAGGTTAATTGCAAACAAATTTGCTAAGCAAGGATATGACTTATGTTTTTGATGGAGAAAGGGTGTTTATTGAAGGACATTAGCAATTCAAAGAACTAATGACTCCTTTTAACAAGAAATTCTAAGCTTTTAAGCTGCGACCAGTATTCTAGAGCATAACTAAACATACGTTGAGTTGACATCTCCAAATGTAGGTAATGTTAAACTATTGATTTTTCTCATGAGGTCAGGTTATTTTGTGTTGGGTTGTTCATTCTTTAAAGCATTTACTTCTTACCATTAATTGTACCTCAAAGAATTCCAGGGCAAATGGAAATGGATTAATTGGCGTGACACTGCACTACAGTCAAACAACAATTGATGGATTGTGGTGGGGGGTGGGGGGGGAGATTTTCAAATAAAAGAGAAACTGTGTCAAAATATGTTATCATTTCTTAAGAAGTCCCTTGTGGATATATTTGAAGATGTACTTTGCAAGAACTTTTTCTCGATCTATCCAAGTAACAGGTCCAGTAGTATAATTATGTCAATTGTTCAATATTTTTCACGCTCCCCAGATGAGCAAAACTGTTGAACTCAGTCTCCCTGACAGTGGGATTTGACCTCAGCCTCCAGACTGATGAGCTATTACTATAGCTACTCCATTACAACATCCTTGTTAAGCAAAAACAAGCAGCAGTGGGCCACATAAGAACCTTTTCACAAATATTATCACAGTTATTCTGTTGCAAACAGCTCGAGACTGTGATCTCTCCAATTTTTTTCTCTTCTGGGTGAACCTCCAAGGTCTGTGTGCAGCAGCGACATCTGAAACCAGAAGTCAATTCTGTGGATGTCCTCGGCACACTGATTAGTGTGCACGGACCTACAGACTTGGTAAGAAATATCAGTTGCGCCAACCTGTGGACAGAGGAGAGGATAGTCATTGAGAATTCCTCAGGGTGGGAGAATCCAAAACTAGATGGCATAGGTTTAAGGTGAGGGGGGAAAGACTTAAAATGGACCCAAGGAACAACTTTTTCATACAGAGGGTAGTGTGTGTATGGAATGAGCTGCCAGAGGAAGTGGTGGAATTTCTAAGCCTGGGAGAGGGCACATTGGAGATTCACTAAAATGGCGCAAAGCGAAGAGGTACTTCAGTGTTGTGGAGAGTACGTATTTCTTTACAAATTTTTATTTCATTTTAGTTACTGTATATGTGGCTACTTTTCACTGAGGAGACAAAACAAACACTAGTTGGTGCAGAACACATCTGCTCAATCTGAAAACACGACACAAGCCTTCTAATTATTTTAATACATCATCTCATTGTCCTGGGCCTGTTTCAGTGAAGCTCAAACTAAGTTGGACAAACTGCATCTCACTGTCCACCTATGCACTTTACAGCCTTCAGTACTTCACTAATCCTAACTTCAGACCACAGTCTTATTGAATAGTGGAGCAGGCTCAAAAAGGCTGAGTGGCCTGCGACAGCTCCTATTCCTATGTTCCCCCAAAAGATAATGCACTACAATGCTTTCTGAGCCATTGTTGTCATGTCCAGTGATGTCTCTTTAAGGAGTACTGGTTTGTCTGTTCATCAGTAGGCCACGTGAGTGGACCATTCTATCCACACACAAACAGCAATTGCTGGAAAAGCTCAGCAGGTCTGACAGTATCTGTGGAGAGAGATACAGAACTAGCATTAACTCTGTTCTGTCCCCACAGCTGCTGCCTGACCTGCCGAGTTTCTCTAATAATTTCTGTTTGTCTGTGTTCTAGACCTCCACCATCTAAAGATCGTTGCTATACTTTACACACTATGTCCATGTGCCCATGAATCACTGGAACTTAAGTTGTTCAGTATGGAGATGTGCTGCCTAAGATAGTCAGCCACCCATTCACACATGGCAATGTCCTTTAAAAGTAGCTGTAGTTGGAGAATAAGTCAATCAACTCCACCTGTTTACTGTTACCACCACATTTGGCTTGTTAAAACTAGCCCCCATTTCCCCGCAACCTGATCCCAACACCCATAGTCACATCTGCATCCCCACTGCCTCCAGATTGTCAGCAGTTATCAGTGCATTCTTTGTGTCATCTGAAAATGAAGAAATGTTATCCCACTTTATGCTGTTTTGGGATGACTGATGATTTGGTATGTTTTAATATTAAACTGAGACCAATTGTCCAAATACTTGTCCCTGCTAACACCCAGTAACGTCAGGGAATATGAGGCATCTGGAGAATCTGCTTGGAGAGATGTTCATACTTTGTTCTTTGTGGGATTTGCAGGGTCCAGTTTTTTTTATTGTTATTTAATCCAGAAGGTCTGGATACTGTCCTGCACCCAGAAAACCTCTGCAGTGTGTGAGGAACCTGGGATGAAAGTTGCATTCAGAAGAAAATGCCAATGCACAGGAGCTAAGCTCCACATTCAAGCAGCTTTTGTTTTTGATGCTGACACTTCAACTCCCAGCTGCTGAGCTGATGACTGATCTTGCCTGTGTAAGCTTCATTATTCAGGAACAATAACATCATCAATTAAGCTAAAGGAATTAAGTGCAATGCTTAGAAGCTGTAAAACCATAGCTAAGATGAATAGTAGGTATGTCACATTTCCAGGCCTTCTGAGTGGTAAAATTCTCAAGAACAAAAGCAAGCTAATTAGAACTTAATGCTCAGTAACAACAGCACTCGGTCAGACAGGGAGTCGTATTCTGAAGCATGTTTTATTTAAAAATTCTTTAGGAAAATTACTTACAGTACGCTCATTTTATGATGGCATTCTTCGCTTTATCTGGCAAACTTGCATAATGTATCTGATCAGTTTAGAAGCACTTAGAGCCATAGAGTCATAGAGCTATACAGCACGGAAACAGACTCTTAGGTCCAACTCATCCATGCTGACCAGATATCCTAAATTAATCTAGTCCCATTTGCCAGCATTTGGCCCACATCCTTCTAAATCCTTCCTACTCATATACTCATCCAGATGCCTTTTAAATGTCCTAATTGTAGCAGACTCCATCACTTCCTCTGTCAGCTCATTCCAGACACACACCAACCTCTGTGCGAAAAAGTTGCCCCTTAGGTCCCTTTTATATCCTTCCCCGCTCATCTCAAACCTATGCCCTCTAGTTTTCAACTTCCCTCCCCTCGGAAAAAGGCCTTGACTATTCATCCTATCCATGCCCCTCATTATTTTACAATCCTCTATAAGGTCACCCCTCAGCCTCCAACACTCCAGGGAAAATAGCCCCAGCCTATTCAGCCTCTCCCTATAGCTCAAACCCTCCAACCCTGGCAACATCATTGTAAATCTTTTCTGCACCCTTTCAAATGAAACAACATTTTCCTACAGCAGGGAGACCAGAAACGAACACAGTATTCCAAAAGTAGCCTAACCAAAGTCCTATACAGCTGCAACATGACCTCCCAGATTCTCAAATTCTCTATTCTCTATCTTAATATCCCCCACAACAGGAAACATCTTCCTGTTATGCACACTAACCAGTTCCTCAGGATCTTATATAGGTCAATAAAACCACCTCTTAGTCTTCTAAAATTCAATGTATATAGACCCAATCAGTTTGTCCTTTCTTCATAAGAGAAATCCCTCATCCAAGGAATGAGTGAAATGAATCTTCTCTGATCCACTTCTCAAGCAACTGTATCTTTTTCAAACAAAGAGAGCAAAACTATACACAGTACTCTAGCTCTGGGGGTCATCCAAGGCCCTGTACATATACAGTAGCATTCCCCCACTTTTATATCTTATTCCCCTGACAATAAAAAACAATATGCCACTTGCCTTTCTATCACTTGCTGTGATTCACATACCAGGACAGTCACATTCCTTTACTGTATATCACAACTAACAGTTCTACAAGCTCAGAGATAAAAGGTATTGCAGATGCTGGAGAATCCGAGATAACAAGGTGTGGGGCTGGATGAACACAGCAGGTCAAGCAGCATCATAGGAGCAGGAAAGCTTGACGTTTCGGGCCGAGACCCTTCATCAGAAATGGGGGAGGGGAAGAGGGTTCTGAAATAAATAGGGAGAGAGGGGGAGGCGGATAGAGGATGGATAGAGGAGAGGATAGGTGGAGAGGAGGCAGACAAGTCGAAGAGGCGGGGATGGAGATCTCCTCCCTACCCCCCCACCTGCACTCACCTTTACTGGCTCCATCCCCGCCTCTTCGACTTGTCTGCCTCCTCTCCACCTATCCTCTCCTCTATCCATCCTCTATCCGCCTCCCCCTCTCTCCCTATTTATTTCAGAACCCTCTTCCCCTCCCCCATTTCTGATGAAGGGTCTCGGCCCGAAACGTCAAGCTTTCCTGCTCCTATGATGCTGCTTGGCCTGCTGTTCTACAAGCTCACTCCACTTAAGCTGTGTACTTCTTTTGTGTTCTTCTTGCCAAAGTAGACAAGTTTATATCTTCCTAAATTGTACTCCATCTGAACAAAGAAGAGAAATAAAAACACAAAAGAGAAAAAAAAATTAAAAAGAGAAAAATAACAGATGGAGTGGACGAGCACCAGCTGAAGCATCTTACTCCACCACCATCTACAATTCCAATATGACAACAGAGTCGGATGCTTCAGCCACATCTCACCCACTCTCTCCATTTCTTCTTCTATTTTTCTTTTCTCTTTTGAGTTATTTTTGTCTTTTTTCTTCTCAGTGATGCCCTGAACTCTCGGCTTGGCCTGGCAAGGGGTTCTCTTGGCCTGGCCTGATGGTCTCTCGGCCCAGCATGGTGGTCTCCCAGCTCGGTGTGGCAGATTCTCGGTGGCCCATGGTGGTCTCTCAGACTGGCAGCCTGGTGCAACAGTCTCCTGGCCTGGTTGGCCATCTCTCTGTGCCCATGGCAGTCTTTTGGCCTGACATGGCCTCAGTGTGGACATCCAGCCTTGAGATGATTCAAGGCCTGATGTGGATTGGATGCAAGGCGCCAGCATGGGCTCGGTTAGAAGGATTGTTATTCCGAATTTTTATTTCTCTACTTTCTAATTTATTCCTGTGATCTATAATGCTTGAATTTTTATTTCCTTATTTTTCTAATTTTTTTTTCCCTTAAGAACTTGTACTCAAAAATCTGTACCTAGGTACCTTGTACTTAAGATGATGCCATAAGTGGTAGCTTGTAAACTTTTCATTGTACTCGTTTGAGTACATGTGATAATAAAGCTAATTCAATTCAACCTTTTGCTCACTCATTTGGTCTATCTATATTAGTTTGCAGGTTCCCGCAATCCTCTTGTCCTTTCCACTTGGCTTGATGTCATCGGCAAATCTAGCTACTGCACATCAGGTCTATTTGAGGGAGCGCTGTGGACAGCTGTTGGTCTGGTGCACCCTCCACTACGTTTGGTTTACTTCTGTCCCTCACCCCAGCTCCTATTGTCTTCCAGGAGATACCTGTTGATTGGCACTATGTGTTGCCATTGTGTTGACCGCAGTGGGCTTCCTGGTGAGGGCATTTAGCTCACTCAGGGCTCAGAAATCAGGCCCTAGGCTCACATACAAATTAGAACCAGAAGTAGGCTATTCGTGCCATCCCCACCCAAATCTTGCTCCGCCTTTCAATAGAATCATGGCTGCTTTGGATTGTAGCCTCAACTCCTCGTTTCCAATGTTCTTTCACTCCCCTGTGAGTCAAGAATCTAATCAAGCTCTCCCTTAAAAAGATTCGATGATCCTGCCTGGCTCACATTCCACAGTTTCACAGCCCTCGGAGAGAAAAGAAATTCTTCATCTCAGTCTGAAATAGGAGACTCCTTTTGTTAAAACAATCAGAAGCGAGGGTTGGTGTTCTTTGCTGTTTGACCTTCCAGAAGTTTTTTCTAGAGACTGAAATGATCTATGATTCTATTGGGTGGGATGCACTTCATTGGTATGGATACAATGGACCAAATGGCCCGCTTCCACACTAAGGGGATTCTATGATTCTATGATCTTCAGATAATTTGATCAGATATTTGGATATAAAGCTTAACTAAGGGAAGGTTGTTAAATGGCACGGATACCATTAACAACATGAGACTAAGTATTGAAGGATATGAGTTAGTCATTTGTAATTTCTCCCCAAAACCCAAGATCTATAACGACTTGTTACCACTTAACTGGGAAGAGTATGCTGATAGTTTAACCCCACTGTTCCATAAGCTGTCACGAATGTCTGAATACACACTGAAACCACAGAAAAAGACCAATCTGACTGCTACTGAGAACAAAAACAATTCACCAAAGATCCTCAGACAGCACCTTCCAAACCCATAACTATTTGCATGTGGAAGGACAAGGCAGCAGACACATGGGAACATCACCACCTGCAAGTTCCCCCCTAAGCCACTCACCATCCTGACATGGAAATATATCACTATCCCTTTAACGTCTGGGTCAAAGTTCTGGAATTCCCTCCCCAAGGGCATTGTTGGTCAACCCACAGCACTGCAGCAGTTCAAGATGCAGCTCACCACCACTTTCCCAAGGGCAGTTAGGGATGTCAATGAATGCTGGCCCAGTGAAAAATGCCCACATCCCATGAGTGAATGAAAAATGAACAGGTTTCATTATTATTGGGAAAAAAGCTCTATTTGTGGAAACATAGTTCTTTAACAAATGGCGAAGAACATGGGAAGAGGGTTGGAATCTTCTCCCAGAGACAAAAAAACTATAGATGCTGGACTCCAAGGTAGACAACCAGGAGACTGCAAGAACACAGCAGACCAGGCAGCATCTGGAGGAAAGGAACAGTCAATGTTTCAGGTATTAGCCTTCAGGACAGGATGTGGGGGTAGAGGGAACTGCAGATAAAGATGTTGGGGGAAAGGGGTGGAGGCAGAATGGTGGTGATAGGTGGACACTGGAAGTAGGTACAGCATGGTTGGTTGATGGGAGAGATGAATCTGGTTGGTGGAATGGAAGGGTGGGTCAGTAAGTGGAATGGAAGGGAGGAGGTGGGGCTGGAAAGGGAGCTGGGGGATGGGTGGGAGGGTCATGTGAAATTAGAGAATTCAATATTGAGTTAACCTTCCCACTCATCCCCTGGCTCCCCTTCCAGCCCTAACTCCTCCCTTCCACTCCACCTACTGACCGGCCCTTCCAACCACCAAACGGATTCATCCTCCCATTGACCAACCAGGTCGTACCTACTACAAGTGTCTACCTTTCACCATCATTCCGCCTCACCCCCAGCCTCTATCTGCAGCTCCCCTACCCCCACATCGAATCCCGAAGAAGTGTAATACCTGAAACATTGACTTCTCCTCTCCCGTGAAATTTTCTCCCAGTCTGAGTGTCATGGGCTATGGGGAGATTTGTGGCAGAATCAGACAAGATGTCTGGCAAAACTGACCTCAACATAGGGTGCAACATGCTGCATTATTTATGTTTTTCACAAGTGGTGTGGTGAGTTTCTCTCTAGGTAGTGGCAAGTTGTCAATTAAAAGGGATTATTGGTTGATAAATACATTGTTGACGGCCCAACGTGCCTCATTAATATCCAGCTTTCTATCTTATCAAACTCACCAAATAAGTGGAAGTTAAAACTCAACAAAACTCAATAAGGAAACCAAAGGGAGTGTCTGGCAAATTTGGATTGCTGCTTGCTCAAAAGGACTTCCATGTTGGACACCAAACATCAACAGCTTAGGACACGGTCCATGGGCACTGGCAGCACACACTCTGCATCCATCAACATTGGCATCCAATATGTGCCAGCCTCTGAGAACCCTCCTGGCACATCTCCAATCCATTTACAGGATGTTTCTACTGCACCTCGGACTGTGTATGTAACTCTCATTGTAATGCTATATCAAGGACAAGGTCAGAAATCACACAACACCAGGTTATAGTCCAACAGGTTTATTTGAAAACACAAGCTTTCACAGCGTAGACCCTCCAGTCCAACACCGGCACCTCCATATCATGTATATCAAGAACGCTGTGTACTCAGGGGCATGCATCCAGCTCATGGACTGGACCAGGTTATACCTCCAGGCTTTTCACTCACTGTCGTAGCTCTCACTCACACTGAGTCTACCCTGATGCTCACAGCATCCCTGCATTGTCTTTTTGTGTTTCATCCCTCAGTCAGAGATACCAAGCTCACATTACTTCTGTCTTGCCGTGTCATTTAGCACAGTCACAAATCCAGGAAGCTTGTCATGGTTGTCAGGAGTACTCAGTCAGTAAACGGGAATAGCCTTCACCCCAGGAGTGCCAGAACAAAACGTCAAGGGCAGACTATGACACCGGTCCAGGAGGTCAGACACAGTCAATCAGCCGTTCAGGGCGGTCAGAGTAAAGATGCTGTCCATATAAAGGGTGAGAAGCCAAATGTCAGGCAGCTCAACCCCCAACTTGACTCTTTCTGTCTTATTTGCAGTTGTCTTTCTCCTGTAATGAGAGAGGGGCAGGAATTAAGGGAGATAAAAGTGAGTGGCACAGCTGTTCGTGGGGGTGCACGTGGGGAGGTTTCCTAAGTGAGAGAGTAGGCAGCACAGAGGGCATACAGGGTCAGTGGTGTCAGGTTTGGGATGGATGACAGCGAATGAAGGAAGATATTGCAGGCAATAGTGAGTGCGGGAGACAATATTATGGCAGATGCAGTATAATGTGGATAAATGTGAGATTATCCACTTTGGTACCAAAAATAGGAAGGCAGATTATTATTTAAATGGCTGTAAATTGATGGAGGGGAATGTTCAACAAGACCTGGGTCTCTCAAGCACCAGTCACTGAGAATAAGTGGGCAGGTGCAGTGGGCAGTAAAGAAGGCAAACTGTAGGTTGACCTGCATAGCGAGAGGATTCGAGTACAGGAACAAGGATGTCTTGCTGCAGTTATACAGGACGTTGGTGGGACCACACATGGAATATTGTATGCAGTTTTGGTCTCCTTAACTAAAGAAGGATGTTCTTGATATAGAGGGAGTGCAGCGAAGGTTTACTAAACAGACTCCTGGGATGCTAGGATTGACATATGAGGAGAAGTTGAGTCAATCAGGGTTGTATTCACTGGAGTTTGGAAGAACAAGGGGGGAGTCTCATAGAAACCTAAAAAATTCGAACTGGACTAGACAGGTTAGATGCAGGGATGATGTTCCCGATGGGGATAGGTGTCCAGAACCAGGGGTCATGGTTTAAAGATAAAGGTTAAACCTCTTAGGACTAAGATAAGGAGAAATTTCTTCACCCAGAGAGTGGTGAACCTGTGGAATTCATTACCACAGAAAGTGGTTGAGGCCAAAACATTGTGTGTTTTCAAGATATAAGTACATACAGCTCTGTGGCTAAAGGGATCAAGAGATTGTGGGGTGTGGGTGTGGGGGTGTGTGTGGAGGGATTAGGATATTAAGCTCAATGATCAGTCACGATCATATTGAATGGTACAGCAGGATTGAGGAATTCAATGGCCTACTCCTGCTCCTATCTCCTACATTTCTTTGTTTACGGAAGCAGAGATAGAGTGAGTGTAAAGCATTGACGGGAAGATAGTGGCACTTATGTTGGCTGAGTGGGGAAGGTCATTGACATTGTTCCTACAGTGCTGGGCTTCATAGAGTTATAGAGTGATAGAGTCCTACAGCACAGAGACAGGCCTTCAGCCCAAATTTGCCCATGCCGGCTAAAATGTCCATCCACGCTAACCATATTTCCCTGCACTTGGCCCATATCCTTCAAAATCTTTCCTATCCATGTATTTGCCCAAATACCTTTTAAATGTAGTTAACGTACCCGCCTCAACAACTTCCACTGGAAGCTCATTCCATATGTGCATCCACCCTCTGTGTGAAAACATGACCCCTCTGGTTCCCATGTATTCTTTCCCCTTTACCTTTAACTGATTCCATCTAGTCCCCGATTCCACAACCCTGGGAAAAAGACTGAATGCATTCACTCTATTCATGCCTCTAATGATCTAATACACTTCTATAAAATTCCCCCTCAGCCTCCTATGCTCTAAAGAAAAAGTCCAAGCTTGTCCAATGTCTCCCTCCCTAGTCCCTTGAGACCTGGCACCATCCTTATAAATTTCTTCTGCGGTCTTTCCAGTTCAATAATATCCTTCCTGTAGAAAGGTGACCAAAACTGAACACAATACAGCTGTACCAATGTCCTGTACAACTGCAACATAACTTCCCAAGTTCTATACTCAATGCCCTGACTGATGAAGGCCAGTGTACCCAGAGACTTCTTCACTGCCCTGTCTACCTGTGACTCCACTTTCAGGGAACCGTGCACCTGAACTCCAAAGTCCCTCTGTTCCACTATGCTCCTTAAGGCCCTACCATTCACCATGAAATTCCTACCTTGATTTGACTTTCCAAAATGCAACACCTCACACTTATTTACATTAAAATCCATTTGTCATTTCTCGGCAAACTTCTCCAGCTGTTCAAGATCCTGCTGCAATTTCTGATAACCTTCCTCACTGTCCCTGATACCACCTATTATTGTGTCATCTGCAAGCTTACTAATCATGCCTTGTACATTCTCATCCAGATCATTGATATAGATAACAAACAGCAATGGGCCCAGCACCGACCCCTGAGGCACACCACGAGTCACAGGCCTCCAGTCCGACAAGCATCCTTCCACTATTACTCTCTGCTTCCTACCATCAAGCCAATTGTGTATCTAATTTGCCAGCTCTCCCTGGATTCCATGCAATCTAACCTTCCAGAGCAGCCGACCATGTGGAACCTTATCAGAGGTCTTACTGAAATCCATATAGACTATGTCTACTGCCCTGCCCTCATCAACCTTCCTGGTCACTTCATCAAAGAAGTCTAACAGATTTGTGAGGCATGATCTCGCACGCATGAAGCCATGCTAACTACTCCTATTCAAACCTTGTTTTTCCAAATGCTTATATATCTTATACCTCAGAAACTTCTCAAGTAACTTACCTGCCACAGACGTTCGGCTTACTGGTCTATAGTTCCCAGGTATTTGTTTGCAGTCCTTTTTGAATAAGGGCACAACATTTTATACCTTCCAGTCTTCTGGGACCTCACCCATGGCTAACGATGATGCAAAGATACCAGCCAGGGACCCTACAATTTCTTCCCTAGCCTCTTGCAGGGTTCTTGGATATATCTGGTCAGGACCAGGAGATTTATCCACCTTCACACATTCTAATGCTTCCAACACTTCCTCTACCGTGATATGTGCTGTCCCTATGGTATAGCCACTAACTTACCCAAGTTCCCAAGTCTTTGTGTCTTTCTCCGCAATAAACACAGAGGAGAAATAGTCAGTGAGGATCTTACCCATCTCCTATGGTTCCACACATACATGTCCACTTTGGTCCTTGAGGAGTCCTACTCTCTCTCTAGTTATTCTTTTTTCTTTAATATACTTAAAGAATCTCTTTGGATTCACCCTAATCTTGTCAGCCAAAGTTATCTTGTGCCCCCTTTTCACCATCTTGACTTCCTTCTTAAATAAACTCCTGGAACCCCACATACCCCCAGGAATTCCCTTGATCCAGCTGCCTGTAACTGAGCCATGACTCCTTCATTTTTCTGGTAAAAGCCTCAATCTCTCTTGTCATCCAGACAGCTGAGAGTACCTTAAACTGGGTGGGAACCTCAGACCGAACTGGCCATGGTCTGGTGTCATAGCCTCCACAGCTGCTCCTGGAAGATGATGAAGCCCCACATTGGCACCATACTGTCCAGCATGACACCCAGATCCCTGCCCACAAGGTGGGCTGTTGTCATCTCCCTTCCCCAACCTCACAATTTGTCCAGGGCAAACATCAGGAACAGTGCAGGGCAGCAGTAGACTGACAGTGCATGCCCAACTTCGCAACGGCTTTTCAAGATAATGACGATACAACAGAAGCTGGTAACTTCTGGAATATTTGCTGAGTGGTGAGTTGTTCTGTTAACACATGTGGTAAGATGGGAGTGGTGTCAGATGTGAGGAATGCCATGGGCTGGTGTAGTTCGTTAATTCAGTAAGTTTAGTAACATACAGTGAGAAAACCTGCTCGGCCTCATGATGGAAATCCCTCCAAAAATCTTGATGCAATTCAGACTTAGCCAAGAAGTACCAAGTGTGAGCTTAGGATCAGTAATTTACTACTACGTTACTTGAACCATACCCATTTAAATCCCAAATACATGCACACACACAGACACAGGCGTGCGCGCGCACACACACACACGTATACATACAAAAACACAGACACAGACACACATGCACAAATACACATGCACACATATACAAATACACACACACATACACGCATGCGCACAAACACACAGATACACACATGCACACACACAAATACACATACACACATATACAAACACAAACACTCACAGACACACATGCGCACGCACGAACACACTAATTCACAAATATGACATACAAAAAAAAAGACGGTTTATGGGTGAAAAATATAGGCACGGAAACCAAAATTCTGAAGATCAAAAGTCCAAATCACAAGGTTGTATCTATCACAGTTCATTTGATTTTTGCAATGATGGCACACTGTTGTCTGCAGACTAGTGGTCACTCTTCAAGAGATGAGTGGGTGAATCTTGGTCTTTTGTTGAATTAGAATTCTTTTCGATTCTTTTTAGATTCTTCTGTGTTTTCACTCAGACAGGGAGAAGGTAGAAAGATGATTTCTGCTTTGTGGTTCTGGATGACTCTGGTGATATTACTGTCACTAATCTGTAACAAACTGTTGCTCGACCAAGTCGAGGTCTGTCATCAGGTAGTTTCCCTTAACTCAAAAACCCTGAATCACACTGTGTCTCAATCACGTAACAATCTCAGTATTGCCATGGAGAGCTAAAATTGTGCAGTGCCTGATGTGTCCAAGTAATAAAATTTCTTTGGGTTTGAAACTTTAAGTTTTACTTCCATTCAAGTCTTTTACTCCAAAAAGAAGTGATGTCATTCCTTACAAAATTATATTTATAAATCAGACCTCAACTGGAAGATTGTGTACTGTTCTGGGTGCCACTTTCTGAAGGGTGAGACTGCATTGGAGAGAGCACAGAAGATATTTATGAGAATAGAATGAGAAATATCAGTTATGAAAACAGACTGGAGAAGTTGGGCTTGTTTTCTTTGGAGAAGGCTAAGACGTGATTTAATATGTTTTCAAAATCTTGAGCGAAATGGACGCAGTAACGGAGAAAATCTGTTTGCTCTCACAAAATGATGGAGAATGAGATAAAGGTCAGGACCAACTTCTCAGGGGCAACTTGGGATGGGCAATAAATGCTGGCACATGCCTGTGTACCACAAGTGAACTTTAGAAAGTATGTAATTTGCAAAAGAAGCGAACGTGATATGAGGAAAATCTTTTCACACAGTGAGGAGTTAGAGTACGGAATGTGCTGCCTGTAATTGTGTGGAGGCAGATTCGATTGTGGTATTCAACAGAGCATTAGTCATAGAGTCAAAGAGTCATAGAGCTATACAGCACAGGAAAATAGACCCTTCGGTCTAACTCGTTCAGGCCCACCAGATACGCTAAATTAATCTAGTCCTATTTGTCAGCATTTAGCCCATATCCTCTAAACCCTTCCTATTCACTTACTCATCCAGATGCCTTTTAAATGTTGTCAATATACCAGTCTGCAACACTTCCTCTGGCAGCTCATTCCATACACACATCACCATCTGTTTGAAAAAGTTGCCTCTTAGGCCCTTTTTATATTTTTCCCCTTTCATCTTAAACCTATGCCCTCTAGTTTTGGACTAAATAAAAACCGAAAGAACTGCTGATGCTGTAAATCAGGAACAAAAACAAAGTTGCTGGAAAAGCTCAGCAGGTCTGGTAGCATCTGTGAAGGAAAAAACAGAGTTAACGTTTCAGGTCCAGTGACTGACGAAGGGTCACTGGACCTGAAACGTTAACTCTGTTTTCTCCTTCACAGATGCTGCCAGACCTGCTGAGCTTTTCCAGCAACTTTGTTTTTGTTCCCTCTAGTTTTGGACTTGCCCAACCTGAAAAATAGACCTTGCTATTCACCTTGTCCATGTCCCTCATGATTTTATCAACTTCTATAAGATCACCCCTCAACCTTTGACACTCCAGGGAAAATAGCCCCAGTCTATTCAGCCTCTCCTTGTGCCTCAAACACTCCAATCCTGGCAAAATCCTTGTAAATCTTGACTGAACCCTTTCAAGTTTAACAACATCTTTCCTGTAGCAGGGAGACCACAATTGAACACGGTATTCCAAAGGTGGCCTAACCAATGTCTTGTACAGTAGCAACATGACCTCCCAACTCCTATAGTCAATGCACTGACCATTAAAGGCCATTGTGCCAAACGCCCTAAGATAATTATTTAAATAGAAGAAAAAATGTACAGGGTTAGAAGCGAAGGCAGGAGAATGGCAATAGGTCATTGTACCTATTCAGACTGCCAGTTGAGATAAAATGGGCTGAACAGCCTCCGTCTGCAGCATAATGATTCAATGATTTTATGATGTTCAGTGCCTTTAACAGAGTGGAATGTTGCTGGACTACTGAGTAATTATTTGTTATGAAGTGTCTCATGGCACTTCACAGGAGTTCGTTTCTGTGCATTTGCAATATTCCCAAGCAACAGATTGTTAACAATTCCGGGCATGCTGTTTTCCTCGGGATCACACGATAGCCAGAGAATGCAGAAAAGCTTTCAAGGGAAGTGTGTGGAAATAATGTGAACGTGCAGATTCCTCATGAGTGCTGTTTTTTTTAATCAGTAAGTAAATGTGAATGAACAATGATTGCATGCAGGGGAATGTTAAGTTAGAATTAGTATGTTGCTATTGTAAGGAGCCAATTAGAATTTTATTTAACTGGTTCCCAGAGTATGACTGACACAAATTACTTTGAGAAGCTTGTGTCAGGATACTGACTCAGTAGCGACAGGGTGGGATGAATTTTCCAGTGATCCTTCAGGATCTATGCTTTGGGGGTGCACAATCAGTGTAATCAGTGCCCACCAATGAGGTGACAGTAACTTCCTCATTGGATAATTCAGAGCTCACCATCTGATGTCTCGGGACTTTCCCTGCCCAAAGGTGGGAACTTGTGGAGAAGTGGTAGTGTACCTACCTCTGAGCAAGGAAGCCAAAGTTCAAGTCCCACCTGGTCCAGAGGTGTGTAATAACATCAGCAAACAGGTTATTAGAAACTCTCAGGCTGGAGACTCAATCAGCTGGAGGGGAGATTGGGAGTTGCTCAGGCAGAAAAGCAATCATAATGGTTCCTGGACCAGGAGACATTTTTGGGTGCTCTGCAGAGAGATTTAACAATTACAAAGGCCTCATAGTCCTCATTGCTTTTAGTTGGAGAAGTCCCTCTGTGGGATTGATTTCAGACACCAGGTTTGGGGAGTCATTTAAAGTGAGAGGGACAAGTTTCAAAGGGATCTGAGGGGCAACTTCTTCACACAGAGGGTGGTGCATGTATGGAATGAGCTACCAGAGGAAGTGGTGGAGGCTGGTAAAATTACAACATTTAAAAGGCATCTCGATTCATACATAAATAGGAGGTGTTTAGAGGGATAACAAGCATGGGGCTGGATGAACACAGCAGGTCAAGCAGCATCATAGGAGCAGGAAAACTTGACGTTTCGGGCCTAAACCCCAGTTTAGAGGGATATGGGCCAAATGCTGGCAAATGGACTAGATTAGCTTAGGATGTCTGGTTTGCATGGACGAGTTGGGCTGAAGGGTCTGTTTCCGTGCTGTACAACTCGATGACTATCCATCTTACATCCATCCTGCCACCAAAATGGCATTTAACCTCTGACCCTGTCCTATCATTGAGATACTGCTACCAGAGAGCTGCCTTGTTCTCTACTTGTTTGGGGTGAGTCCCTCCCATAAGGAGAAGCTATCACAAGATGTCCCCTAGGAGGTGCCTTCATTTCTGTAATTGGCTACCTGTTTTTTAGGCGTAGGCAGTCAATTCGTCTCCCAGTCAAACCCAGGGTAGGGGCAGGAATGTTTGTGGACCTTCCTGATTGCCATGAGATCGTATTTAATGATCTTCCACTACCTAATTCCCATCCTGTTTTCCATACCGTCTCCAAGCGACCAGGAAACATGACCAACTATAATGACCCCTGACTCGGAGGGCGACATGCAGGTTGATGTTGTTCCCAAGATGTTCCTTCTTTCAATCTTTAGAGATGTTGTTGAAGTAAGATGAATGAGCACTGTACCTGTTTACTGCATCTTTTATACTACATCAGACACACTGCATCCTGTAATCTACATCATGTATACTGCACCATATACACAGCATCCTAAATTCTGCAGTCAGTATATTGCACTCTGTATACTGCATCATTTATACTTCACCATGTGTAATCTATCCTGCATATTGCACCATGTACACTGCATTCAGCATACGGCACCTTCTGTTGTGTTCTGTATATTGCACTGTGTATACTGTACCCTGTACACTGCATCCTGCATAATGCAGCACATATGTTGCATCCTGTATGTTCTGTCCTGTATAATGCATCATCCATACTGCATCATGTATTCTGCACATTTGTCCAGGGAGTGAATGTTAACTCCATTGAGGGGGCACCGGTCAATTGTTGCCTTGGATGGAATGAATGAATGAATAAATGAATGAATGAGTGATTTATTATCACATGTATTTTACAGTGAAATACAATAACATACAGTAAAAACCTTACATTTGTCACTATTATCAGGTGCCAATTGGTAGTTTAAGAATCAGAGAAAGTTAAAAGATGTAGTTCAAGGGAAGTCCATCTACATATGAGTTCTGAGCTGGCTCATAACCACTACTGCCTCACCAGATCCAACTAAGAGTGAAGTCACTGATCCTCAGGCGCCATCTTTTGCCATTGGGCCAATTTACCTTCACCACCACCTACGCTGGATGGTGTCAATTTCTCAAGTGTTGTTGCCACTGCAGGTCAGCAGAGGGTAATCCAACACATGACGAACATCTGAAATACGAGTAGGGGTGAATCGCTTGGCCCTTGGAGCCTGACCTGACATTCAACAAGATTACAGCTGATCCAATTACTCTCCATTGCTGCTTTCCCTGGATAACCTTTCACCATCTGGCTTATCATGAGTTCATCTACCTCTCCTTTGCAAATAATGTTTGAATAATGTTTCCATTGCCTTTTGAGTTCCAATGACACGTGACCCTCTGAAAGTCTCCTAATCTTTGTCTTAAATGGGTAGCCCCTAATTTTTAAACGGTGACACATGTCTCTATACTGTCCTACAAGGGAAAATACCTTCTCCACATCCATCCGGTCAACTCCCTTCAGGATATGAGATAGTAGGAACTGCAGATGCTGGAGAATCTGAGATAACAAGGTGTAGAGCTGGATGAACACAGCAGGCCAAGCAGCATCAGAGGAGCAGGAAGGCTGACGTTTCGGGCCT
>JAHRHZ010000062.1:1309244-1334626 GCA_024137785.1 Ginglymostoma cirratum
TCCTGCTCCTCTGATGCTGCTTGGCCTGCTGTGTTCATCCAGCTCTACACCTTGTTATCCCTTCAGGATATTGTATGTTTCAGTTACGTCACCTTTTACTCTTCTAGGTGTAAGCCTATATTATCCAACCCTTCTTCAGAAGACCACATTCCCAAATCAGGTATCAATATGGTAAACTTTCTCAGAACTGTCCTCCACGTATTTATATCCTTTCTTAAAAGGGAGCCCAGTAAAGTATATAGTACTCCAGTTCCCTGTATGACTGAAGCAGAACCTCACTACATTTGTATTCAATTCCCCTGTCATTAAATAATAACTTACATTTCCTTTTCTAATTACTACCTGTTATAATTCATGCTCTTGGATTCTCAGATCCCACTGCATCTCAGATTTTTGCAATCTCTCTCCATTTACACAACAGTATGAGTTAGGAACTAAATAAAAACAAAAAATCTACAGATACTGTAAATCAGGAACAAAAACAGAAGTTTCTGAAAAAACTCAGCAGGTCTAGCAGTCTGTGAAGAGAAATCAGAGTTAATGTTTTGGGTCTGGTGACCCTTCCTCAGATCTGATGGTAGCTAGGAAATTGTCGGTTTATATGCAGATGATAAGGTGGGGGAGGGGGTAAGAAATAAACGATAGGTGGGGATAGAGCCCAAAAAGAGGGAAGAACGGTTAGACACACAAAGGAGTCGATAACAATCTGGCTAGGAGGGTGAATAGCTGTTAATGGTGACTGTTAGTGGCTAACAATAGTGTGTAATTACAGGCTATGTGCTAACAAGGCCTGATGTGAAGGATTGGGGGAATAGGACATGGGAGAGTTCAGGCCCTAAAATTTTTGAACTTGATATGGAGTCTGGAGGGCTACAGGGTCCCCAAGCAGAAAATGAGGTGTTGTTCTTCCAGCTTGTGCTGAGCTTCACTGGAACACTGCAGCAGGCCTGAGGCAGAGACGTTGGCCAGGGAACGGGGTGGTGTGTTAAAGTGGCAGGCAACTGGAAGATCAGGGTCATCTTTGTGGGCAGAACATAGATGTTCTGTGAAGCAATCACCAAGTCTACGCTTTGTTTCCCCAGTGTAGAGGACACCACAATGTGAGCAGTGAATGTAGGAGACAAAATTCTGGGAAATGCAGATGAAATGCTGCTTCACCTGGATACTGGAGACGTTGGAGATAAATGGGCAGGTGTTTCCATCTTCACCGGTTGCAGGGGAAGGTGCTGTGTGGGGCAGTGTGGTGAAAGAAGAGTGAACCAGGGTGTCCCGGAGGGAATGGTCCCTGTGGAAGGCAGACAAGGGAGGGGAGGCGATTATGTGCCTGGTGGTGGTATCTCGCTGGAGGTGGCAGAAATGGCAGCTGATGATTGTCTGGATGTGGATGCTGGTGGGATGTAGGTAAGGACAAGGGGAACCCTATCGCTGTTGTGGGAGGGAAGAGAGGGGGTGAGGGCAGAAGTGCGAGAGATGGGTTGGACTCGGTTCAGAGCCCCATCAACAACTGTGCTGGGGAATCCTCAGTTAAGGAAGAACAGAGATGTTGAGGAAAGGAAGAGAGGAGTCAGAGATAGATCAGGTGAAAGTGAGGGCAGGATGAAAATTGGAAGTGAAATTGATTAACTTTTCCAATTCCGGACGAGAGAGGGAAGCAGCACTGATGATAAAATTGATCTATTGGAGAACGTGTTGTGGTTTGGATCAGAATAGGACTGGATGAAGGAAGGCTCCATATACCCAACAAAGAAATAAATATAACTGGGCCCATGCAGGTACACACGGCCACCCCTTTGACCCTTCCCTTCTTCAACATCTCTGTTTCCATTTCTGGGGATAAACTGGCCACTAATATCCACTATAAACCCACCGACTCCCACAGCTACCTGGACTATACATCCTCACACCCCACTTCCTGTAAAGACTCCATCCCATTCTCCTGTTGGTCTTGTCTCCATTGCATCTGTTCCAATGAAGCCAACTTCGACAAGGGAGCCTACCTTCTTCCTCAACGTCATTGTTGACAGGGCCCTCAACAGGGTCCGACCCATCTCTTCCACCCTCACCCCCTCTCTTCCCTCCCGCAACAGCAATAGGATTCCCTTTGTCTTTACCTACCATCCCACCAGAATCCACATCCAGAAGATCATCAGACACCATTTCCACCACGTCCAGCGTGATGCCACCACTCGACACATATTCCCCTCCCCTCCCTTGTCTGCCTTCCGCAGGGGCCATTCCTTGCGGGAAACCCTGGTCCACTCTTCCTTCACTCCCAACACCACCCCCCTGCCTCACCCCACCAAAGCTTCCCCTGCAATCACTGAAGGTGTAACGCCCACCCAGTAACCTCAACCCTCCCCAGTATCCAAGGACCCAAACATGCCTTCCAGGTGAAGCAGCATTTTACCTGCACTTCACACAATCTAGTCTAATGCATTCACTGCTCACAATGTGATTTCCTCTACACTGGGGAAGACAAAGCGTAGACTGGGTGACCACTTCGCGGAACATCTACATTCTGCTTGCAAAAATGACCCTGAACTTCCTGTTGCCTGCCACTTTAACACACCACCCTGATCCCAACATCTCTGTCTCTGGCTTGCTGCAGTGTTTCAGTGTAGATCAGCGCAAGCTGGAAGAACAACACCTCATTTTCCACTTGGGGACCCTGCAGCCTCTGGACCCTCTGGACTCAACATCAAGTTCAATAATTTTAGGGCCTAAACTCTCCCATGTCCTAGCCCCCTACCCTACACACCAGGCCTTGTTATCACATAGTCTGGCATTACACACTACCTATTGTTAGTCACTAACAGTTGCCGTTAACAGCCTGACATCCTCCCAGCCAGAATATTATCGACTCCTTTGTCTGCCTAACTGTTCTTCTCTCTCTTTGGGCTCTATCTCCACCTATCGTTTAGTCCTTAGCCCCTCCCTATCTCCTGTATATAAACCAACAGTTTCCTAGCTACCATCAGTTCTGAGGAAGGGTCACTGGACCTGAAACATTAACTCTGATTTCTCTCCACAGATGTTGCTAGACCTGCTGAGCTTTTCCAGCAACTTCAGTTTTTAAGCATGAGCTACGAGCCAGAGTAGTTCATTCAACCCTTTGAGCCTGTTCTGTCTTTCATAACTTTATGAAGATTTATGCAGATTTAAGAAGGAGCTTCTCTCAGGAGATAGTTAATCTTTGGAGATCTGTAGAGGCTGGGCCATTAAGGCTGGGATGGACAGATTTTTAATCAGTAAGGGAATCAAGGAGATAAAGAAGGAATGTGCAGCTGAGAATTATCAGACCAGCCATGATCTCACTGAATGGCAGAGCGGTCTCAAAGTTAACACACTGAGTAATGTCCGAACAGATAAAAGTTTCAATATTCTGCACTTATGAAATATTGAACAGGAATATAAAAATGCTAAAGTTTTTCAGTATCTCGTTATCTACATTTTGGGTCATTTTTCACAGATTTAACCTTGGTCTTGTCTGAAGTGTTTTGTAGGTTCCAGCCCAACAATTGTCATTCTTAGAAGTGTCAACTTTGATACACAGCTGATGCACAGACACACAGACCTGACTGATCTAAGCGCTTTAGAAAACTCTGTTTCCTGTGGTGTCAGGCAAGTGTGTGCAGACTTTATCTGATTGCTGTTTATTTCCCATTTTTCTGCGGTTTCCTCGGAGGGTGGGAGCGTGCGTCATAAATCGTTTTCCCTTCTCTCCCTCTTTTCTCCTGCAGGTGTTAAAAGATACCCCATTGGTGCCTGCAATACCTCATGAAATGCCCATTGGATTAGTGCGCTTGTGAATGTTTGCTGTGTATTTGACTGGAATACATTGGAGCTGAGGCCAGTATCGTTCCTGCTGAAGAACTACACTCTTTCTACTTTAAGCAGGTGGGACTGAACTATGATAAAGCTAGATTGTTTTCAATTAATTTTAGTCTGCTTGCACTTCCCCATCCATTGCCACATAGGCCAACCGTGTCGTCCACACTAGTGCCATGTCAAAATTGGCAGAATTATATCAGAACCAGCTGATTTGGCATCGCCCAAAGTCAACACGATTTCTTCCAATAATAAAACAAAGAACTGAAGATCTGACCCAAAAACAGAAATTGCTGGAGGAAGTCAGTAGGTCTGGCAGCATCTGTGGAGAGAGAAAGCAGAGTTAAAGTTTCAGGTCCAGTGACCCTTCTTTAGAACTGATAATAGCTAGGAAATTGTGGTATTTATGCTAATTAGAGTTGAAATAACTGCACAGAGGCCAGTATGCTGTCACCGAGTCACCTTTTATTTACATACGCATAGTACTTGACACTGGTCCAGATTCTTCAGAGCCAGCTTTCAGAGTGAACAGAACCTGTTTATATCTGTCAGCCAAGGCTCCCTGATTGGTCCCGCTTAATAACCCCAATTAGGGAACTCATATTCTATGAAGTCCAGCTGACCTTGTTACAAATCCCACAACAGGAAGTGGGAGGTGGGAGTGGGGGTGTAAGGAATGGGTGGATGGTGGAGACAGAGCCCAGAAGGAGAGAAACACAGTTAGGAAGACAAAGGGATGGTTTGATAGTGAGCCAGAGAAAGAGAAAAGCTGATAATGGAGGGAATGAGTGGATGAAAATGAGTTGACTGAGCTATATACGCAGCTCATGTCATGACAGGGCCTGGGGTGTGACAGTGTAAGAACATTGAAGGAGGTGTTGAGGCCTTAAAATTATTGAACTTGATATTGTGACTTGAAGGCTGCAGATTCCCCAAGCAGAAGATGAGATGCTACTCTTCCAGCTTGCACTGAGCTTTCCTCGAGACTGTGTTCCTATCTCATCTAACTAAAATCCCATCTATTGTAACCTTTTGGGTGTTTTGCCTAATTATTTTTTGAGGTAGTTCTCACAGACATTGAACAAAATAACAAGTCAATGGGTTCCACTGAATATCTCATGTGATAACTCTGTTCTAATTTTAAATTTTAATTTGATCATTTTGCAGTATAGTCCCCACAGATAGCCATATAAACACTGACAGATCTGTGTCATCAATTGAAAGCTGTCTTAAAGTGTCACAAGCACTTTAAAAGCCAGATGACCGAACAGTGCTCATATTTATGAAATCCCATTCAATATAATAAATCCTTTCTCCGTTGCCTTTGAAGACAAAGAGTCACACTAATTAATCTAATCCTTGCTGTTTGAGTGTGGGGATCATCTGTACACAGACCACCTCACAGTAGGCTCTCACTTACACCAATCTGTCTCCCATCACCTAAAGGCAGTGAATGTGATCAGTAGCTGCCTCTTAGCGAACAATGTGAAACAGATTGTTCTGTCAGGGCCCATTAATAACTGTCATTAGTATTCCTGCATGGAAACAACCAGTCCCTCCTAACTCCTCAATCCAGTCTTTTCTTCTTCATTAAAGATTATGTCCAGCTGGCAAAATTTACAGCTCAAACAGGGTCAGCATGGAAGTCATGTTCACAATCTACTGAGTTAAAATTAGTGCAATATTTAGCACTTTTAAGCTGAGGTGTAGCATTGGTCTTGATGCAAAATGAAATTTGTCGTAGTTGTCATTCATAAGCATTTAACTGTATATTATGCTACTATTTCCCTCTCCATTCTCACTTCACTCCAGAATTCAGCAAGTATTTGGGAGAAATAACACTGGAAGTATGGTCTTGCCTATCAACAATTATATCAACATATTTAATATAGTTAGAATCCCCATAGAGCGTGAAAACATTTTTAAAAAAATTTCCAGCAGACAATGAAATTACTAAAAGGCAAGATTTCTCATTTTAAGACATTGACTGAAACAAATAAGCTAAAATCAACAGCGATCAAACACTACTTAATGTTAAGATACCAAACTAAAGATAAAAACCTTTCATATTAACTAACCAAAATAAGTGAAATAAGTTTTACAAATAGTGTTGCTAAGCACATGGGGCAGAGTGAGATTTCTCATATTCCCTACACAAACTTGCCTCATTACCTATCCACCATGGTACAATGGTGCCCCATTCATCATATCCTCCCTCTCGCCACAGGCAGAAATACTTGCCACTGCTGGAGTCTCTCTGGATCCTGGCACTGCCACCATTATTAAAGCCCAGCCATGTTGAAATGCCCCAGGAATGTCAGCCAGAGGGCAATTGATGCCCTGCTTTGCCAATAGACACCTTGAGCCCTGGTGGATGGGGTGGTACAGAGGAGGGGTGGCCTCTTCCCTCAGAACTACTAGAGGATGTTGCTATCTCAATCTGAGGTTGCCATCCAGATCCGTGCTGTTTCCTTGTTCCAGTAATGCAGGAAGAAAATCAATAATGTCCTCTGTCCTGCCAAGTGTCACCATCTTCTTCTTGCAACCTCAGTTTTACTTCATCTCTTCTACTGTATCTGCCTCCCACCAAGGCTCATGCTCTGTGACTCTCACTATTGCATGAAATATTTTCCCTCACTCATTCCCACCTATCCCATTCCCTTACTCAACTAACAGAGCATACCCTCTGTGATTTCCACGCACTCAGTTGGGACAGCTCACCACCTTTCCCCCACCTGCACCAGCTGTTTCATCCATCTTCATCTGACCCAATCCCTCCCTTTGCCCCATTCCAGGAGAAAACATACAACAGTTGGGATCCTGACTAACCCAAGTGGCCATCAACCACGCCCAAAGTATCTGGACAGACACTTGGACTGCCCTTGATTAACTGTGCCAGGACCCCTTGGCTGATCGGTGTCTCCCTTGACTTGACTGAGGACTTCTCTCCTTAGGCTTTGAGACATGGCCATTTTGGTTGATGCACATATGGACTGTTTGTTGCTAGTATATACTGGAGGTGTGCCATTGACATTGTACAATGCCATGCGGTAAGGTGTCCACTTTGACTGATCACTGCTGACAACCATGACAAGATGTCTGGCTTTATGTCTACACAAATGGCAAGTAAAGACAGAAATCCTAAGTGGCCCAAGTGCAAAACGACAAGGCAAAGCAAGACAGGACAATGCAGAGATGCTGTGAGCATCCAAGTCAATGCAAAGTGAAAGAGCACTAAGAGAGTGAGCCAGGACCCGTGAGATGCACTGCAGTCCAATCCATGAGTTGTGTTCTTGACTCTGTGTATAAAGTGTCCTGGCAACAGCATTGCAAGGCAAGGTGCTAGTGTGCTCCACAACAGAAGAGAAGCACTGTATTGTATACGGATCAGAGATGTGCCATGAGAATCTTATGCCAATGTTTGTGGATGGAGGGTCCATGCGGTTGCTGTCAACAGATTGTGGCCTGAGATGCTGGTGACTGGCATTGAATATGGAGGCTCGGAGGAACAGACAGTGAGCTGGAGTCATCGAGTCACCACACTGAACTTCATTTTAGGAATTGCCACTGTCTAGTTTCTGTCTAGATTCTTTGGGAAATTTCATATCACTGAGTTGAGATGAAGTAAAAATGAGATGCTAATGGATGCTTATGGCTCTCTCCATGCTTACTAGTGAGAATCTGTTTCACTGTTCAACATTCAGTTGGAAAATGGAACTTTTCACTTTCAATGTTGGGAAGTTCCCTACTGCTAATCAAATCCGATTTTCCCAACTAAGTCTCCAAAGCCCAAATTGTTCAGGGGCTGGGAAAATTCTGCCCAGAAAATCAAACTAGCTTGCTCCATCTTTTTGTCTCAAAATGAACAATGATTTTTCATTTGATTACAGTCATTTGAAATTTGAGAAATGTGGAGGCAGCATCCTTATATGACTTTTCTAAATCCAGTCTTCATTTCTGTCAGAGAAACCTGTTGCATTTGTAATCCATAGAATCAAATTGACTTCAACGTTTTCAATTGAAGAAACTTGAGTTTTCAGTAAAAGATCTCACTTTATGCAGAATGATTTACCATAAATGTTAGTAATGATATTGTCAGAGAGTATAATAACGTAAAATAATCAAACAAAAAAGTGCATCTGATTATTTTTAGGCACTGAGGGATTTTCGTCATCGATATTATCTCCTACAGTTATCATGGTGTTCCTGATTGAAATCTGTTGGCTTGCAATATGTTTTCTCAAAACTAGTAAATTAAGTTCAATAAATACGCATTGCAAGACAACATTGTGAAACTGGACCATTTCGGTCTGGTGCAGATGAGCGCTAACCAAATATTATTACATCAATCAGCAGAATAAATAGACAGAAACTTCAACCTGCTGAGTAAAGCAAGAATTCAGCATTCTAAATCCTCAGCTGTTTATGGTTTCAAAAGCCAGTTCAAAATCAAACAACCTTTGGTCTCTCCCAAATCTGTTGAGTGGTCTTTTCAGGCAGTAAAGAATTGTCAATAGCATTCAATAAATTGACAAACACGTTCATTCATTTCAAAAAAAGCATGAAAACACCTCTCTGAATGTATGGATATGACAGAAAGGTCACACCCAGTGTCATCATCTAATCCTAATCGTAAATACAAGCTGGCTGCATTGATCAATGCCCCAATTCTCTGTCCTGTTCCACAAATAGTGTGAGGAAGGAATTTGCCTTTCATCTGCTGCTGCAGGATGAAAATTACAGGCCTTGACTGTAGCAAGGCTATCGATAAGCCTTAATGTGCACCTGTGAAGAGAGCAAGACTTGAAGCTTTGGCAATCCTCAGTCACAGAAGGAAACTGACCAACATTTGCAGTGAAGTGGGGTCTTCTTGCTGTTGACAACAAATATATTTTTTGTTGATTCAGCGCCAGTGGCCAGGCCAGCATTTATTGTCCATCCTGAATCGCCCAGGGTACTGTTAAAAATCAACAACATTGCTGTGGGTCTGGAGTCACTTACAGGCCAGAATGTTTGGATTTCTTACCCTGAAGGTCATCAATGATGCAGGTGCTTTTTTTAATGAAAGTCAGCAAAGAGTTACATGGTCATTATTTGGCTGGCTTTCTAATTCAAGAGTTTCACTCAATTCAAATTTTAACAAAACAGAAGTAGCTGGAAAAGCTCAGCAGGTCTAGCAGCATCTGTGAAGAGAAATCAGAGTTAACATTTCGAGTCCAGTGACCCTTCCTCAAATTTTAACCAAGCTACGGTGGGATTCCAACCCATGCAAAATAAAGTTACAAAACTAGAAGTGATTTCAATCAATTTGAAAATGACACTTCATTGGGGACAGTTTCAGAAGTTATTTGATTTTGATCTGGTTTTTGAAACCATAAACAGCTGAGGATTTCAAATCGCCTGAGGAAGGGTCCAGACCCAAAATGTCAGCTTTCCTGCTCCTCTTATGCTGCCTGGCCTGCTGCGTTCATCCAGCTCTACGCCTCCTTATCGAGGATTTCAAATGCTGCTTCTTACTCTACTCAACAGAAGTTCTTGTCCATTTATTCTGCTGGTTGATGTAATAATATTTACTTGCAGAAAAGTATCTCTACTGGTGATGTGTGAAATAGGTTGTATCTACAAGCTGTCATGGGATAACATTTGCACCTTCTTGTTCATCTCTTTGCATCACTTCCTCTGTCTTACAAAAGCAGTAATGAATGAATGATTTGGTCGTATCTCAATTTATCTACAATTTAGATGTACTGCATTTAAGGAAGAACATACCAAACTGGAGATGCAAACAGTTAAAATGCTCCAAGTTACTTCCTAACCATGGAGTCTTGAAAACCCCATGCGTTGCATTTCACCCAGAGATAATAACAAAGACTTCAGCTCAAGGCTGGGGAGTCCATTTTTACAGATACGTGCCAAGTCTCATTTGGGGCTATGTGTAATTTTAACTTAAAACTGAACGGGTTTGCTGCTCAAGATTTACCATGAGGTCAACTTGGGTTAGAGAGGTACCAGCCCAGCAGAGGCTGATTTTTACAGAAGTATCTATCTCTATTCTTTGGTTCCTCCAGGGGATTAGGAAGTGCGGTCCCACAACCTGAATAGAAAACAGAAACTGTCTTCTCCTGGATGTTGCATCATTTTTTAAAAAATCTGTGTTGCTTTAAGAAGTAGACGTGCGAATGAACGAAGGACCACGGTGAAAATACATGATCACCTGCTAAATTCAGTCCAGAAGGGGTAAGCTAGAAGGAGGATACATACATCGTTATCTGGAACTGCAAGTTATAGTTGGAGCTGTCAAATTACGCTCTCTGAGATTTTCACGGTTTTCAACAGGCTGAAAGCGCCAAATAGTCTACTCGAGCACCTAATTTCTAGTTTCTGTTTGGTTCCATTTCTAGTTTCTATGTTAGCCTCCCATAGCTCCTAATTCTGTTACAGGCATCCATGAGGATCTCACTTCCTCGGACCTTCAACTTTCTTGCACTGTCGATGATGGTGCATTCTGATGGAGTTCCTGACCTGGCACCTATGGTGGATTGGCATCACGGTGGGTAGAGCTGAATACTGGAGCCACCAAAAACAAAATGAGAAAATCCTCCGCCAGGAGTGGCAGGGTTTCCATGTCTCCAGAACTGTCTTCAGAATGCTTGTTGTTCTGTTCTTCTGCCAGATTCATTCCTAAGGAAGGTGGTGAATAGTTTCTTTATCATCACGACAGCAGTGGGTGCTCCAGCTGGGAGGTTCCTCATCATTTCAAATCAGCCATCCAGGGTGTACCGCAGAAGAATGGAATATGAATTTCCGCACCACATTGTCTGTAGTCTTTGTGCCTTACGCTTAGGTAAACATCACATTATAAGTCCCAGCTGCTGTGACAGCGTGGCATCACAGTCTGTCAATCCATTGAGAACGACAGAGCTGTAGAAATGATACAACATGGAAAGGGGCTATTTGGCTCATCTTGTCCACACCGACTCAAAGGCACCCAGATGTCCTTTCTAATCTCATCATCCTGCACATGGCCCATAATTGCAGTAAGCTGCAGGGCTAACGTGCAGATCCAGGAACCTTTTAAAAGGGTCTCTGCGTCCACCAGCAACTCGGGCAGCGAATTCCACACACCTATCACCCCCTGCATAAAACAGCTTTTCCTCACATTCCCTCTAATCCTTCTGCTACTTAGCTTGAATCTATGACCCCTGGCTTTTGAATTCTCTGTCAAGGGAAACAAACTCCCCCTGTCTACTGTATCCTTACCCCTCACAATTTTGTACACCTCAATCATGTCGCCACCATAGCACCCACCCTTCAGCCTTCTCTGTTTCAAGGAAAACAACCCCAACCTCTCCAATCTCTTCTAGTAGCTCTCATTCTGTAGCCCTGGCAATATTCTAGTGAATCTTCTCTGCACTCTCTCTGGTGCAATTATGTCCTTCGTTTTGGGTCTGGACCCTTCTTCAGAAATCTTCTTCAGAAATCAGTTTTGACTATTCTGTGGTTTCATAAATATATTTTTATGGCTTAATTCTACAATACAGCAAGGAATAGTGGAGAACAACAGTATTGCTGGAGATCAGCTTGAAAATCTCTCCCACTGGAGGACAAGCAATAATTGATTATTTTTCAGAACCTCTGGCACTATCATCTTATAGAATCGTTACAGCACAGAGGAAGGCCATTTGGCCCATTGCGTCTATACTGGCACTCCTAAGGAGCAATTCATGTACTACCGTTCCACCCAATCACTTCCAGCATCCCTGCACAATCCTGAAATCTGAAGAAGGGTCTAGGCCTGAAACATCAGCTTTCCTGCTCCTCTGATGCTGCTTGGCCTGCTGTGTTCATCCAGCTCTACACCTTGCTATCTCTCTTCATTACTGTATCCCTACTTTTGTATTCCATATCCCTGCCAATGAAGGAGAGCATTCCAAGTGCTTTCGTTATAACCTTATCGGCCTGTACTGCTACCTTTAAGGACCAGTGCACTTGCATGCCAAGATCTCTCCGCATGCACAATTGGCCTTGTGAATCAGGAAGCAGAAAATAAGGATGCCCATACATCCCTCCCGGGTTCTCCAAGATTGCTTTTAGAGATTGTAACAATTGATAAAAGACATTTGAGAGGGGGAGGGAGACATTGTGGAGGATGTTAGATTTGCACATAAAGAGTTTAAGAAGTTGATTGTTTGTGGGAAGAGTGAGCCTTGGGTGATGTGGAGTAAAGGGTTAATTATTCCTATACTGAGTCAAAGCACGTGTAAGAGATCATAAATTTTACGATAAGGTGTCACAGACTTAAAATAGTGATGAGGAGAAATTATCTATAATAGAATCATAGAATCCCTATCGAGTGGAAACAGGCTATTCAGCCCATTGTATTCACACCGACCCTCTGAAGAGTATCCCACCCAGATCCACATCCCTACCCTGTCCTATACTTCTCCAAAAGTGTTGTGAATCTGTGGAATTCGATGCTGTGTGGATGGTGCTGGAACATTGAATAAATTTAAGGAGACAACAGACAAATTTTTCGTTAATAATGGAAACCATACAGTGTGGAAACAGGCTGTTCAGCAATGGGTTGAAGGGTTATCGGAAGTGGGCAGAAAAGTGGAGGTGAGGCCGAGATGAGATCAGCCATGATCATATTGAATGGCGGAGCAGGCTCGAGGGGCTGAATGGCCTACTCCTGCTTCTAGTTATTATGGCCTTATGTAATTATGATGTCAGATCATATTGAACTGAGACCTGATAAAAGAAGTCCAGCTCTGCTGTATGTATGCACATTGTTAGCAAGAAATAAATGTGAACAATTTGCACTAGACTTGTGTTCAGCCTTCGTATGTCTCAAGATCCTAGATGCTCTCAACGACAAGCCTACAGAAACATTGCCCCATATCTCCGAAGTCCCACTTAATTGTTGCTACCTGCATCAGTTAAATATTTTGAAATATTTTGTTGCAAACTGTCTTCTCAGCTAACATGAAAAGGTTTGGTGAGGTGTAATGAATTCAGTCCCACGATATTGCTACCAATTCCAAAATCATCTCAATCACTTAAAAGCAACTACGTTAAGGTGAAACAGAAGTTTCACATCATTTCAGTACTTAAATAGTGCAAAATCTAGGAGAATGAAGCTGTTGGAATTCATAACATCCTCAAAAAGTCATGATCCTGTTTAAAGCCTCACAACACTTTCCTGTTCAAATTTAACCCGCATTTAATATGAAACAACTTCTGGTTTCGCAATTTAGTGGTTCAGAGGATGGTTCACTGGACCCGAAACATTAACTCTGATTTTTCTCCACAGATGTTGCCAATTCTGCTGAGCTTTTCCAGCAATTTGTGTTTTCGTTTCAAGTTTAACAGTCCATGCCCGTTAATTTTCTGTCAATTACGTAAAAAGTATTATGAGCCAAATAGCCGAAAATAAACCATGAAGATCTTTTCGTCTCAAGCAGAGCTTGGAAATGCATCATGATTCCTTCACTGTCACTGGCCAAAATCCTGGAACTCCTTCCCTAACAGCACTGAGGGTATCCCCACACCAAGTGCACCACAGAGCTTTGAGAATGCAGTTTACCACCATCTTCTCCAGGGCAAGAACAATCAAATGTTGACTAAGCCATAAATGAATAAAAATAACAGCCTCATTATAATCAATTCAGCATCCTAAAGTGAATTAAACAGTGTCTGATGATGGCAGACAGATGGAATGCATGTGACTAGCAGTGATCAGCTGCCTAGGGTACCCAACTGGGATGGGTGATTCTAATATTCACATTAACAGATGTGAAATTTGCTTTGGTAAATCACAATAAAACTGAATCATTAAGAAGAAGGTTCCAAATCGTTTTTGACTGCATAGCACACGTCATGGAAAACTTTGGGCATCAAATTGATTTGTTTGGACTATTCTGTGGTTTCATAAATGTATTTTTATGGCTTAATTCTACAATACAGCAAGGAATAGTGGAGAACAACAGTATTGCTGGAGATCAGCTTGAAAATCTCTCCCACTGGAGGACAAGCAATAATCGATTATTTTTCAGAACCTCTGGCACTATCATCTTATAGAATCGTTACAGCACAGAGGAAGGCCATTTGGCCCATTGCGTCTATACTGGCACTCCTAAGGAGCAATTCATGTACTACCGTTTCACCCAATCACTTCCAGCATCCCTGCACAATCCTTCTCTTCAGATACTAAGAATATTTAGAACATGCAGAAAATTTTAAGGAACAGAGGGAGGCCATTCTTAACTGGGAGAGATGGAGCAGGAACAGCGTAAATGCCTTGTTTGTGGTATTTATTATTGTTAGTTTAATAATTTGGTCAGAAAAAGGTAACAACTTCAGTTTAACTCAAACACCAACACTCTCCAGCCCCTGCCTGTCTCAACTTCACTTTCATTCAAATTGCTGAGCACTCAAAGGCCTGAACCATGACTAACAAGAAAAACAAAAGATCCTCAGACAGCACTTTCTAAACCCATGACCACTACCGTCTAGAAGGACAAGGGCAGCAGATACATGGAAACACCACCACCTCCAAGCTCCACTCCAAGCCACTCACCACCCTGACTTGGAAATAAATCGCCGTTCTTTCACTGTCACTGGGTCAAAATTCTGGGATTTCCTCTGTAAGGGCATTGTGGGCATACATTCACTAGCCAACACACACATTGGGATGCTAACAGTTCCAAATGTTAAGATTGGCCTTATTGGTAACCTGGTAAAAAGGTCTTGATCCGTTTGCAAGCTTGTCTCTGAAATGAGACGCATCAAAACCATCCTGCAAGAAAATAACTGCCTTGATTAAAGTATTTATTGCTGTATATTGTGTAAACTCACGCCTTCACTCAAGGCCACCACTTGAAAAGTGGCCAGTGTACTTTGAATTAACCCAGAGCAGGTGGACTGCAGCTCACCAGCACCTTCTCAAGGGCAACTAGGAATGGGAAATAAATGCTGACCCCACATCCCACAAAATGAATAAATTTTTTTAAAAAAGCATTGGGTGAGGACTCCCTACTCGGCACCCACTCTCCTGGCTCACTGACCTGGGAGAATAAGTGATTTCTTAAGGAGATGAGTTGGAATGAATTGGTTTGAAGTTTCAACCAATAGTACCCATTTTCTTCAACGTATCATTTCATGTTGTAACGATTTGGTGCGTGTAGCCCCTATATCTCAGCAGTAGCATGTTTGCCTCTTCGCTGACATGCCCTGGTTCAAACTCAACTACATGACCAATTAAACATGCACTAAAAGAGCATTGTACAGTTCCCATACCATGTGATGTCCATCAGAGTAGGATAGAGGATTTTCCTGGTGACTTGCTAAATGTTTATTCCTCAAAAGACACCATCAGAAACAAAGGGTGGAATCTTATCATGATCTGAGCAATGTGGGCTTTTTGTTTATTCATTCATGGGATGTGGGCATCAGTAGCGGGACCAGCATTTATTGTCCATCCCTAATTGCCCATAGGGCAGTTAAGGGTCATTCTGGAGCCACATGTGGGCCAGATCAGCAGTTACCTTCCCTAAAGGACATGAGTGAACCACAAAGCAATTCACGGTCATTGTTAGGCTTTTAATTGAATTTTTTTAAAAATTGAATTTAAATTCCATCATCTGCAAGGGTGGGATTTGAACCTGGACCTCTGGGTTAAATGACAATAATATTACTAGGCCTTTACCTCCCCAGATAACGTTAGAGGCAGAACAGGATGAGAAGTCTGGCGAGGCCTGTTTTGAGACAAAAAGTGCTGGAGAAACTCATCAGGTCTGGCAGCTTGTGTAGAGAGAAACAGAGTCACTGTAACAAATCCAGTGACCCTTCATCAGACCCTACCTCAACATTGTGAGCTCCTCACACTTTTATGCTGCACAGCGAGTTTCTCTCTAGGCGAAGGCGAATTGTCAATTAAAGGGGATTATGACTTGTTAAATGCCTTACTGGTGGCCTAACTCACCACATTAATATTCAGCTTTCTAGCTTTCTAAATTGTCAAACAAGCTAGACATCTGGAAATCTCAACATGGATATCAGAGCAGCACCTGACGAATTCAGCTCACTGCCAGCTCCCAATGACTTCCATGTTGGACGTTGGGTGCCAACATCTCAGGGCATGGGCACTGTTCACATGCACTCCAGGTCCTCACACATTGGCATCTGACAAACATCCTGGCACATCTGTGGATTACTGCATGCTCCTGCCCTTCAATGCTGTACCTCAGGCTGCCCCAGTAACTCTCAATGCAACGCTGCAGAAAGAACACTGTGTGGACACACAGGGACATGCACCCCGTTATAGACTGGACAAGGTTGTATCACTGGGTTTTCTGTTTGCTGTCAAGCACTTACTCACTCTGAACCTGCATCAATGTTCACAGCATCCCTCCCTTATTTTGCCTCTTTGCACTTTGCCCTCTCAGCCAGAGATACAAGGATCATTTCAAAATCAAAGAATCCTGGCAGTGTGGGGTGACTCCAAGCCATCAAATCTGCGCTGATGCCCCCCACCCAAAGAGACACACCATCCTACACTATCCCTACAACCTTTCGTTTCCCATGGCTAATCCACTTACCTACATAACCTTTGGACACTATGGACAATTTAGCATGGCCAATCCACCTAACCTGCACATCTTTGAACTGTGGGAGGAAACTGGAACATCTGGAGGAAGCTCATGCAGACAATGGCAGAACATGCACACTCCACACAGACAGTCTCCCGAGGGTGGAATCGAATCTGGGTCCCTGGTGCTGTGAAGCAGCAGTGCTAATAACTGAGCAACCGCGCTGCTCACTTCCGTCCTGCCTTGCTATTTATCACAGACACAAAGCCAGCATGATTTTATAAACCTCTATCAGGTCACCCCTCAGCCTCTGACGGTCCAGGGAAAATAGTCCCAGCCTATTCAGCCTCTCCCTATAGCCCAAACCCCCCAGCCCTGGCAACATCCTTGTAAATCTTTCTGAACCCTTTCAAGTTTAACAACATCTTTCCTATACCAGGGAGACCAGAACTGTACACAGTATTCCAGAAATGGCCTAACCAATGTCCTGTATAGCTGCAACATGACATCCCAACTCTGATACTCAATGCACGGAGTAATGAAAACAATAAATGCTGATAAAACTCAGCCGGTCTGTTAGCATCCATGGAGAGAAAGCAAAGTTAACATTTTTCGTCCTGTGACCCTTCCTTAGAAGTTTACCAGATCCGAAACGTTAACTCTGTTTTTTGTCCACGGATGCTGCCAGACCTGCTGAGTTTCTCCAGCAACTTCTATTGTGAATAGATTCTTGTTAAGTAGGTGGAATAAAAGTTATCAAGGTCAATGGAAATGTGGAATTTGAAACAAAAACACATCAGCCATGATCTCATTGAATGGTAGAGTAAGCTTCAGGGGCCACATGGCCTGCTTCTGCTCCTAGCTCACATGTAATCACATTTAGGGATATTCTGAGAAAACAGAAGGTACTTTGAACTATTGATGCCAGTCATTGATTATGGTAGCATTCTCAACTCTGACTTACATTGTTATGGGTTCAAGCTTCAGTGCTAAAACCTCATCAACTTTCTCAGGCAGTTGTAAAGTTTCCACAGCACTAATCTGGAAAAAAAACCTGCAAATTCTCTCCAGAGTCCTGGCCACTAATTATAACTGACTATTAAACACAACAGAAAAGATTCTTCAAGAACATTTAAATGGCTGGTAAGCATTCTGGGCTGTCCTGTGGTCGTAAAGGATACAATACAAACGTAGCCCTCTCCTTCTCTTTGGTTCTCATCCAATGTCACCAAAAACTAATTATTTGGTTTTTATATCCTTGTCATTTGTGACACTTGGCTGTGGATAAATTGGTTGCCCTGTTTCCTAAACGACAGGAGTGATCACACTTTGGAATTTTGCTTTGGACACCCTGAGTTATGTAATGTGGTGAGTCTTTTGGCTCAGTGCGTACTGTCTCTTCCTCTGAGCCAGAAGCCCCAGGTTTGAGTCCCTGCTCTAGGACTTGATGGTAACAAAAGTTGATTTCATGCTGTCAAAGAGTTGATTAGTAACCTATAAATCCTTCTGATCTATCTATAATAGGCGTAAGAGTGAGACAGTCTCCTGGTCGGCTGTGCACAACCATGCTCTGCCGTGCACAACCATGCTCTGCAAGATATAATCTCTGCCACACAATAATGTGCTGTTCCAGTGAAACTCTAGCTAAAACATAAATCATGCTTTGTCTGCCTTCATAGATGCAGAAATAAGATAAGAACTTGTGATGTAAGGTTTTTGATTGATGTACATTATCACTTTTAGAGTTTAGATTTTAATTTGCAACATATGAGTATTAGTTATTGTTGTGAATGGTTTATTATGTCAATTCAGAAAATCCTCTGGAACAACAAGCGAATACACAATTTGTCAGACAGCAGGGAACCCCTGGAGTGTTAATGGAAAATTACTTATAACTGCAGTAGATTATTACAGATGGAATAAACATTGAAGACTGCTAATTTGTTTTTGCTTCAGTACAATTAAGGATTGAATTTAGCTTAGTAAACTCATATATTTATGGTTTTTGAAGCAATTTGGAGGAATCCTTACCAGGTCAGAAACAGATGTAAATCTTCTCTTAGTCTTTTTTTAAGAGTAGAAGTTGCCTCAGTGGGAAAATGAATAGATTGTGCAACTTCAAGACTAGGAGTGATGGTAGAAATCTCTAAGCTATTAGAAGCTGAGAAAGTCTAAGCTCTAAGTTTTGACAGTATTTATGTAAGAAGTCTCCGCAGTTCACAGGATAGAAACTGGGGTCAATCAGTTAAGTTAAGCTTAATTATTTGAGACAAATGTATAATTACACTGGATTTGAATTGACTATAAAGTGATCATGTTAAGGAATAGGTTGAAACTTTGCGTTGTGGGATGTTTTGGTTTTCTCTAACTGTGTTCAGATCAAGTTTTTTGTTTGTATTTTGTGTAATAAACACCTGTTGTGTTGCTAAAGAAACTTTGCAGTCGAGTGTGACTATGTGTCAGTGAATACCTCTTTGTTAACTAAAAGAAAATATGATACATTAAGCCAGGTTTCACTCTGGGATCGGACTTGTTGCATATTATCATTAGCTGGGATCATAACAAACTCTATAAATACATGCTCTTTCTTTATTTCATGCTTTATGAGACAGGCAGAAAAGTGAGTGGCTAACTAGCCCATTTCAGAGCAAACCACGTTGCTGAGGATCTGGACTCACATGTCAACTAGACCAACTAAGGCCAGCAGATTTCCTTTCACCAGAATATTTGTGAAGCCAATGCATTTTGACAACAATATTGCAATTTGACTGGGTATCAATTCCATTTTAAAAAAATTAATTGTATTCAAATTCCATCAGAAGGCATGTTGGGATTCAAACTCATGTTCCCAGAGGATTAGTCTAGGCTGCAGGATTGCTAGCCAACATCATACCCAGAAATCTTTAAAGTGTTAGTGAACAGATGATTAACAAATAACTGTGCTCCCATAGCTGACTTGGGTATATAATTCCCAAGGTTTGTCCCCACTGAATAAAGACATTTCTCCTTACCTCAGTCCGAAACAGTGCCTTACTCTGAGACTAAATTTCTTTGTTTTAGCATCACCAGCAGGGAAAACAAATGTCCTTCTCCACTCAGCCAGAGTAAGTACCATTACCTTCTCTCTGATACCTCACACTCACTCTATCTCTTTTCTTCTACATCCACCGCCTTCCCACACTCATGCTGTACCACACACACTAGATTAATTTAGGATACCAGGTCAGCATGGACGAGTTGGACTGAAGGGTCTGTTTCCATGCTGCACATCTCTGTGACTCTAGGCGGATGCTCTCTATGTGGAAAAAGGGCAGGAAAGCTGTCGTGATGAATATAGGATCAGCCATGATCCTAATGAATGATGGAGCAGTCTGAAGGGGCCAAATAGCCTACTTCTGTTCCTATTTCTTAAGGTCTTATACCAATTACTTTGGGACCTGGGCAGGTCAAGTAGCTCCTGTACTACTGCAAGGCTGAAAAATGACAACTCAGCTCAACAGATGACTGAACATTGAGTGCTACAGGATTGCATGGTTCAATATTCCACTATGCCATGCATTTAGTCACTGATGCTGGTAGTTGGTTTGCACAGTTGGCTGGAGTGGTGGGTTGAGATGTAGAATAATGTCAACAGTGCAGAGTCAGTTCCCGTATTGGCTGAGGTCATCTTGAAAGTCATGCCTTCTCAACTGAGGCATGGTTCAACTTGCCACCAGTCTCTAACGGGAGAGTGCATTTTGTCAACTTTAACTTTTTATCTGCATTCTGTTGTTACATCCTTAGCCATCACTCCCATTTGGCATGTGTAGCTGGATAGAAACTACAGCATAGGGGCTGTCTAACCTGATTAATGTTTCTTTAAGAAGAAACAGATCCACATTCTACCATCCATGCTCTCAAATCACAATCTGCAACACTGTTGTATGTCTGATTATGTGAGGACTGTCTGGGACAGCATTTCAGAATGGCTTCATTGAATCATAGAAACACTTGAGTTTGGAAGCAGGCCATTCAGCCCTCTGAAGAGCATTTTCCCAGACCCAACTGCCTATAACCTTGCATTTGGCATGACTAACCCATACAGCCCGCACATCCCTGAACACTATGGGCAATTTAGCATGGCCAATCCACCTAACCTGCACTTCTTTGGACTGTGAGAAGAAACTGGAGCTCCCAGGGCACAACCCACGCAGACATAGGGAGAATGTGCAAACTCCACACAGACAGTCACCCAAGGCTGGAATTGAACCCAGGTCCCTGGCACTGTGAGGCAGCAGTGCTAACCACTGATCCACTGAGCCACTGTGCCACCCATTGGTTGTGTGAATCTAGTTTATTTTATGAGTAAAGATTGGACAGACTCGGCTTGTTTCCAGTGGAGTACAGAACAGTGACTGCTGACTTGGTTGAAGTTTCAAAGATCCTGAATGCTCTTAATAAAGGCTGTTTCTTCTTGTGAGTCAGTCGAGAACTAGGGAACATTGCTTAATATTAGGGTTTTTTTTTGGCACAGAGAAGAGGAGGATTTTTTACTCTCAGAGTGTCATGCAGACTTTGAACTCTCTGCCTCAGAAGATTGTGTAAGGTGTGATCATTGAATACTTTTAAGGCAAAAGTGGATAGATTCTGATATGAAATGAAAGAGATAACTTTGGAGATCTGAAGCAAAGAGTCGTAGAGTTGGGTACAGCATGGAAACAAACCCTTCTGTCCAACTTGTCCATGCTGACCAGATATCCTATATAAATCTAGTCCCAGTTGCCACCATGTGGGCCATATCTCTCTAAACCCTGCCTATTCATGTACCCATCCAGATGCCTTTTAAATGTTGTAGTTGTACCAGCCTCCACCATTTCCTCTAACTGCTCATTCCATACATGCACCACCGTCTGTGTGAAAAGTTGTCCCTTAGGTTCCTTTTACATCTTTCCCCTCTCAATGGAGTATCATTTCTGACGAGTATCTTGCTTGGTTTTTGCTGTAAAGTATTAATGTACAGCATTTGGCTGTGATAAATGAACAGGAAAATGATGGGCAAGCAAGTGAAGGAATCATTGGTAATTCATTGAATTTTAAGCCTTCATATTCAAGAGACGGAAGAAAAATGAAGACCAAGTGTGTGAGGTGACAGTGTAGCCATTGATTATTCTCATAATTTTGAAGAAACAGCAACTCTTAAAGGAAGGACTAACTTCATTTCCCCACCAACCAAGGGAAAAGCAAAATGGTTGCGTTTTCTTGTTTCCAAGAACAAACTGTATTTTCAAAATGGTGATAGCGGAGTTAGCAGCGCAGTATGCTGGCTTCTCAGCCCAGGAACCCGTAGCCCATCTATTCTGTTCACTTTTACAATACTTTTTTCTTCTTCTTTCTCTGTTTATGACGTTTCCAATTCATATAGTTAGCATTAAAACATCTAAATTCATCTTACCTTCATTTAACGCCTTATCCAGCGATGGGTAGCTTTCGGTGGTGTGGGATGGTGGTCTTTTCCCAGCGTGGTGGTCTCGGCCCTGCGGAGCGGTCTCCTGGAGTGGCGGTTTTCTCCGAAGTTGAGGTCTCCTCAGGCGGTCTGGCTTAATCTCCAGTGAATGCTTCCGGCCTAACGTCCGGACAACCTGGCATTGCGTCTTGGCCCAGGTTGGTGGCCTTTTCCCGGTGGCGTTTTCTTCAGCAGATGCTTCTGTCCCGGCATTCCAATGGCCCGGCGTGGCTCTTTTCATCTGGGCTCGTGGTCTCCCAGTGCTGGTTTTCTTCAGTGGAGGCTTTCGGCCCAGGTTTTCCCGGTGGCCTGGCGCACTGGTCTCGTCCCGGCATGGCGTTCTCCTCATGGATCGATCAGCTTCCTCCGAAACCAGGAGCCATTAAATGGATTGTGATTAACTTTTGTCTTCAATTTACATTTTGTTGTTACTTATGAATTTACTTGTGACTTCTGTCATTGATACCGGCACCATGGGAAGGCGACTTATAACACTTTTCATTGTATTTTTCTTGTAAAAATACCTATGACAATAAATTCTAAATTCTAAATTCAAATTCACAATCTTTGTTTCTGTTCCAGCACAACATTCACCTGCACGTCCCAAGAACATCCATTATTCCACCTTATACACAAGGAGTATGAATCTATATTGTGCATCTTGAGGATAATTTGAAGCTTTTAAAGAATTGTTTGCACCAATCCCTGGAGTGTCTGGTCTAGCCTGCCCTCTAGAGCGTAAAAAACAGAATTGTAACTGGATTTGTTCATGACTGAAATATCTAGTACAAACAGTTCATTTTCACCATGACCTACCCAGAATGGTCAATTCACAATTTGACTGCATCACAATGTTGTCAATGTGCTGCATGTGTCCGAAGAAACATAAAGATATATAATGTTATTTTAACACCAGATTGATTCCAGAGGCGAGCAATTTGTCTTACGAAGAGAGTTTGAGCAGTTTAGGCCTATACACTCTGGGGTTAGAAGAAAGAGATGAGATCTAATCGAGGAACATAAGATGCTAAAAGGGATTCACAAAGTAGACACAGAGTGGATGTTCCCCATTGTGGGGCAATCCAAAATGAGAGGTCACAATTGTAGGATAAGGGATGGCACATTTAAAACAGATATGGGGAGGAATTACTTCTCTCAAAAGGTCATGAATCTGTGGAATTTACTATCCCAGAGTGCCAGGACATTGAATAATTTCACGGAGTCAATAGATAGATTTTTAATTAGTATTAAAAGGATTATGGGGAGCAGACAGGAAAGTGGAGTTGAGGCCAAGGTGAGATCAGCCATGATGGTATTAAATGGCAGAGCAGGCTCGAGGGGCTGAATTATTGAACGCCACTTGAGGTTGTTGACTTGCTCGCCGAGCTGGCATGTTTTTGTTCAGACTTTTCGTCACCATGCTAGGCGACATCATCGGTGGAGCCTCCAATGAAGCGATGTTATTCTACTCCACTTGGAATTTATACTGTCCAGTCCGTTATGGTGAGTACCGTCATTTCTGCTTTTGGTCTGTGTGGGTTTGTGTATATAGGGTCCAATTCTACATGTTTGTTGATTGAAGTATGGGTGGAGAACAACTACGTACCAACAGGTGGCGATAGACCCAACGCCGCAGCTAGGTAATAGGAAACCCATACAGATCAAACCTGGAAATGACAGGACTCACCATAATGGACCAGACAGTATAAATTCCAAGCGGAGTAGAATAACATCACTTCATCAGAGGCTCCACTGATGATGTCACCTAGAATGGTGATGAAATGTCTGAACAAAAACAAGCCAGCTCGGCGAGCAAGTCAACAACCTCACCCACAACCTGCGCGACAGATCTTTGCGAAAACTTTAAACTGAATCCTACTTCTTCTTCTTACGTTTTTGTGTTCTAGTACAATGTGGAAGACAGGTTTGAGGGCAGAAAACAGCTGTGAATATGTCACCAGATATTTTATTTATTTATTCATCTGTGGGATGTGGGTGTCACTGGCTGGCCAGCATTTACTGTCTGTCCCCAGTTGCCCCTTCAGAAGGTGGTGGTCAGCTGCCTCCTTGAACAGCTGCAGTCCACCTACTGTAGGTTGACCCACAATGCCCTTATGGAGGGTATTCCAGGATTTTGACCCAGCAACAGTGAAGGAACATGGATATATTTCCAAGTCAGGATTGTGAGTTGTTTAGAGGGAAGCTTGGAGGTGGTGGTGCCCCCATGGGGAGGCAATGGTCTAGTGTTATTATCGCTGGACTGTTAATCCAGAGACCCCAAGAACATTCTGGGGACCCGGCTTGGAATCCTGCCATGGCAGATGGTGGAATTTGAATTCAATAAAACATTTGGAATTAGAAATCTAATGATGACCGTGAATCCATTGTTGATTGTCGGAAAAAACCCATCTGGCACACTAATGTCCTTTAGAGAAGGAAACTGCCATCCTGTCTGGCTGACATGTGACTCTAGGCCCACAACCATATGGTTGACTCTGAACTGCCCTCTGGGCAATTAGGAATGAACAATAAATGCTGCCTAGCCAGTGATGTCCTCATCCTGTTAAAGAATTTTAAAAAATGTATCAGCTGCCCTTGTCCTTCTAGATGGAAGTGGTCGTGGGTTTGGAAGGTACTGTCTGGGGATCTTTGGTGAATTTCTGCAGTACATCTTATAGATACTACACACTGCTGCTACTGAGCGTTGGTGGATGCTTGTGGACATCATGCCAATCAAGCTGGCTGCTTTTGTCCTGCTCCTTTAGTGGTGTTGAGATTACAAGATTATTCATTACTGCCAGAATCTGGTACACATTTCTCTATTTGTTTTATTCAATTTTATTTTAGAACAATCACTAAAATAAGCCTTTAATTACCATAAACATGCTGAAATTGCTAAACAATTTAGCACATCATTTAAAATTTCTATATTTTCACTTGTTGGTCCCCTATCATTATAACACAAGTATAACTAGTTTATTTCTCTGTTACGTTATTGTGTCCTTGATGGTAAAAGGTAGCCATTCACTGCTTCTTGTTAGACTTCAGCTCGAGTATTGTGTCCAGTTGTGCACATCACATGAGAGGAAAGATGTGGATACATTGGAGAGAATGCAGGAGTGACTTACCCAAATGTTTCCAGGAATGAGAAACTTTAGTGATGGGGATAGATTGAAGAAGATGGGATTGTGAATTTTGGGAGTAGACTTCATACAGGTTTCAAAATCACAAGTGGGCTGGATAGACCAGTAAGTGGGGAGCTGTTCCCCTGCTTATGAATGGAATAAGAAACAGGAGGCATTGATTTAAAGTCATGAACAAAAAAAGCAAGGGGAAACTGAGGAAAACCTTTTTTACTCAGTGAACAGTTAAGGTATGGAATGAGAGATAAAAGGTACTGCAGATGCTGGAGAATCTGAGATAACAAGCATGGGGCTGGATGAACACAGCAGGTCAAGCAGCATCATAGGAGCAGGAAAACT